>CM063500.1:53949603-53957103 GCA_032207245.1 Pardosa pseudoannulata
AAACTGACGTCACAAAGAAGGTTTGAACCAAACAGCAACGTCCAGAGTACGGGCCTTAGGGTCTGTCTTCGTTTAACCAAGTCATTTAACGGCTAACCGCGATTAACCCCATGGCGGCAACCAATGGTAGTAATTCTGCGTTTAAACACAGATTAATCGCGGTTAGTCGTTAAACGACTATGGTGAGACCGATCCTGAACTGCGATTAACCCATGTCGCCAACCAATGGTAGGACGCAATTCTCCGTTTAAACAGAGATTAATCGCGGTTAGCCGTTAAACGACTTTGGCGATACCGGGCCTTAGTGTTAAATGATATTTAACACTACACTATTATTTAGATTATTTATTTACTAAATTGCGAGCTAGTTAAAAATCCATTGAAATAAACAACTACTTATAATGTTTTACACAAAATAGTCTTCAATAGTTAAAATTACTTAATCTTTTCTAATGACGGGATATCATCTACAACTCGCATTCTTTCAACTTGAACTTTTCTCGCACTGGAGCTTGACAACCAGGGGCGACTTTTACAAATCGTCAAACACGCACACACAGGTATTAAAACCCCTTTCATAATTGTTATTGCAGGCAAATTTACTGGTTCGAAACTTCTGGAAATTGGTTCTGGGGCTACAGTGCACAGCATCGCTGCGGCCAGTGAACATTTTGACAGCATCGTCATGACTGATTATGTGGAAGACAATCTGGAGAACCTGAAGAGATGGCTGAAGGGCGAATCCCCGATTAAGCAGTTTTTGGATATCCAAGCGGGTTTGGAAGGATACGGAAAGTGAGTCCGGATTCATTTTCTTTACTTAATAACTGAGATTCGTTTTCATCAGAATTACTGACCTGTGTGCCCCCTACACTAACTGGTGTAAACAGGCTAATGTCGGTTTCATAAAAGTCAAGTGCATGCAATTTTATTATAATTTTTATATTTCTGAACATTTGACAATTAAAATTCAATTATGTTCAAAGGTATTCTGTGTTGCTAGTGAGCTCCTATAGAGCAATTTGTCGCAAGTTACGAACTACTATAATGCCCTTCATATTCATTTTCATGTTTATAATAGGCAATAGACAAACAATAAACTGACCACCCGTTTGAAACTAAAGACAGAATTGTCATAAGTTGAGATGTGTCCTGCTACGTGAAATCGCCGTATTAATAAACTTCTGTTTCCAATCTATCTGATTCATTATTTTTTAAGAGAGACAGACATGTTGTATTTTTATGTCAACTTTGCATCCATTGCTACATGATCATAATACATATCAGTAATTATTACAGCATGTACCAATAAATATCTTATATATTCAAGAAATGACTTCCCATTTACAAAATGTTTCCAATTAATCTTTGGACCCTCTTAAAATCTTTGAAATAAAATATGAAAGCCACTTAGAAAGGAAAAATTTAAGCAACAAAAATAACTTATCTTTAATCTACTAAAGGTGTCTAAAAACCACATACTTAAAATAATCGCTATTTTAAGCAATTTTTAACGATAATTATACGAAGGGAGAGAATAGCGAAATAGTGATTAAAGGAACTATGAAATGAGAAGAAAATTTACTTAACGAAAAGTGACTTTGGATGAATAGAAGTTTTAATTGAAGATTTCACAAAAATTATTCGTTTGTGTCTAATGACTTTGAAAAGATTTAAAGAGAGAGTATCGTCCAGATTTAGTTTTATGATCAACAGCTTTGGATATAGAATTACGTATAGTTAGACCTTGTTTTAAAGTTACATGCTTAGAAAGTTAGAAGCAATAATTAAAATCAAGTTATCTTTTCAACCATTAAAAGTTGCTAATGGTGTAGAAGTAACTACTTAGTGCTTTTCGAAGATTTACTGTTAGGTTAAAAAAAGTATTATGAGGATGTACAAGAAATTAAAGTGGGCATTAGAGATTTTAACACGTTTTAGGCCCTTACTCTGGTAGTTGCAGTTTGGTTTGAACCTTCGTTGTAACGTTATTTTGACGTCAGCTTCTGCCATTGTGCGAACAAACGATCAAACTGACGTCACAAAGAAGGTTTGAACCAAACAGCAACGTCCAGAGTACGGGCCTTAGGGTCTGTCTTCGTTTAACTAAGTCATTTAACGGCTAACCGCGATTAACCCCATGGCGGCAACCAATGGTAGTAATTCTGCGTTTAAACACAGATTAATCGCGGTTAGTCGTTAAACGACTATGGTGAGACCGAGCCTGAACTGCGATTAACCCATGTCGCCAACCAATGGTAGGAAACAGATTAATCGCGGTTAGCCGTTAAACGACTTTGGCGAAACCGGGTCTTAGTGTTAAATGATATTTAACACTACACTATTATTTAGATTATTTATTTACTAAATTGCGAGCTAGTTAAAAATCCATTGAAATAAACAACTACTTATAATGTTTTACACAAAATAGTCTTCAATAGTTAAAATTACTTAATCTTTTCTAATGACGGGATATCATCTACAACTCGCATTCTTTCAACTTGAATTTTTCTCGCACTGGAGCTTGACAACCAGGGGTGAATTTTACAAATCGTCAAACACGCACACACAGGTATTAAAACCCCTTTCATAATTGTTATTGCAGGCAAATTTACCGGTTCGAAACTTCTGGAGATTGGTTCTGGGGCTACTGTGCACAGCATCGCTGCGGCCAGTGAACATTTTGACAGCATCGTCATGACTGATTATGTGGAAGACAATCTGGAGAACCTGAAGAGATGGTTGAAGGGCGAATCCCCGATAAAACAGTTTTTGGATATCCAAGCGGGTTTGGAAGGATACGGAAAGTGAGTCCGAATTCATTTTCTTTACTTAATAACTGAGATTCGTTTTCATCAGAATTACTGACATGTGTGCCCCCTACACTAACTGGTGTAAACAGGCTAATGTCCGGTCTCACAAAAGTCATTTAACGGATAATCGAGATTAACCCATGGCACCAACTAATGGTGGTAAGCAATTCTCCGTTTAAACAGAGATTAATCTCGGTTAGCTGTTAAACGACTATAGAACCGATCCCACCAAAGTCGTTGAAAGGAAATCACGATTAGCCGTTTGCGGTTAACTGTTAAACGACTTTAGAGCCAGTGTCACCAAATTCGTTTAATTCAATTAATCTCTGTTTAAACGGAGAATTGCGCCCCACCATTAGTTGGCGCCATCTGTTAATCGTGGTTAGCCGTTAAAGACTTTGGTGAGACCGGCCCTAAAATACATATACACCAGTTACAGTGTCAGAAGACATTTCTAAGTTCGATATAATGGATCGTTGAATAGTTGGATTTTCTTTTAGGATTAGCCACTTCACTTTACTTTATTTAACAGTCTTATGGCTAGTCTCACCAAAGTTGTTTAAAGGCTAACCACGATTAACCTCTGTTTAAACGGAGAATTGCTTCCCACCATTGGTTGGTGCTATAGGTTTTTCGCGGTTAGCCGTTAAATAACTTGGTGAGATCGGCCCATGGAATGGGGCTTTACGGCCTAATGTACCTAATCTATTATTTAAGCCAAATATAAAAGAAAATTATTTACGTAATATCTAAGTTCAGTGGTAAAACGTATGAAAGTAATGCAGACGATATTTAAATAGTTTAAAATAAGAAAGGATTAAATGAGATAGTTAAAGGAGTGTCGCCATAATGCTAGAAAAATGTTATTTTTACCTATTTATTATGTGATAAACTTAATCGTTTCTCTAAACCGGGGAAAATAGGGCCTGATATAATAGAACTAAACATTCGAAAAGGGGGGAAGGGGTGGATTTCGAACGTTTTAAAGACTAGCTTTGAATTTTGCTAACCCTAACTCATCAAGAATCCAGTATGGATGCCCATATCTATTCCAGGTTCAACCGCTTCATAAATTCGAGGTCAGACGGACAGATAACTTAGGCTACTATTATATAGGGTATATATATATATATATATATATATATATATATATATATATATATATATATATATATATATATATATATATATATATATTTAAGTGTTAAAATGAATTACTCTTAAAGATTATTTTTACCTTGCAAAATCCTAATATTTTAGAATCAAACTGTAATCTTAAATATTTTAATTATCAGGAAAAAAAAGTTTAGAATGGTTAGCAAAATTGAAAGAGAGTTCGAAATCCACCCATCCCTCTTTTTCGAGCATTTAATGCTATTATTTCAAGCCTTATCCTTCCTCTTATTCTATACGAAATTTATTCTTGATAGGATGGCAAAGGTGGAGAGTAATATTTAAATTTCTGGACTATTTCTACTTGGACCTTTATATACTCTACTTAGTTGAATCGCAACGTTTGTACCTTTGGTAGAACGATCATCGCACTCCTCGGGTTGACGGTTCTATCCCCGACGCAGCCAATTTTTTTAATGTCTAATAAATTTAATATTTTCTGCTTTTTCTTTTAAATTCTTATTCCGAAACTTGTTTTATTATTTTTAAAATAAATTTTTACTATAATTTCAATTAACTTTTTATAGTTTTTATTATTTTTATTTATTAAATTCACATATTGTTGTACGGATGTCCCTGGCCACATAAACATTTCATGTTGTGTATCCTTAAACTTTCTTCTCGTAATGCAATAATAGCCTAAGTTATCTGCCCGTCTGTCCTCGAAGTTATGAAGCTTTTGGACCTGGAATGGATAGGTTGGTTGTTTGATAATTAATGACACTGAATCCGGAAGGGACATATTGTGCCAGACACAGCCTGGAATGGATAGAGCATCCATATTGGATTTTTGATGAGTTAGGGTTTGCAAAATTCAAAGTGAGTAAAGTTTATCTTTTCCTAAACTATACATAAATATTATATAATAATTTTCTATTATTACATGAATAATTTTCTTGTTTATTTGACTTAAATAATAGATTAAGTACATGGAATAATTTTAATCGATTATTTTTGTTGAAAGGTAATTCTCAGCCAAGAAAACAAACCATTTTTTTTATCGGCTTCATAGGGTTCTTTACAATTCTGGAAAATTAAAAATTTTACTGATCCCGTCATATGACGGGTTATATGCTAGTTCATGCAACTTCCTCCCCCACTCAGCCAATCACAAAATTACACAGTTCGTAGTTGCCGAGTGAGAGTTGAAGTCATAATCAAACGTACAGCGAGAGTCAGCTTTACAAATGGCGATTAAGAAGCCTCGGTTAACTTAAACAAAACAAAAACAAATTGCCGGGATTCACCGGAGGTTGAGAAGGTGCCGATTCGGCTGCAACTTCTAACACAAAGTCAGTTCAAAAACGTTCGAAATCCACCCTTTCCTCCCTTTTCTATCGTTTAATGACATTATTTAAAGCTCTATTT
Organism: Pardosa pseudoannulata; assembly: GCA_032207245.1. Classification (NCBI taxonomy): domain Eukaryota; kingdom Metazoa; phylum Arthropoda; class Arachnida; order Araneae; family Lycosidae; genus Pardosa; species Pardosa pseudoannulata. The sequence continues at coordinate 53,954,958 of CM063500.1, forward strand.
TCTCCAATTAAGAGCAGGAGCTGATTAAATTCATCAATTTATTATATTATAAGTAGATGAAAATAATATTTTTTTCTAGCATTATGATGTCATTCCTTTAACCATCTCCTTTAATTATTTCTTATTTTAAATTATTTAATTATCGTATGTATTATTTACATACGTTTTATCACTGAATTTAGATATGACGTAAATAATTTTCTTTTATATTTGGCTTAAATAATAGATTAGGTACACATGTGATAATTTTAAGTTTAATCATCGATTATTTTTTGTTAAAATGAAAATTTTATCACCGGTTTTAACAACAAATTCTTTTTATAAAAGTCTAGGAATCTATTTCACAGAGTAATAATATTTAGCGTTTAATTCTCAGACAAAAAACAAACCATTTTTTTATTTGCATTATAGGGTATTTTACAATTCTGGAAAATTAAAAAAACTTCCTGATCCCGTCATATGACGGGCTACATGCTAGTCTGAATATAACAATCCTCTCCTAGATATAAGTAGTTATAGTTTTGAAGCCGTGGAAAAATTTGCATAGCTAGGTTGTGAAATTAAGATGCAAAATAATATATCCGATGAAATTCATTGTAGAATTACTGCTGCAAAGCTATGCTTTTCTGATTTGAAGAAATATTTTAAATCTAATTTCATTTCATAGAAAATCAAATTAACAATATATAAGTGTTTAATGAGATATTAACGCTGTGGGTCGCCACCAGATGGCATTAATTTAGCTCTACTCTGACAACACCGTTGTGTTGAGACCTGAAATTAATTTTGAATATTAAAGGGAATGTGCGAATGTTGATTTTGATGATGCACCATGCATATAAAATAAAAAATTGTGCATAATTCAATAGGCTAAAAGAGGAAATCATGCAGTGAACATACCAGTTTTTTTATTTTCAGGTTTTAACAGAAGACTTTTATATAATGCAAAACCAACAGGCGATTATTGTTTTATCACTAGCTACAAAGCCAATAATGTCCCCAATAATTACCTCTGATATTATTGTTCTATGATAAAAATCTCACGTTTTATAAATTTTCAAAAGGACCTAACATTTACCTCTTATTTTTAAAAGCTTGCTTAACCGCATTACTAAATTTCCCTCAGCGGAATAATGATGTTTGTTTGACGTTGATGGCAATTTGCATCGGTAGAAATTATGGAATTGTGTCCATAATGTTGCCATTTTCTCTGATTAAACTATTACTGGAAATGGGATTAAAGCCTTGGAATCCCAGATCGGCGAGATTAATCTCATTGAAAGAGGTGGGATATAATTAATGACGCATGGCGAAACAATTGTGAAGATAAGATCCACGTATAGTGATTAGACGACAAAATCTGTTACGATAGAACAAGGTCTTTAAAGTAAACTATTTTGTTAATATGACAGAAAACTATTTAAGGCTATCGACGACGTTTTCAAAAAGTTAATATATATATATATATATATATATATATATATATATATATATATATATATATACATACATAACAGCATAGATTTAAACTTTTATCTTTAAACATTAAAACTATTATCTAATATCATTGGCTCTTTATGTATAAACTTATTAGACTTAAATATTAAAATAAATCGTCTGCATAAATTAATTTTTGATTTGTTTGAAAAAAGGTCTGATTACAGTTTTGAAACCGTTTAATTTTAGAACATTAGTTACTGTTATCACAAGTCTGTCGTTAGAAATAACTTTGTCAATTAGCTTATTAGAATAAACAGACTTGGCGTTTAGAATGAAATTTCAAAACCCACCTCAGACCTAAGAATATCCTGATATTTTTTAATAATTTCCAAAATAGTAAGAACTGAAATAACTACACCCGCCATTTCATAATCAGTAGGTCCAGGTTTTATCAATCCTTGTATTGTAAAGAAATTAACTGTTGTGTTCCAAACCAAAGCATTTTGTTTGATTTAGAATATCCTGATACTTTTTAACAATTTCAAAAATAGTAAGAACCGAAATAACTACACCCACCATAACTAAATTACTAAATACCAGAAAATGATAAGAACAAAAAAAAGTGTTCCAAACCCAAACATTTTGTTTGATTTGGAATATCCTGATACTTTTTAACAATTTCAAAAATAGTAAGAACTGAAATAAC
>CM063500.1:53962103-53969603 GCA_032207245.1 Pardosa pseudoannulata
ATTTTAAGTACTCACTAAAATATATTCAAACAGTCGAATTCTTTTGAAATTTTGTCCGTGGCTAGGCAAGAGGTACAGGTACTCAATTATACCCTGAAATATTATTTTTGCCTTATGATTGGTATAGTAACGGTTCGTCTTCTCCACAAATGTTGTACACAAATTGAATTATCGATATTTAGACATTATACGAGGCGAGTTTTTTAAATGTACAGTTTTGAAATTAAAATCACATTACTGTAGTATTTAAACAATTTCATTTTTACATAAACGCTTGTACTTTAATATAATTTTGCACCAACATCAAAGCATATGTCGTATCGTAGAATCAGCTGGTGAATTCCATTCTCATAGAAATGTGACACTTGTCTACGCACTGACTAAACGTTTGGTTTTGTGCCCTCTGATTAACATTTTTGAAAGCCAGAGTGACAGAATTTTTCACAATTCTACAAAGAGTACAACTTGATTCTTGAATTAAGTTAATAAAGATAAAATCTTAAAGCTTCAGTTTTTTCAGGCGCTAACATCACTATAACTAACACTATATAATCATCTACACTAAGTCTTGAGTAAGAGAGTCACTCAATTTGCTCCGCATCTAAACATTTGCCCATCATACATCAATCTTTAAATGATCTAATACGCTGTCTTAGCGTTCCTCCTCTCAGTGTTTTCTCCATACATTTCACTGATCCACCAAGAAATTTCAGCTTCCTTTCACACTTTTTGTATTACGAAATAATTTGACAGACAGCGTATTTCACAGTTGTGAAGCTATTCAATTGACTGAGGTATTTTAAGTACTCACTAAAATATATTCAAACAGTCGAATTCTTTTGAAATCGTGTCTGTGGCTAGGGAAGAGGTACAGGTACTCAATTATACCCAATTATACCACGAAATATTATTCATATATTTAATAGTTATTATATATTCATTATTCATATATTTAATAAATATTTAGTTTCCTGCCCTCTAGTTAACATTTTTGGAAGCCAGAGTGAGAATTTTGTGAGAATTTAAGTGTTGATCCACAATTCTACAAAGAACACGACTTGATTCTTGAATTAAGTTAATAAAGATAAAAATGTAAAGCTTCAGTTCTCTCAAGCGCTTACATCACTATAACTAATATTATATAATCATCTACTCTAAGTCTTGAGTGAGAAAGTCCCGTAATTTGCTGAGCATCATGAACATTTGCACATCATGCATTCATCTTTAAATGATCTAATACGCTGTCTTATCTTCCTTCCTCTCAATTTTTTCTCCATATATTTCACTGATCTCCCATGAAATTTCAGCTTCCTTTCGCGCCTTTTGCATTGCAAAATAGTCTGACAGAGAGTGTATTTTACAGTTGTCAAGCTATTTAATTGACTGAGGCATTTTAAATACTCACTAAAGTACTTTAGAACAGTCGAATTCTTTTGAAATTGTGTCTGTGGCTAGGCAAGAGGAACAGGTACTCAATTATACCATGAAATATTATTTTCGAAACAAAAGTAATAAATCTATAAAAGGAATATTAACAATTCTTTAATCACCAAGAAGATAATCTGTGTACTTCAAAAATAAAGTGAGATAAACTATATAAAACACAGAAAAAAATATTTTAATAATGCGGAAATAATAATGTAGTAAAACATTTTGTGGATGTTGTTAGGTATCAAACAACAAAATAGTAAATGAATATACAAAAGTACATATATTTTTCTTTTCCGAAGCAATTGAAATATATATAAGCCATTGAATTAAATTTCCACAAAATCTAAAAAAAGCTATTGAAAATTATGATTATTTTATACCTAAATAAAGTTTTATACCTAATATATTTTATACCTAAATAATGCTTGTTATACCTAAATAAAGTCTATTAAAATGCTGTAAAGCCTATTTTCTTAAATAAATAATATATAAAATATGATACCATTTAAGTAATAGGTTAGGAGAACTTGGTATTTTCTTAGCACTTAAGGCAGCAGCGAATCGAAAAACATATAAATGTTCATCCACGATATAAAAATCACCGAAAGTTTTAACAGCTGAACTCAGGAGCGGCTCTATCGCAATATCGATGAAATAAAAACGTAAGAATGACTGCTCTTTTATGTTGAAAAAGTGGCAACCAAAATGTGAACAGAAGTTAAGTAGGAAATAAATAAAAGATTCATGAAAGGAGTAAAAATAAAAGAATTTCATGGCAATCATTCGGTAGAATAACAAAGCAGGCGATGGAAAGCTGTTCGATAAACAAGTTCACTTGCGGTTTGTTCGGAGAGAAATATTTGAAAAGAAGTATTTCGGTGTTTTAGATTATTACTTTAAAAGGAGAAAAATTGATAACGGAATGGATAAATAGAAAAGATTTACGCTCCAAAATGGAGGAGCTGTCAAAAAAGTCAAAACTCTCCGAAATGTAATTTTCGATTTGTTAAAACAACAAGTTACAGAAATAGAAGATCGCATTATGTTTATGTGAAGTTTCGCTTTAACGTTTATCCGAATAAAAATATATAACAATAGCTAGTTAATCTCCATTTTGACATTTCTTTTGTTTTTACTATTCACAGATTTTCCTCTCCTTTTATACTGAATTTCCGAGAATTATGTAGCAATAAATTTTTTATTCCACAGGTAATCATATTGTTAGCCTTCTTGATTTCTTTTCTAATTTGAAAAATTTTGGCTTACTAGGTTGTTATCTTTCTACCTACCTCAATACATGGATTATTCAGCATTAATAAGACTGTATTTATACAAAAATGAATTTATTTTTAATAGGCATTATTTATATGTTCTTTTCCGAACCAACTACCGCCGGATACAATGCAAAACGTACAGCAATGCAATTTTACGTAACTTAGTTTCGGTTGTTGGAATCTTCTATGTGGAATCCTTTTAACACCTCTGATTAGCTGACTCTGCTGAGGTCTCATGAAACTATATAAACGATAAAACGGTAACCGAATAAATATATAGAAAAAGAACTAGTTAATATCCCTTTTAACTTTGTTTTGTTTTTACAATTAACAGATTTTCCTCTCCTTTTATACTGAATTTCGGAAAATTTTACAACAATAAAATTTTCCATTTTATAGGTAATGATACCGTTAGCCTTTTTATTTTCTTTCTAATTTCAAAAGTTTTGGATTACTAAATTGTTATCTCTCTATTACTTATATTCTTGAGTTATTCAGCATTAATAAGACTATATTTATACAAAAATCAGGCTACCTTTAACCGTTATTAATTACATGGACTTTTTCGAAGCAACTACCGTGAGACACAATGCATTTAGCCCAACATTCCGCTTAAACACACGTGAAAGTCCATTTTTGAGAGTTGTTCCAAAGCGTCCTCCATAGCTTTTGCAGACGTTTTTCTTTGTTTTAGAAATGGTACCCTCTTACTGGTTTCTTGAGCTGAGTGATGAGTGAACCCATGGAATATCGCAGTCTCTATCAGAATTATTTCCTCTCCTCTTATACTGAATTTACGAGAATTTTGTAGGAATAAAATTTTCTATTTTATAGGTAATCATATTGTTAGTCTTTATATTTTTTTCTAATTTGAAAAGTTTTGAATTACAGATTGTTATCTATCTATTTACTAATTTCCGTGAGTTATTTGGTAGTAACCTCTTGAGGACCAGCAAGTAAATGCTATACGAGTCGACCGTTGTGAAGACCATTGCCATTTAACGCCATCTAGTAATTAAATCTAGCATTTAAAGATTAAAATAAAACGTTCAGATCTCCGATGACGCATACGTGACGCTGGTCTTTCAATATCAACCAAGATCATAGGGTGGAGGCGACGCTGGACTGATAAGAGTGAAATCGCTGCGTTACGTATACGAGATGTTGGTTTTCAGCGGGTTAATAAGACTATATTTATACAAAAATCAAGTTACTTTTAAGCGTCATTAATTATAATGGACTTTTTCGAAGCAACTACCGTGAGACACAATGCATTTAGCCCAACATTCCGCTTAAACATACGTGAAAGTCTTTTTTTGAGAGTTGTCCCCAAAGTCTTCTCCACAGCTTTTGCAGACGTTTTTATTTGTTTTAGAAATGGTACCCTCTTACTAGTTTCTTGAGCAGAGTGATGAGTGAACCCATAGAATATCACAGTCTCGATATCAGAATTATTTCCTCTCCTCTTATACTGAATTTCCGAGAATTTTGTAGGAATAACATTTTCTATTTTATAGGTAATCATATAGTTAGTCTCTTTATTTTTTTCCAATTTGAAAAGTTTCGGATTACTAGATTATTATCTCTCTATTTACCTATATCCATGAGTTATTCTGTATTAATAACACTATATTTATACAAAAATCAAGTTACTTTTAAGCGTCATTAATTATATGGACTTTTAAGAAGCAAATATCGTGAGACACAATGTAATTAGCCCAACATTCTGTTTAAATATACGTGAAAGTCATTTTTTGAGAGTTGTTCCAAAGCGTCCTCCATAGCTTTTACAGATGTTTTTATTTGTTTTAGAAATGGTACCCTCTTACTGGTTTCTTGAGCAGAGTGATGAGTGAACCCATGGAATATCGCAGTCTCGATATCAGAATTATTTCCTCTCCTCTTATACAGAATTTCCGAGAATTTTGTTGGAATAAAATTTTCTATTCTATTGGTAATCATATTGTTAGTCTTTATATTTTTTTCTAATTTGAAAAATTTTGGATTACTAGATTGTTAGCTATCTATTTACCTATATCCGTGAGTTATTTGGTATTAACCCCTTGAGGACCAGCAAGTAAATGCTAAACGAGTCTACATTTGTGAAAACGGCTGCCTTTTAACGCCATCTAGTAATTAAATCTAGCATTTAAAAATTAAAATAAAATGTTCCGATCTCCAATTACGCATACGGGACGCTGGTCTCTCAACATCAACCGGAGATCATCACGTGGAGATGACGATGGACTGATAAGAGTGAAATCGCTGCGTCACGTATACGAGAAGTTGGTTGTCAGCGGGTTAATAAGACTATATTTATACAAAAATCAAGTTACTTTTAAGCGTCACTATTTATATGGACTTTTTTGAAGCAACTACCTCGAGATACAATGCAATTAGCCTAACATTCTGTTTAAACATACGTGAAAATCATTTTTTGAGAGTTGACCCCAAACCACCTCCACAGCTTTTGCAGACGTTTTTCTTTGCTTTAGAAATGGTGCCCTCTTACTGATTTCTTGATCTGAGTGAACCCATGGAATATCGCAGTCCCGATATCAGGATTATTTTCTCTCCTCTTATACTGAATTTCCGAGAATTTTGTAGGAATAACATTTTCTGTTCTATAGGTAAAAATATCGTTATCCTCTTTATTTTTTTTCTAATTTGAAAAATTTTGGATTACTGGATTGTTATCTCTGTATTTATCCATATCCGTGAGTTATTCGGTATTAATAAGACTATATTTATACAAAAATCAGGTTACCTTTAACTGTCATTATTTATATGGACTTTTTCGAAGCAACTACCGTGAGACACAATGCAAATAGCCGAACATTACACTTAAATACACTTGAAAGTCCATTTTTTGAGAGTTGTCCCCAATCCGCCTCCACAGCTTATGCTGACGTTTTTCTTTGTTTTAGATATGGTGCCCTCTTACTGGTATCTTGATCTGAGTGAACCCATGGAATATCGCAGTCCTGATATCAGAATTATTTCCTCTCCTCTTATACAGAATTCCCGAGAATTTTGTAGGAATAAAATGTTCTATTCTATAGGTAATCATATCGTTAGCCCTTTTTTTCTAATTTGAAACGTTTTGGATTACTAGATTGTTATCTCTCTATTTACCAATTTTCATGAGTTATTTGGTATTAACCTCTTGAATACCAGTACGTAAATGCTATGCGAGTCTACATTTGTGAAAACCGTTGCCTTTTAACGCCATCTAGTAATTAAACATAGCATTTAAAAATTAAAATAAAACATTCCGATCTCCAATTACGCATACGCGACGCTGGTCTCTCAATATCAACCAGAGATCATCGCGTGGAAGTGACGCTGGAGTGATAAGAGTGAAACAGCTGTGTCGCGTATACGAGACGTTGGTCGCGAACGGGTTAATAAGACTATATTTATACAAAAATCATCAGGTTACTTTTAACTGTCATTATTTATATGGACTTTTTCGTAGCAACTACAGTGAGACATAATGCAGTTAGCCCAACATTCCGCTTAAAAACACCTGTAAGTCCATTTTTTGAGAGTTGTCCCCAAACCGTTTCCACAGCTTTTGCAGACGTTTTTCTTAGTTTTAGAAATTTTGCCCTCTTACTGGTTTCTTGAGCTGAGTGAACCTATCGAATATTGCAGTCTCGATATCAGGATTATTTCCCCTCCTCTTATACTGAATTTCCGAGAATTTTGTAGGGATAAAATTTTCTATTATATAGGTAATCATATCATTAGCCTTTTTATTTTTCTTCTAATTTGAAAAGTTTTGGATTACTATATTGTTATCTTTCTATTTACCTATATCCGTGGGTTATTTGGTATAACACTATATTTATAGAAAAATCCGATTACCCTTAACCGTCATTATTTATATGGACTTTTTCGAATCAAATATCGTGAGACAAAATGCAATTAGCCCAACATTCAGCTTAAATACACGGGTAAGTCTATTTTTTGAGAGTTGTCCCAAAATCACCTCTACAGCTTTTGCAGAGGTTTTTCTTTGTTTTAGTAATGGTGCCCTCTTGCTGGTTTTTTGAGCTGATTGAAACCATTGAATATCGTAGTCTCGATATCAGGATTATTTGGAGGTTTTGGTATGATCTATGTTGTTCTTCCTTAAATCGCAACAAGAAACCATTCATCAGCAATGGTCGCTTGTTTTTGGCATACCTGTAATCTGCGATCATTCATAGACTAGTTATAAGTTATAAACTGAGCGTGGGAGATAAACTTCCTTATTCTGTAAATAAACTTGCCTTTTTCAGAGATAGCAGATGTCACAAGATATCTCCGATTGGTGGTGTTGAGGTGAAGTTCGACTGAGCGTCTAGGCCAGCCTGACGTATAAGTGGAGTACCCGTGAAAAAATACAAAATTGGAAAAAAAAACTAATTTCTCCTGCTGAATTTTTTTAAATTTTGAATATATATAAAGGTGTAAATAGGAAATGAAAATGCTCATTAGGCCATCATGTCAAAGGGACCATACTTGATCAAAGATTTGCCCAACATGGCCTCTTGGTCTTAAAAAGGAAAATGGTGTAAGAACTGCCGCAGAAGATTTTTTGCTGTTCACTCCTTCTTCCTTGTTTTCTCTCAGAGGGGGCCCTCAGATCTCTGGAAAAAGTTCGTTGGACAGCGTTGCCTGAGACGAAGAAACCTACTCCACGGTTAGCAACCTCTTTTGACCAATGGGGTCGAAGGAGGGTCACTCACATCACTTTCACCTTTAGGTCAGTTTCGCGCTGGCGTTGTAGAAGTGTAATTCTGTGTTA
>CM063500.1:53974603-53994603 GCA_032207245.1 Pardosa pseudoannulata
ACACACACACACATATATATATATATATATATATATATATATATATTATATATATATATATATATATATATATATATATATATATATATATATATATATATATATATATATATATATATATATAATGCAGATGTTTATTTCCCACATATAAATATAAATTATTCATAATTTTTCTTTTAAAATCGATTTATCAGAGACGAGCAAGTGAAGTTTATCAGTCATAACTTTCGTTATGTTATTCGTTTTGTCTTCTCTCGACCACCACAACATCAATTCGGTCCCGACTACTGAGGTCCACGGCTGAGGCATAGCATGCCCACCCCTATGTTTCACACACACGCACACACACACACACACACACACACACACACACACATATATATATATATATGTATGTATATAATGTAGATGTTTATTTCACACTTATAAATATAAATTATTCATAATTTTTCTTTTAAAATCCATTTATCAGAGACGAGCAAAGCGAAGTTCATCAGCCATAACATTTGTTCTGTTTTAGGTGCATGGAGAAAGTAAGGGTACTAAACTGGGAAGAAATGTTTATAATGTGATATGCAAAGAACTTATTGTATAAAAAACTAAGGATTTAATAGTCTTGAAAGCCTTTAAAAGTTTCCAGTTATTTTTGTAGTAGCGGTATCACGAAAGAATAGGAAATGTGCCTAGTTTAATATATATTATCATTGTAAAAATATGTTAATCGATTTCATTTTATTTATAAAGGAGTCTACCGCATTTGGAGATAAGAATATTATTTTTTAAATATTAATATTAAATAAAATAATGCAAGCGAATGTCGTATAATCTTAATGATAGATATTAGTTCCCTTTAGAATCAAAAAGAATGTTACCATAATGATTTAGATAAAATGGCATAAATGGTTAGTAAGATTTAACAGTAGCTAGAAGGTAATGTGGTAATTTAAAAGCGAGAAATTGATATTCAGATTGTTTTGCAACATAAAGTTAAACTGAATGCTCCACTGAGAGAATAATATTTGTGTTTAAATTTCTTATCTTTAAATATATTTGTAAAGTTTTAAAGACGTTAAATGTGCTTGGGGAATTTCATATCAGTTTGAAATCCAAAAAATTATGTAGTATTATTTTCTTATTTTTAAATTTAGTAATATTTATGTTTCAAAGTAAAAAGGAAAGTGAATCACTTCTTAACAAACAAAACTAAATGTTTTGAAGGGTATTTTTAAAATTTTAAATTTAAAGAAATTTTAAGAGACATTTTAATTTTCAGTATCATTGTCGATTAAAGTTAATCAACGATTATCTATAATTACTTCTTAAATAAAGCTACATGTTTTCAAGGCTATTTTTTTAAATTTTAAATTTTAGAAAATAATAAGAGACATTTTAGGGGCTTATTCTAGACGTTGCTTGTCGGTTCGAAAGTTCATTGTGACGTCAGTTTGACGTCAGTTTAAAGACATTAGGAGAGCAAACGATCAAGCTGACGTCAAAGTGAAGTCACAATCAATGTGCTAACCGACTCGCAACGTCCAGAGTAAGCTTCATAATGTCCTGTACCATAGTCGATTAAACCTAATCGACGGTTATCTACATTATAAATATGTGGCAATTAATTTACGTTTAGTTCTAATCGACTACGTGAAAAAAGACTAATGGCCGGTCTCATCAAAATCGTTTAAAGACTAACCACGATTAAACTCTGTTTAAACGGAAAATTAATTAACACTATTGGCTGGCACAATGGGTTAATCGCGATTAGCCTTTAAACAACTTTGGTGATACCGACTTTTAAAGTTTTAAGAACTGTCTAAAAAGTAAGTTAAATTTTAAATCCATTTTATTTATAATACTCAAAGTAAACTTGGCAACCACCTTTTATTTTATTTCCCTATGAATTGATTTCAAGTTAAACTTTTTTATCAGTTTCCTGGAACAAAAGCGGACTAGTACAAATATGTGTTTTTGTATTTTTTATATTTCAAAAGAAAATCAATCAAAGAACAATGTCTGGGGACGATTGAAAAATGTATTTTGTTTAAAGTAACTGACCTCATTCGCAACCAAAGTTTTCGAATGAGGTTTATGGAAATGTTTTTACATGTTCTGTTACTGGATTATAAAAGAATGAAAAACATGAAAGGTAAAATATATGCATGCATTTATTTAATAAAATTCAGAAAAATTGAAGATAAAAAAATATTTTTTTACTTAGTAGAATTTAGTAAAAGAATAATAGTATTCTATCAGTGGTTTTAATAAACTGTTTCTGTCTTTGGTGCTCTTCTTGAATTAAGATTTTTCGAAGATGCCTTGAAACCCTGACAAGTAGGGTTGCCTAAAGCTAAAACCGGACACGCAGTAATTTTTATGCACCCCCATCTCCCGATCTGCACTCAATTAATCTTCTCAAATTACTTAATCTTGGGGATATTATGAAGTTAAATTACGTAATAGGTAAATTTTTAAATTTTAACGTAAATTTATTTATAGGGTGTTTCAAAAATGACCGGTATATTTGAAAAATCAATAAAGATTAAACGGACAGTGATAGAAATACACACTTTATTGCAATATACTTGGGACAATAGTAAATTTTCAGGCAGACAAACTTTCAAAATTAGTTACAATGTACCACAACAGATGGCGCTGTAGTCAGGGAAAAAATCTAAACTACGATATTTTCCAGATATCTACCATGCTCAGCACTAATATGGCGTATTCTCAGAACGAAATTATCAGAAACCAGTATAAACATCTCAGGCGGGATGGCTTCACATGCAGAACAGATGTACTGTTTCAGTTATTCAATTGTTTCTGGATAGTGGCGGTACACCTAGTCTTTTAAGAGTCCCCAGAGAATAATATCGTAGTTTAGATTTTTCCAGACTGCAGCGCCATCTGTTGTGGGAAATTGTAACTAATTTTAAAAGTTTGTCTGCCTGAAAATTTACTATTATCCCATGGATATTGCAATAAACTGTGTATTTCTATAACTGTCTGTTTAGTTTTTATTGATTTTTCAAATATATCGGTCATTATTGAAACACCTTATGGAAGTTAAAGTTTGTGTTAAAGTATTACCATTATCTTCATGAAGTAGTAGTAACTTGTTGATTAATCACGTCCGTTAGGTAAATTTCAGATACGTACTTGGTTTTGTTTGGAGCGCTACAGTCTTCTTTTTTGCTGCAATACAAGGGCTAATGAGACCGGGATCTAATGCTTAAAGCTCATTCTGAACGGATGCGAACACTTTTGCAACACTGGGATTCGAACCCACCAACTCCTGTACCGAAGATCAGCATCCTAACTATTAATGGTAACTGGGGCACATAAAATAAGTTCTTGGTCCCAATGTCCTTCAAGTTCCCAAATTGATACCTCAGGAGGTGGGACGCCCAACTTGGGAGCCGTGGTAAAACCGTTCTTGGTAAAACTTGAGCAAAATCGTTTTTACACTTTAGAAGTGTCCATCAAGTGAAAGACACACTTCTTATTGAGGTTCAATCCATTTTCGACCCCCATGGTTTTTTGCTCAAGTGAAGCTACATATTACACTTAGCCACGGACGCCGCATATTGCGACGGTTAGTTATCTGTCTGTCTGTCCTCGAATTTATGAAGCGGTTGGACCTCGAATGGATAGATTCATCCATGCTGCGTTCTGGATGAGTTAGGATTAGCAAAATTCAAAGTGAAAAAAGTTTATCTGCTCCTAAACGTCACAATGCCCTTCAAGTTCCCAAAGTGATACCTCATGAGGTGGGAGGCCCACCTTGGAGCCGTGGTTAAACCGTTCTTGGTAAAACTTGAGCAAAGTCGCTCTTTCACTTTAGCAGTGTCCATCAAATGAAAGACTCACCTCTTCTTAAGGTTCAATCCATCTTCGACCCCCATGGTTTTTTGCTCAAGTGAAGCTACATATTACACTTAGCCACGGACGCCGCATATTGCGACGGTTAGTTATCTGTCTGTCTGTCCTCGAATTTATGAAGCGGTTGGACCTCGAATGGATAGATTCATCCATACTGCATTCTGGATGAGTTAGGGTTCGCAAAATTCAAAGTGAAAAAAGTTTATCTGCTCCTAAACTTCACAATGCCCTTCAAGTTCCCAAAGTGATACCTCATGAGGTGGGAGGCCCACCTTGGAGCCGTGGTTAAACCGTTCTTGGTAAAACTTGAGCAAAGTCGCTCTTTCACCTTAACAGTGTCCATCAAATGAAAGACGCACCTCTTCTTGAGGTTTAATCATTCTTCGGCCCTCAGGGTTACTCGCTCAAGTGAAGCTATGCATATGGACTTGGTGTAGGCTTTCCTACACCAGGAGGACGAGTAACTACAATACTACGAAACAGTTGTCATTGTTTATCTTCGTCCTTAATCCTTAATTTGACAAGATTTTTTTTCAAATATTTTTTAATTTTAATTTGTTATTTTCCCATGTCTGTATAGACATTATTATCTCTATAAAATAAGCAAAAATTTTTCCATTTTTGAGATAATTAATGTCCTCTGTGGCGAACACTGACAATTATGTTATATAGTACTTATAAATATACATGTCCGGTATAACGGACTTAGACAAATTAAGGGTTAAGAAATGAACAGAGCGTCTGGACAAATGTTTTCCGTCTCACGGAATTCACTTCAAAAAAGATCACATGAATAAGAACAATGAATGATAATCTATTTTTGTATACATTTTGTCTCATTACTAATTCAACAGCCTTTGTAATACCTTCCTCCGAAAAAGTCCCATTGGACAATATATTATGGATGAAAAATAGGTTCGAAATGATCACAACGTTAGGATCAGGAACAAACACCATCCCCTATATAATAATATCCTAAGTTATCTCTATATATATCTATATCTATCTATCTATCTATCTATCTATCTATCTATCTATCTATATATATATATATATATATTATATATATATATATATATATATATATATATATAAGGCTTTTTTGCCTCATAACGAAGTAGGGTTCCGTCGGTTTTTCCCACCCTGCAGTCGTGGAACCTCACATTGAGAATGGAATCAAGGCACTCAAAATTCCAATCTAACTCCGTTTATTCAACGAATATCAACGCATCATCATGAAACCTTATACGAAATTAAGCCTATACGAAAACTCCGTCGAAACTGTATCGAAAAAAAAACCGTGATAGAACTCTAGACACTTTCTTAAATAGTCATTTGTGCCGACCAATCAACTATTACTTGAAGTCACGTGGGTGATGTAATTCTATTTTTAGAAATCTATTTTTAGATATGGAACCGGAAGGATTTCTACTTGCAAACATTCGAGAATATTAGCTAGGATTCCGTGAGAAGAATTACTGGCAAAATAGAATCTTAAACCGAAAGTGATAAAAATATCCTCCCCTGTATAATGATAGCCTAAGTTAACTGTCCGTCTGTCCTCGAATTTATGAAGTGGTCGGACCTGGAAAGATAGAGGCATACATATTGGACTCTTGATGAGTTAGAGTTAGCAAAGTTCAAAATCCACCCCTTCCCCCTTTTCTTGAATTTATGCCCTTATTTCAAGCCCTATTTTCCCGGTTTAAAAGCAGGAGATTAAATTTATCAATTTATCACATGATAAATAGGTAAAAAATAACATTTTTTCTAGCATTATGACGTTATTCCTTCAACCATCTCATTTAATCATTTCTTATTTTAAATTATTTAAATATCGTCTGCATTATTTTCATAGATTTTTATCACTGAACTTAGATATTACGTGAATAATTTTCTTTTATATTTGGCTTAAATAATAGATTAGGTACATATGTAATAATTTTAAATTTAACCATTAATTATTTTTTGTTACAATGAAAATTTTATCACCGGTATTAACAGCAAATTCTTTTCATAAAAGTCTAGGAGCCTATTTCGCGTACTAATAAATATCTAGCGTTAAGTTATATACATTTAAAAATTAAGAAGTTTGTTCGTTTGTGTGTTTCTTTTTTATACATAAGCACATGGTTTGCATTAACTAGCTAAATTTTGGACATTATTCATAGATACCGCCAAATAATTACTGTGAACATTAAAACCTCTGCTGTTCATAATATTACTTAATATGACAAGATAAATTAAAGTTGGCAGCTAACATATGGTCAATAAAGATAACCAAATTATTGAGAGTGTACCAGATAATTCTCAATCAATAAGAGATTTGAAAAAAAATTTTCAATTTTACAACTCCTCTTCAACTTCCACTCAAAATACAGTTTCTTTTAAGTCAAAGAGTTTTTTGCTGGATGAGAATTAATTTAATTTTATTTATTTTATTAATTTAAATTAATTTTACAATTTACACTAAATCACAAATTTGTGATGAAAATCACACTCAGTTTATTTAATTTGTGATTAAGTGAATGTTTCAGTCTATTTAGTATGAATGTTATGTGTTTCCTTTGTGTTTTCTTTGTTAATTCAATTAGATTTTAAATATTCAATTTTTGAAAAATTTTTCCTCAAAATGTTGTTTTTGTTTATGTATCAATTTGTTGAGTTACGATCCCCTCGCCAGATTTCAAACGCCACGCTGCAACCACGCCAATTTTGCCAAATGTGGTTGAAGCACCAACAAGATCCATGATTAGAAACAGGAGAGTGGGCTAAGAAGAGGAGTTGAAAAAACAACCCTTATTTTTACCTGCCTCATAGGGTACTTTACAATTCTGAAAAATTAAAAATTCAGTAAAATGTTCAGACGGGTTTTATGCTAGTTTTTAAATATTTCCATAGCCATTCGGAAACTGAGTAAATTGCCTATCATATAATGAGATTTTAAAGACACGGTGTTAAATTCATGAGTATTATGTAACTGTTATATAATAATTTAATTCATAACATTAGATACATGTTGAGAAAAGAAAGTAATATCTCTATAAGAGAAGAGATAAAACCAAAATTAACTCCAAAAAATAACTGTCTTCAAGAAGAAACGAACTGATCTGATGTGATAGTTTGAATCCCTTTTATAATAATAGCCCAAGTTATCTGTGCGTCAGTCCTCGAATTTATGAAGCGGTTGTACCTGGAATGGATACAGACGTCCATATTGGATTCTTCATGGGTTAGGGTTAGCAACGTTCGAAATCCACCCCAATTGAATGGCATTATTTCTATCCCTATATCAATTTGTCACATAAGTGGGTTAAAAGTAACATTTTTTTTAGCATTATGATGTCATTCCTTCAACCATCTCATTTAATCATTTCTTATTTTAAATTATTTAAATATCGTCTGCATTATTTTCATACATCTCATTTAATCATTTCTTATTTTAAATTATTTAAATATCGTCTGCATTATTTTCATACGTTTTATCACTGAAGTTAGATATTATTTAAATAATTTTCTTTTATATTTGGTTTTAATAATTTTAAATTTAATCATCGATTATTTTTTGTTTCAATGGAAATTTTATCACCGGTATTAACAACAAATTCTATCTACCTCCAGGGTGTAGTGGAACTAATAGTTTCATGCCTTTACTTCCATTGATTACTGAGGAAAAAAAAAGTGGGAAATATTTAACGATAATTTCTACGCAGCTATGAAAACTTTAAATTATCTTTCTAAATGAATTGAACGTAATTATAAACTGAATTCATAGTAACGGGAGACTTTAGAAGATGAACAAATTATTGAGCGCGTACCTGTTAATTCTCAGCCAAAAAACAAACCATTTTTTACCAGCCTCATAGGGTACTTTACAATTCTGGAAAATTAAAAATTTTACTGATCCCGTCATATGATGGGTTATATGCTAATATAAAATATTCTTCAATATCTCCCTCCGAAATATTACTGTGGCAAAAAGAACTTAACGATAATTTCGACGTAGCTAAGTAAACTTTGAATTATCTTTCTAAAGGAATTGGACGTAATTATAAACTGAATTCACAGTATCGGGAGACTTTAGAAGATGAACAAATTATTGAGCGCGAGACTGATAATTCTCAGCCAAAAAATCATTTTTTTACCAGCCTCATAGGGTACTTTACAATTCTGGAAAATTAAAAATTTTACTGATCAGACATATGATGGGTTATATGCTAATATAAAATATTCTTCAATATCTCCCTCCGAAATATTACTGTGGCAAAAAGAACTTAACGATAATTTCGACGTAGCTAAGAAAACTTTGAATTATCTTTCTAAATGAATTGAACGTAATTATAAACTGAATTCACAGTATCGGGAGACTTTAGAAGATGAACAAATTATTGAGCGCGTACCTGTTAATTCTCAGCCAAAAAACAAACCATTTTTTACCAGCCTCATAGGGTACTTTACAATTCTGGAAAATGAAAAATTTTACTGATCCCGTCATATGATGGGCTATATGCTAATATAAAATATTCTTCAACATATCCCTCCGAAAAAAAATCACGTTTGGGAATATTTTATGGACAGAAAGGAGTGTCGAAATGATCGCATGATTTTAAGTGGCTTTAAACAGACACTCTTATTTAAATATCTCAGACATTCAAAAACCTAGTAAATTTCTCAATTTAAAAAAAGGCAGACGTCTGGATGTGAAATTTCAGCCCTAAACAAAATTACCTCGCAGACTCATGAATTTTAAATTAATAACAAGCTTCATATAGGAAACGGTACTGTTCAGGTCGAACCATTTGCATTTGTTAGTTAAATTGATTGCATAATTCAAAGTAGCCAAGTAACGGGGGGAGATCTCAATATCTATTTTGTGTCTGGTGGTGGCACTGCGAGACAGCGAGTGGGCTGTTAAAAATTTCTGCTCGTTACAAATTCGATTTGCAGTTGCTTTAAATCTGTTCGAAATTTTCAATAGCGAGTCGTATTTAAATTCGAATAAAGGTTGTAGAAATTTGATTCGCATAAAGACAGTTTCGATAAAGTGTTTAGGATCGTGATAAAATTTGTATTTCAGGAAAATTACAGTTTGATTGCTTCGAAAATTTGTTTATGGAACTGTGAATAAAAAGTGTTATGTGTACAAAATTTAGTTACGATTAGAAAAATGGCACAAATGATTTTTTGACAAAATTCCACTTTTCTGGAAGTCGAATGATAGTTCAACAGTAAGGATAACTATGAAATTGATTTTCACTGTTCGAGAAAGGAAATTACACATTGCTTGCTTACTGTGGCTTCCCTTATACGTTTAGTTTGGTCTTGTCACTTCTATCCCGGATATCTTCAAATGTATGGTTTGGCTTGGTTTCTACTTTTTTCGATACTCGGGATAGTGAGGCGGGGACCTATTGCTTAAGGCGCATTCCTAAAGATTGAGAACATCTATTCCAGAAGAGGTGTTCAAACTCATGAATTCTGGTATCGAATAGTAATGCCTTACCCATTTGGCCATCGTTTGGGGAAGGATTCAGAGAAAATTCCAGAGAAAACTGTTGAAACCGTGTCTCTAACTCGTTTCTATTTAATGTTGTGACGCCTTCATTGTTTTCAAATGAGAGGTAACGTGAATAATGGATCACAGTCAAAGAATAAAATTGGAAATTTACTTTAATTCTGGATTACATACGGCTATTTACAAAGGAACGTTAATTCCTAAATCATCTAGAACTTCAAAGGATGGTTGCCGATAAACTTCCTCACGACAATCACAATCGAAAGAAAAACAAGAGAATTAATAATCTCTTACAAATGGGGAGGCTTTTCAGGGTGCAATCAAACCCAATTTATCCCCCTTTCGGTATCGAGATTCTGCCGCTCCCTATATGAGCGGACTTTACGAATCTCCCGAACTAGCAAGCTCTCTGATTAAAAGGCGAAAGCCTTTAAGAGGTCAACACACCTCCGAAAAAAAAGACGAAAAGCCCTGAGTCGCAAAACTGTAGGCTTTTTATACCTGGGGGGGGTCAGTTACGGTCCAGCCACTGTTTTTTTTCTCAGTTAAGATCCCAGTTACTTGAGAATTCCAGCTAAAGTTACAGTTATACTTTTTTTACTGAATTCTCATCACTGGCTGTCTCTTCACGGAATTTCCGAGCGTTCATTAACGAGATCCATCAGGGGCGTATTCGTCTATTCAGTCCGATTGTCAAGATCCCCGACTCTGCGACGCCACGCTATTGTCCAGGTACAGGTGTACTATGATCAGCTGTTTTGGCGCGTGCTCGGACAAAGGGGAGTCTTCACAATGTATTTGATGTTTGATGTTTTTTCCTATTTTAGGAAAAAGAAGTAGTAAAAAAAGACATCTGCTGGCAACTTTCTTCCAAAATGTATGACGACATTGTATTTTATTTTGATGTATTTCATGTATGAAATTACTTTTATTTTGGCTGACTCTCTTCGTTTGTGTAACTTAAGACTCTTATGCAAAACTCATGCAAATGCTTAAACTTTTGCATTTGTTTGCTCAAGATTTTTAAAATGGCCGACTCCGCTGATAGCAAAGAGCACATCAATAAAAAATGAGCACTGGAGCAATTCAGAGTCATTGATTTTGTTAATTTATATACTCAATACTTTTTTATCTCAAGATTTTCATTATAAGTTAACGAAGTTTTCCTGTGATTTATTAAAAATAGTAAAAACAAAAGTGGATGTCTCATTTTGCACCAAACAAGAGCAAAATACACGGAATGTTAGAATGATACTCCAGTATTACCACATGATTTCTTACGACAATCCTGACAAAAAGGAAGGTTGAAATCATTGTTCTTGTAAACAAATTTTTCTTACCATCCAAGCAAAATCCCTTTCACATTGTAAAATGAAGGTAACTTTACTGGCACAGGCAAACGGGGCTTATGACTACATAAATACACATAATGCCCGTTTACATGTGAAAAAAGCAGCACAAATGCAGGGCAAATATGTGGCAAATACTGAATTGTACTTCTCTTTCAAGAATTACCTCTAACTAAGGAAAAACAAGGTAATTACACAGTTTAACCTCTTTCCCATGATCTTTCATTTACTTGCTCAACATTTTAAAATGGCCGAATTGATTGCTGCAAAAAGTTTAGCAAGGCAAAATGAGTTCTAGACCAATTCAGAATAATCTGAGCTGTTTCATTTGTATAATCCTTACTTTTTATCTCAAGATTTACATCATAATTTAATTAATTTTTCCTGTGATTTATAGTACTAGTAAAAATAAACGTAAATGTCGTATTTTGGACTGTCACCTCTAGAGGTATCCTTTGGAACTTGAAGGACATTATGACTACGTACTTATTTTACAGGCAGCAGACGCCTTTAACAAACAAGGATCTTTGGCGGAGTCAAGCTCCGAACTAACAATCTTCCAGTTACGAATTCTCTGTCTTTGCTGACTAAGCCACTGCGGCTCTTTGGCTATTAATGTAGTTCCTCGTATTTTAACCCCTCGTATTGTATCAAATCGTATTGTACCTCGTATTGTTACAAAACAGAGAATGATGGGATGGCACTCCCGTAAGATCACATGACTTCTCCCGACAATCCTGGGAAAAAGAAGGGTTGAAATCATTGCTCATGTAAACAGGTTTCCGTGACGAAGAAAAATCCCTTTTACACTGTAAAATGAAGGTAACTTTACTGGAAATGTAAACATGGCTTATGAGTACAAAATTACACATACCCCCATTTACATGTGCGAAAAAATAGCACAAATGCAGGGCAAATGCAAATACTGAATCGTACGCCCCTTCCAAGATTTATTCCTAACTAAGGAAAAGCAAGGTAATTACATAGTTTAATCTCTTTCTCATGATCTTTTCATTTGCTTGCTCAAAATTTTAAAATGGCCGACTATATTGCTTCAAAAAGTATAGTTATACAAAATAAGTTTTGGACCAATTCAGAATAATCTGAATTGTTTCATTTGTACAATCATTACTTTTTATCTCAAGATTTGCATCACAATTTAATGAATTTTTCGTGTGCTTTATATAACACTACTAAAAAAAAACGTAAATGTTGCATTTTGTATCAAATAAACAATAGCACAATACATAGAATGATGGGATTGTACTACCGTACGATCACATGACATCTCACTACAATCCTGGGAAAAAGAAGGATTAAAATTCATTGCTCACGAAAACGGGTTTCTATAACTTAGTAAAATCCCTTTTACACGATAAAATGTAGGTAACTTTACAGGCGTATGTAAACAGGGCCAAAGTGGGTTTTTCGTTATTTGAAAGAATGGACCACGGTACTCTCAGGCTTGGCTTTCTACCTAAAGAGGTACCGTTTGGGAACTTTGCGACCACGAACATATTTTACGTGCTTCAGCTGCTCTTAATGAACGTGGCAGATTGAGCCCTGAACCCGCACCTCTGCGGTCGAGATCGCTTCCTTTTGCGACTGAGCTACATTGACTCAGGGAGTATTCTGCTTTTGTTTTTGGAGTGGGGGATGGGGCAGTGATTCCCTCAGCGGTGCTTCGGCACAGCTCTGGAGATGAGCCTCAGGGTGTTGTACTACGGTACCTCACCTAGGACAGCTATCAGCCTCCTTGTGGCGCCCCCTGGTAACTAGGAGTGTCTCTCCTAGGCCAAGGATAGCCGTCTGACAACCCTAAGGAGTATACCTCCTTTAGGTATACTCGGGTTTCACGAACCCGGGGTTTCCTGAGTGATCCTTCTCTTAAGACTTCACTGGTAGTCCCGAACTTGAGGAAGTGGTATTGTTCCTTACTGGGGTCGTCTAAATTAATCTCGAACCATGACGGAACTCTCGTAGGCCAGAAACACCTTGTAATGTGGTGGTTACTGTCGTGGCGATCTGATTCAGTTTTCCGTATGGCTACACGCCAGGTCGGCGGGATACAAAGTTACTTTTGTTTTTGGAGTCCACGGCCTACATTGTACATTTATTTTGCAGGTAGTATTAGCTCTGACAGTAACACAGTCTGCTTCACTAACACAATTTACTTTGACTAACTTCACTAACACAACTTACATTTGATGTCTGTTTCAATTTGGAATAACTTCTACGAAACAATCTTTATATTTTTTTCACGATCTAGCATATAGCCCGTCATATGACGGGATGAGTAAAATTTTTAATTTTCCAGAATTGTAAATGGGGCAGGTAAAAAAGTGGTTTGTTTTTTGGCTGAGAATGATCTGGTACATGTTCAATATTTTATCTTTACAGACCGTTTGTTAGTTGCCAGCTTTAATATATCTCGTCATATTACGTGATAGGATGGGCAACAGAGGTTTTAGTATTGACAGTGTTTATTTGGCGGTTAATATGAAGGGTGTTCAAAACTGACCGAATCGATTGCCGTGTGGTTATGTATAAAAAACAAACACACAAACTGACAAACTTCTTAATTTTCAAAGATAAATAATTTAAACTGCAGATTTATTTATTTGTCAGTGAAATAGACTCTTAGACTTTTATGAAAAGAATTTGTTGTTAATACGGAAGATTAAAATTTTCATTGCAACAAAAAATATTCGATGATTAAATTTAAAATTATCTCAAATGAACAAATCTATTATTTAAGACAAATATAAAAGAAAATTATAAAATCTAAGTTCAGTGATAAAACGTATGAATATAATGCACACGATGTTTAAATAATTTAAAACTAGCATGTAGCCCGTCATATGACGGGATAAATAAAATTTTTAATTTTCCAAAATTCTAAAGTACCTTATGAGACAGGTAAAAAAAATGGTTTGTTGTTTGGCTGAGAATTATCTTGCAACAAAAAATAATCTATGATTCAATTTCAAATTATCACATATGTACCTATTCTATTATTTAAGCCAAATATAAAAGAAAATTATTTACGTAATGTCTAAGTTCAATGATAAAACGTATGAAAATAAGGCATAATTTAAATAATTTAAAATAAGAAATGATTCAATGAGATGGTTAAAGGAATGAAGTCATAAAGCTAGAAAAATGTTATTTTTACCTATTTATTATGTGACAAATGGATAAATTTAATCGCTTGCTCTTAACCGGGGAAAATAGGAGTTGAAATAATGGTCTTAAAAGCTCGAAAAGAGGGGAAGGGGTGGATTTCGAACGTTTTAAAGAAGGCAGTATTTTTTGCTGTGATATGAAGCATATTTTTACCAATTTATTTTAGAATCGGATCTATAGCTTAGAAGAAGATAAGCATTACTCGCTATGAATTTTGCTAACTATAGATGCCTTTATACATTCCAGGTCCAACCGCTTCATAAAATTGAGGACAGACGTACACATAACTTAAGCTATTATTATATAGGGGATTTTATAGTGATAATAAGAATCCAAAGTAAACAGTTTTTATTTAAATACAAAAGCAATTTAATAATGATTCAATAAAGAAAATACTCTAAATGTCATTTGTTATGGTAATTAACACTTTTTGTTATCAATTCATGGGACAAATCACGTTCTTCACTTTGCAAATGCTATTTCGATTTCAATATCTATATCGTCTAGTATGAGCAATTAAAATGAACTGTTGAAACTCCGCCTGAAAAAAAAATTTTGTTTCCGAACTTGAGCAATTTCGTCTTGGCACCATTGTCTGACACTTTTTATAAAATGCAAACAAATAGTTAAAGAAATTATTCCCTTTAGAGTGCGAAGCGTAAGATTATCGATTAGAAAAATGCATTGTGTGTTAATTACAGGCTATGTTATTGTTCTTCTAGTGTGCAATTATCGTCTACAATTAACAGCTTGTCTCGAAAGTTTGAGTCTGTTTGATTGCTTTCACTGATGCAATCTTTAACCTTACAGATTGTTCTAACGAATTTGTCTTCAATGGTATCATACACAATTTAATTGTTGTGCTGAAAATTATACATTTTCGAAAAGTAATAACCCCTTGTGTAGTTTTAAATTTTGATTGTTTTAGAATTTTGGCAATGACAGTAGAATCTACAAAAATAGAAAACTACTTAAGAAGGTGGTTTAAAAACTAATAAGACTATATTTCCAGAAAAATTGAGTTACATTAAATCGTTCTTATACACATTGTATTTTTAGTAGTAATACCTTCGAGGCTTAATGCATTTGTCTTAATATTCAGTTCATTTCTTAACCTTTTGTTTGTGCTGTACATCATATATAATGTACATATCTAATGCTTTATACGTTTGTATATCACGTGTGATACACAATGAACTATATTTTTATATATTTCTTAATAACGCTGGGTTACTTTCCAATTAAGCATTCCCCCTTCCAACGTTGCAAATTTTGTTGACCATTTTATTATGGCATCATACAACGCGATTTCATTATTCTGGTTCAAATTAAACATTTTCTGAAAGCAATAACCCCATGTGTAATAAATAGCCGGTCTCACCAAAATTGTTTACAGTTAACGGCGATTAATCCATGGCGCCAACCATTGGTGGGAGGCCATTCTTCGTTTAAACAGAGATTATTCGCGGTTAGCCGTTAAACTACATTGGTGAGACCGGCCGTTAGATAATTTTGATTATTTTAGGATTTTGGCGACCAGAGTAGCATCTACAAGAATAGAAAACTATGTGCGACGGTTGTTTAATAAGTAATAAGACTATATTTTCACAATATCTGGGTTAACTTCAATTGTCATAATTTACATGTTCTTTTTTGAAGTAATATCCCAGAAGCTTAATGCATTTGTCTTACCATTCTGTTTACTTCTTAACCTTTTCCCCGTGATGTACATCACATATAAAGTACACATCTAATGCTTTATACTTTTGTATATCACATGTGATACAAAATGAACTATACTTTTTGTTTTTAAAAATAACGAGGGATTATTTGCCTGTTAAGCATTCTCCCATCCAAAATAAAAAAAATTGTTGACGATTTTATTATAGTATTATACAAAAGCCCTTACTCTGGGAGTTGCGGTTCGTACCGAACGTTCGTTGTGACGTCACCTTGACGTCAGATTGCGGAAATTTTGAGAGCAAACGATACTTCGGTACTCTGGGGGTTACATGCGGAAATTTACAGCAACCTAAACTATCGGCAACTTTCCGCATGTAACCCCCAGAGTACCGAAATATCGTTTGCTGTCAAAATTTCCCGTCAAGGTGACGTCACAACGAACGTTCGGTACGAACCGCAACTCCCAGAGTAAGGCCCAAAGCGATTTTATTGTTCTGTTGCAAGTTAATCATTTTCTGAAAGGAATAACCACCTATGTAATTACGAGCCGGTCTCAAGTCGGTTAGCAGCTAACCGCGATTAACCCATGACGCCAACCCATGGTGTGTCTCAATTCTCCGTTTAAACAGAGATTAATATTGGTTACCCGTTAAATGACTTTGAAGAGACCACCCTTTTGATTCTTTCGATTATTTTAGGATTTTGACGACCAGAGTAGTACCTACAAAATTGTAAACTATGTGAGACGCCTGGTTAATTAGTAATAAGATTATATTTACACAAAAATTTGGGTTACCTTCAATCGTCATAATTTACATGATCTTTTTCGAAGTAATACCCCAGAAGCTTAATGCATTTGTCTCACCATTCTGTTCATTTCTTAACCTTTTCCCTGTGCTGTACATCACATATAAAGTACACATCTAATGTTTTATACGTTGACTCACATTACCATCATGTTTGAATCGTTGCCAAAGCCTGGAGATGACACTCTGGGCGATTCCAAGTTCCTCGGATACTTCCAGCTGGGTACGTCCACATTCCAGTCGTCCGATAATTCTACCACGTAAAAAATCATCCAAATGCTTCATTTGTGCCATAACTATGCGGTTATTGCACTGAAAGGCTTTTAAAGCGCTTGTGAACAATTTTACTTCTTTGCTACCATTCCTTATATACCTCTTTCATACACTCTCGTCATTGTGACGTACTATCCGCGCCATCTGGTAGTTTCCTGCAATTTGCATATTCTTCTTCAAGATGTGTGTGATAATTCTACAGGTGAAATTTTTATTTTAGAGCTCAATTTCTGTGTGATTCTGAATTATCCTTAATTTATGGACATGAGTGTAGTTCCTCGTATTTTAACCCTCTGGTTTTAATTTTGAAATCTGCTGATGGTACTAGCGGTTTCCCGCAATAACACAGTTTACATTTGACTAACTTCCCTAACGGCCGGTTTCACTAAAGTCGTTTAACTGCTAACCCCGATTAACCCATGGCTCAAACCAATGGTGGGACGCAATTCGCTGTTTAAACAGAGATTAATCGCGGTTAGCCTTTAAACGACTTTAGTGAGACCACCCCTTAGATTATTTTGATTATTTTAGGAATTTGGCGATCAGAGTAGCTCCTAAAAATAGAAAACTATGTGAGATGGCTGTTTAATAAGACTATATTTTCACAATATCTGGGTTAACTTTAATCGTCATAATTTACATGGTCGTTTTCGAAGTAATTTCACCGAGGATTAATGCATTTGTCTTACCATTCTGTTTACTTCTTAACCTTTTCCCCGTGATGTACATCACATATAAAGTACACATCTACTGTTTTATACGTTTGTATATCCCATGTGATGCACAATGAACTATACTTTCTTTTATTTTTTTAATAGCTAGGGTTTATTATTTCCTTATTAACCTATTATGTATTCAGGGTTATTAACCTATTATGTATTCTGACATACAACACTGTAAATTTTGTTTATTATTTCCTTATGGGAGTACGATACACACAGCCAACACTACTTCCAAAGGCAACACTAACAAAGAAGTGGGTTCTCGTAATTTAGATGCCGGGACCAAGCATAAGGCCACCAAGTTTGGATTGTCACCTCTAGAGGTATATTTTGGAACTTGAAGGACATTACGACTACGTACCTCTTTTAAACGAACAAGGATCTTTGGCTGAGTAAAGATCTGAACTAGTAATCTTCCAGTTAGTAGTTCGCTGTCTTTGCCGACTAAGCCACTGCGGCTCATGGGCTATTAATGTAGTTTCTTGTATTTTAACCCCTTGGTTTTAATTTTGCAATCTACTGACCGTACTAGCGGTTTGCCTCAATAATACAATTTACATTTGAATAACTTCACTAACGGCCAGTCTCATCAAAGTCGTTTAACGGCTAACCGCGATTAAACCATGGAGCCAACCAATGGTGGGACTCAATTCTATGTTTAAACAGAGATTAACTGCTGTTAACCGTTAAACAACTTTGATGAGACCGGCCCTTACACGACTAACATTTGATGTCTATATAAATTCGGAATAACTTCTACGAAAACAATCTTTGTATTTTTATCACAAATTTTATCTCTATAATCAGAATTCATTCCAAAGTTAAGTTTGCATTTAAATACAAACACTATTTAACAAAGATTAAATAAAGAAAATACTCTAAATGTCTTTAGTAATGGTAATTAACACGTTTTTGTTATCAATCCGTGGGACAAATCACATTCTTCAATTCACAAATGTTATTTCGATATCAGTATGTATAGTGTCTTTTATAAACAATTAAAATGAACTGTTGAAACTCCGCTTGAAAAAAAAAATTCGTTTCTTAACTTGAGCATTTCCCTCTTGGAGTCATTGTCTGGCACTTTTTATAAAATGCAAACAAATAGTTAAAGAAATTATTCCCTTTTGAAGGCGAGGTGCAGAATCGATAAGAATAATCGATTAGAAAAATGCATTGTATGTTAGTTACAAGCTACAATTGTTCTTCTAGTGTGCAATTATCGTCTACAATTAGCAGCTCTCCCTCCGTCTCGAAAGTTTGAGTCTGCTTGATTGCTTTCATTGATGCAGCTTTTTAAACTTTCAGATTGTTCCAAGAAAATTTGTCTTCGATGGTAATATACAAAGCGATTTCATTGTTCTGTTGCAAATTAAACATTTTCTGAAAGGAATAAGCATATATATAATTTTAAATTTCGATCATTTTAGGATTTTGGAAACCTTAATAGTACCTAAAAATATAAAACTATGTACGAAGGCTGTTTATTAAGTAATAAGATTATAATTCCACAAAAATTGGGTTACATTCAATTGTTATTATTTATAGGGTCTCTTTCGATGTAACACCAGTTAAGCTTAAGGCATTTGCCTCGACGTTCTGTTCACTTCTTGACCTTTTGAATGTACTGAACTTCACATATATAGTACGCATCTAATGCTTTATAAGTTTGTATATCGCATGTGATATATAATGAATTATATTTTATTTATTTTAATAACGCGGTGGTACTTTCCCATTAAGCATTCATCCATACAATTCTGTAAATTTTGCTCCTCATATTATTAATGGAGCATCATATACAGTGGACTACGTTTAATGTGATCAGTTTGGGACACCACGATTTTGATAACAATAACCGATTGATAACAATAAACGATATTCAGAATTAGATAAATTTGCCCCCCCCTTTAACCTCTTCCGGTAAAATGACGAGTCTAGCTCGTCATTGGTTTTTCATTCCATACCGCACAATGACGAGCTATACTCGTCATGCGACTAAAGTTACTGATAAATATGATAATTAATTTAGTTTAAAATTTCTAGTGTACTGAATTTAGAAAAAACCTTTGTTACTTGTGGAAATCCCAGGTCACTGTTACATATTGTTTATTTAAAGTTTCTTGGTACAAGCCACTGCCATATTGATGAGTCAGAATAAAAGAAAACCTACTAAGAAATGCCGTGTGTGTTACAAGAATCAAATTAGAAGTGAGACTCCCTGGCGATGTAAACAATTCAGAATTCCTTTGCACTTTGTTTTGAAATGTACCACTAGCTTGAAGACTATTATCTTAATTTTACCGTTTCTGAATCTTAACACTATGTAAAAAGTGGATTTTAATTAAGAATATGTAAGAATTGTAAAATAAAACAAGTTTTTTAAATAAAAAATAAATGGTTACTTTACGCACAGTTTTTCATTATTAATTCATACCGGAAGGCGTTAATTTATACGAACTAAATTTCAAAACAAAATGAAAAAACACACCTTATATTTATGTACAGTATATATTATCCTTTGAAAAAGAAGAATTGTATACAAAATTAAAAAAAAATTGATCAATTGTTGATTGTCTACAATTTT
>CM063500.1:53999603-54012103 GCA_032207245.1 Pardosa pseudoannulata
GTATAAATGAAGTTTCAATGCATATAGATCATTTATTTTATACTGATTATTGTCATGGATAATATTGTAGACTGGTCTCTTTTATGAAGCCCATAGCATAAAAAGATTAAGGAAAAGTTTTAACTAAAAAAATAAAAAACAAAATCTCATCTTAAGGCATTTGTCTCAACATTCTGGTCATTTCTTAACTCTTTGTTTATCGTATAAGTGAGGTACATATAGTTAACGTATGTGAAGTATTAAAGAAGAATTCTCCATTCATCTTCATCTTCCTATAAATGAGTTTTCTTGTATCTAGATCATTTATTTTATACTGATTATTGTCATGGATAATCCTATAGGCTTATCTGTATTATTAAGTCCGGAGAATAAAAAGATTAAGGAACGTTTTAATTAAAAAATCTCATCTTAATGCATTTTAAGTTTTGATAAAGTATTTTTTTTTACAAGATTCATATTTTGGAAACAGAGTTGCTATAAAGACTAAACTTATAAATGTTAAGTTATTTTTCACTGAATGCACATGAAATCGATCGTATAAATGAAGAACATATAATTAAATTATGTGAAGTAGTAATTTATAGGAATAATTCTCCATTCATCCTTATTTTCGTATAAATGAGGTTTCATTGTATATAGATAATATATTTAACACTAATTATCCGCATGGATAATGCTGTAGGCTTGTCCCCTTTGTTGAACACAGAACATAAAATGATTAGGGTAGAAGTTTTATTTAAAAAAAATCTCATCTTAATGAATTTGTCTCAACATTCTGTTTACTTTTAACTGTTTGCTTGTCGTTTTCGTATAATTGAAGCACATATAATTAACTATTTGTGAAGTATTAACTTGTACGAAGACTTCTCCATTCATCTTCATCTTCGTATAAATGAGTTTTATTGTATCTAGATAATTTTGCTATACTGATTATTGTCATGGAAAATCCTGTAGACTTGTCTCTATTTTTAATCCCAGGGCATAAAAAGTTTAAGGGAAAGTTTTAAGTAAAAAAGGAAATTTTCACCTCAATGCATTTGTCTCAATGCTCTATTCACTTCTTAACCCTGTCGTTTTTGTATAAGTGAAGTACATATAATTAACTTATGTGAAGTATTAACTAAGAATTATCCTTCATCTTCTTATAAATGAGGTTCCATTGTATCGGGATAATTTATTTTATACTAATTATTGTCGTGGATAATCCTGTAGGCTTGCCTCTATTATTAAGCCCAGAGCAAAAAAAAGTTTAAGGGAAAGATTAAACTGAAAAAACTTCATCTTAATGCCTTTGTCTCAACGTTCTGGTCATTTCATAACTCTTTGCCAATTGTTTTCGTATAAGTAAGTACATATAATTAACTTATGTGAAGTATTAATTTATAGGAACAATTCTCCATTCATCCTCATTTTCTTATAAATGAAGTTCATTGTATGTAGATAATATATTTAATGCTGATTATTATCATGGATAATCCTGTAGGCCTGTCTCCTTTATTAAACACAACATAAAAAGATTAGGGGGAGATTTAATTAAAAAAAATCTCATCATATCTATTCCTCTCAATGTTCTGTTCACTTCTTAACTTTTTCCCTGTCGTTTTCGTATAAGTAAAGTACATATAATTATGTGAAGTATTAACTTATAGGAAGAATTCTCCATTCTTCTTCATCTTCGGATAAATCAGGTTTTATTGTATATAGTTAATATATTTAATACTGATTATCATCATAGATAATCCTGTATGCTTGTCTCCTTTGTTAAACATAAAGCATACACTGATTAGGAGGAAGTTTTAATTAAAAAAATCTCATTTCAAGGAATTTACCTCAACGCTCTGTTCCCTTCTTAACTCTTTGTCTGTTATTTTCGTATAAGTGCAGTGCATATAATTAACTTAAGTGAAGTTTTATCTTATAGGAATGATTCTCCATTCATCCTCATCTTCGTATAAATGAGGTTTCATTGCGTATAGATAATATATTTAACACTAATTATCCGCATGGATAATGCTGTAGGCTTGTTCCCTTTGTTGAACACACAGCATAAAACGATTAGGGTAGAAGTTTTTTTTAAAAAAATCTCATCTTAACGAATTTGTCTCAACATTCTGTTTGCTTTTAACTGTTTGCTTGTCGTTTTCGTATAAGTGAAGTACATATAATTAACTATTTGTGAAGTATTAACTAATACGAAGAATTCTCCATTTATCTTCATCTTCGTATAAATGAGTTTTATTGTATCTAGATAATTTTGCTATACTGATTATTGTCATGGAAAATCCTGTAGATTTGTCTCTATTTTTAATCTCAGGGCATAAAAAGATTAAGGGAAAGTTTTAAGTAAAAAAGGAAATTCTCACCTCAATGCATTTGTCTCAACGCTCTATTCACTTCTTAACCCTGTCATTTTCGTGTAAGTGAAATACATACAATTAACTTATGTTAAGTATTAACGAAGAATTCTCCATTCATCTTCCTATAAATGAGGTTTTATTGTCTCGGGATAATTTATTTTATACTAATTATTGTCATGCATAATTCTGTAGGCTTGCCTCTATTATTAAGCTCAGAGCATAAAAAGAATAAGGAAAAGTTTTAACTAAAAACAAACAAACAAAATCTATTCCTAATGCATTTGTCTCAACGTTATGTTCACTTCTTAACTATTTGCCTATCGTTTTCGTATAAGTGAAATACATGTAATTAACTTATGTGAAGTATTAATTTATAGGAATAATTCTCCTTTCATCCTCATTTTCATATAAATGAGGTTTCATTGTATATAGATAATTTTTTTATACTGATTATCGTCATGGATAATCCTTTAGGCTTATCTCTCAAAATCCTCCAACATTAATCTTTGTAGTAGGATTTTATACTTTGAAAACATAACCTTTTGCCAGTAACTAAATTAGGAAAAAAAAAATCATCTTAAATGGAGTTTCCGTCTCAGGGACTTCAAAGAACGCTTTTCCTTGTTCAAGTACCACTACCAATATTTTCCTTTCTTATATCGCCAAGAAAACTCATATTTTCTTCAGCGCTTTTAAAATTGATGTGCATATTCGTACATTTTAAATCCTAAAACTGTTCTTAAGTCGGAAAGGATATTAATATTTGAAGTAGGACTTTTTTACTTTCCAAACGTAAACTTATGGCAATGACTTATTTTTAGTCATATTAAAGTTTAGTCGATTAAAATGCACTTTATACAAAAGGAAGCGGAAAAAATAAATAATATATAAATCATTTCTCTTAATTAAGGCGTGTTTCAAAGGACGGGAATAATTTATGGTTTAAATTGCATTTTCGTATTCTTTAAAACGATACAAATTTTCATAAATACTAAATACACAAGGAAGAGGAAAAATAAATAATATATAGATGATTTCTATCTTAAAATGAGAGCTCAGGTTGATCAATATGAAGTTATTCTACTGAGATCTACTTATCCAAGATACATTTTTGCAGGACTTTTCACTAAGAACAATAGAGATTTCCTTCACAGGGAATAAAATACACATTGAATGTTTGAGAGGACGTTCTATCCAGTTCCAATACCACTATCGACACTTTCATTCCTCAGATAGCAAAGGGAAAGATAAAAATAATAAATAAATGATTTCTCTTAATCCTCAATATTTCTAGTAGGATTTTCTACTTTTCAAGTATGCTTTTTTGAAAGTGAAGTTTTGCTAAGAAAAGTGGAGGCAACAGTCTTAGGTAATAAAACACACTTCTGTTTGAAAGAATGCGAGTAATTTATATTCTTCCCATACCACTATCAAAGCTTTCATTCTTGCGATAGCGAAGGGAAAAGCTAATTTTTCTTTAAAAGATTTTAATTTAGATTAATGATATTTTAAAGATTTTAATTTGCATAAATTGCATTTATGTATTCTTAAAATCCTACAAATTTAATTGTTCTTTAAAGATCTTTTAATTTACATCTATATTTTTTGCAGAGACTTTTCAGTGAGTATTTTTCGTAGCTATTAAAGTCACATTAAAACTAATATTCATATTAAAGTTTAGTTGATTAACATGCCTCTAAACACTCAATGCAGCGGAAATATAGGTAATATATAAATAGTTATATCCCCAATATTTCTAGTAGGATTTTATACTTTTCAAATTTGCTTTTTGGAAGTGAATTTTTGCTAATAACAGTGGAGGCAACAGTCTTATATAATAAAACACACTACTGTTTGAAAGGATACGAATAATTTATACCTTTCCAATACCCAATCAAACTTTCAACGCTTTCATTTTTGAGATAGCGAAGTCAATATGAAGTTATTCTACTGAGATCAATTTGATAACTTAGTTTAGTTGGTTTAGTAACTCAAGAAGAAATAAATCTTACGAATTTAATTGCTCTTAAAAAGATTTTCTAATTTACACATATTTTTTTTGTAGGTAATTTTCAGTGAGTTTTTTCGTAGCGATTAAAGTCACATTAAAACTAAAATTTACATTAAAGTTTAGCTGATTAAAATGCGCTAAATACACTATACAGCGAAAAAAATAATATATAAAAGATTTCGCTTAATCTTCAATATTTCTAGTAGGATTTCATACTTTTCTAATATTCGTTTTGGAAGTGAATTTTTGCTACAAACAGTGCACAAAAATCTTTGGTAATAAAACACATTTCCGTTTGAAAGGATGCGAATAATTTAAATCTTTCCAATACGACTATCAACGCTTTCATTTTTGAGATAGCAAAGGAAAAGTAATTTTTCTTTTAAAGCTTTTAAAGCCAAATTGCACACGAAGTGAGTTTTTTTAGCAATTAAAATTATTCTTAAAACTAATATTAAGATTAAATTTTTAGTTGATTAAATTGTGTTAAATATACGATAGAATTTCTCTTAGTTTAGAGAGCTACAGTCTACTGTTTTACAACACGACGGCTAACGACAAAGGAACCTACTGCTTAAACTAGATTACAAACTGCTACGAATAGTAGTAGGATTTTCTACTTTTCAAATATGCTTTTTAGAAAGTGCTTTACCTATTCCCCCATCATCCAAATAAATAACACTTCTGTTTGAAAGGATACGAATAATTTATACCTTTCCAATGCGACTATCAATGCTTTTATTCTTGACATAGCGAAGGGAAAAGCTAATTTTTCTTTAAAAGCTTTTAATTTTTAAAATATATTTTAAAGATTTTAATTGCATTTATGTATTATATATTATTTAAATCCTAGAAATTTAATTGTTCTTAAAAAATCTAATTTACGCCTTCATCAATTTCAGTGAGTTTTTTTTATAGCAATTAAAAGTTACATTAAAACTAAAAATTCACATTAAATTTTTAGTTGATTAAAATGTGTTAAATACACAAGGCAGCGGAAAATAAATAATATATAAATGATTTATCTTAATCCCCAATATTTGCAAATAGAAGTTTAAATTGGAAGTGAAGTTTTGCAAATAAACAGTGGAAGGCAACAGTCTTAGATAATAAAACAGACTTTTGTTTGAAGGGATGAGAATAATTTATATTTTTCCAATACGACTATCAACTCTTTCATTCTTGAGATAGCGAAGGGAAAAGATTAATTTTTTCTTTAAAAGATTTTAATTTAGATTAAAGATATTTTAAAGATTTTAAGCATAAATTGCATTTATATATTTTTTAAATCCTACAAATTTAATTTGTTAAATAAACCAGTCAAATAATCGATAACCATTAGCTACCTTGAGTAAACTTTAATGAAGATCTGAAACAGAATTGAGTTTAAAATTTCGCTAGTTTCTTTAACAGAAGGATGGTAAATCACTGCTTGTTAAATTAACCAGACAACAAATCAATAACCATTATCTTAAAAATATCTTCTAATTTACATCTATATTTTTTTAGAGACTTTTTCAGTGAGTTTTTTTATAGCAATTAAAGTTAAAGCTTAAAATTTTAATGTCTTTTTAAACAAAGGCATAATAATTACAAGTTTTTAGAAGTAATGAGACTTCTTTGCTTTTTTATGATGTGTGTGTGTGTTGGAAAATATCAAATGAAAAGCGTATGTTGATTTACGTCCACAGATGGTCTGTAAACATTCGTTACTTTGTTTATAAACTAATGAAATTTTGGAATAAAATGACATTAATATTCCATTGATTTCCTAATTACCAGAACCATAAAAAGAACTCTAGCTGAGTACGATTGAAGAAAATGGCTAAAAATTATCCATTGTTGTTAGGAAAAATAAAAAATAAAAAAATAAATCCAGGACAAAAATTGAACTTATTATTATAGTGAATTCATGGTCAAGAGAGTATGAAAAAAGAATTCTGTGTGCAAACTAGGCAAATTGCCAATAATTTGAATAATTAACGAAGTTCTTCAATATAATTTACTTTAATATTCGCCTGCTTTCATAATCAGACTCTTATAAAAAATATATTGCTAAATAAACCTAGCAAATAGTCATTAAATAGCTTAATTATTAAAATTAAAACTAAAATTCACATTAAATTTTAGTTTAGTAAAATGCGCTAAACACACAAGGCAGCGGAATGATAAATAATATATAAATGATTCCTCTTAATCCCAATATTTGTAGTAGAATTTTCTACTTTTCAAATATGCTTTTTGGAAGTGAATTTTTGCTAATAACATTGAAGGCAACAGTCTTAAGTGATAAAACACATTTCTGTTTGAAAGGATACGAATAATTTATACCTTTCCAATGCAACTATCAACGCTTTTATTCTTGAGAAACATTGAGTTCAAAATTAAGACATATAATTTAGTCACAATTTATCTCCCCCTTTCATTAAAAAACTAATTTTACTACCTGAATTCGATTAGATATCTTTTATACTTCGATTGTTAGTGCTTCTATAGTGTTATAGAAAGCGTGTATTTTTAAGTAAATGACATTTAGAAATTTGGCCACTTGCAGTACTGTGGGTGTCATTACGTTCATGCATATTAAGTACTGTAGCGGAGCTGAGGTAACCGTATTCCTTCACTGATATATAAACCAGCCTTAAACTTTAGCCCACTGGGGGCGTGTGGAATTTCGACTAATAAATGTTTTACTCTTGGCTTAAGTTGATTTTTATTTTGTTCATATGCTACTCTGATTATACTCTTATTTAGAAGTCTTAAAACCTACACGTGGTGACCCGGACGTGATCCTATCTCATCCTGGTGTGAAAGGTACGGTCAAATTGGTTGGCGAACTTTTTGTGTGGCCAAATTACAAGAAGGAAATTGCCAAAAACACACAAGGCAGTCGAAAGATAAATAACATATAAACGATTTCTCTTAATCCTGAATATTTGTAGTATGATTTTTTACTTTTCAAAGATACTTTTTGGCATGTCTTTTCACTAAGAACAATGGAGTTACCGTCATAGGGAATAAAACACACATTGTGTGTTTGAGAATACGCTCTATCCAGTTCCAATACCACTATCGACACTTTCATTCCTCAGATAGCGAAGGGAAAAGCGAATTTTTCCTTAAAAGCTTCTAATGCCGATATCCAAGGCAAGATAAAAAAATAATATATAAATGATTTCTCTTAATCTCCAATATTTCTAAAAGGATTTTATACTTTTCAAATATTCTTTTTGGAAGTGAATTTTTGCTACAAACAGTGCACACAAATCTTTTGTAATAAAACCCATTTCTATTTGAAAGGATACGATTAATTTAAATCTTTCCAATACGACTATGAACGCTTTCATTCTTGAGATAGCGAAGGGAAAAGCTAATTTTTCTTTAAAATCTTTTAAATCCAAATTGCATTTATGTATTTTTTAAATCCTACAAATTTAATTGTTCTTAAAATATCTTCTAATTTACATCTATATTGTTTTGTAGAGACTTTTTAGCGAGTTTTTTTATAGCAGTTAAAGTTACATTAAAACTAAAATTCACAATAAATTTTAGTTTATTAAAATGCGCTAAACACTCAAGGCAGTGGAAAGATAAATATTACATAAATGAAAGGCAAAGTGCAACGGCATATGGTAAGTCCTTCTGGTACATTTACTTTACCTCGACATAGATTCTAGCATGTTCATATTGATTTGGTAGGACCCCTTCCTCCTTCTCGAAACTATACTTCTCTTAATCCCAATATTTTTAGTAGGATTTTCTACTTTTCAAATATCTTTTTTGGATGAAGTTATACCTCTACGAGACATAAAAGCAGAAACAGTTTCTTACGAGTTCTTTTTCAACTGGATCGCTAGATTTGGTGTTCCTGAGAGGCTGACAACAGATCAGGGAAGGCAATTCGAGAGTAACCTATTCAGAGAATTTTCGAATCTTCTTGGCATTAAACATACATACATATATATATATATATATATATATATATATATATATATATATATATATATATATATATATATATATATATATTATATATATATATATATATTATATATATATATATATATATATACATATATGTATAATATATATATATATAGTTATATTTATATATATATATATATTATATATATATAATATATATATATATATATATATATATATATATTAGTTAGTTAATATACGCACGTTATAATAGATTTTATATTAATATATATATATATATATCTTATATAGATATATATATATATATTCTCTTTTAAATTATTTATACGCACTTAATATTTTATATTTTATTTACATAAATATTTACTCTATATTTTTTCTAATATGTTACACTAGAATATAAATATTTATAAAACATGTAATAAATCTTTAAGAGTATATATCTTTATATAAGTTATTCTTACTTTCTCAAAAATAAAATGTTGGATAGTATTTTTAAAACTGCCAGAGAAATCTTATTTGTTTTTTATATAAATATTTATTTGATTTCCGTGGAAGGTGTATAAAAAATATAAGTTAATACTCATGTAATAAACAGATAGGTGGACTACAGTTTTGCCTTTGATATTGCTAGGCATTCGTGCATCTGTAAAGGAGCCTTTACAGTGTTCTGTTGCGGAGATGGTATATGGTACACCATTAACTTTGCCTGGTGAATTTTTTATAAACTCTAAAGTTGTAGACACTAGTGATTTTGTAGAAACTTTAAAGCGTAAAGTTAGGTCTTTACGATCTGTTCCTACTTCTCAAAGTGGCAGCAAAAATATTTTTGGCCACAAAGAATTAACTAACTGTACATTCAAACTTTTATATCAGTTGTTTAGTCACATGAATATATTCATTAGCTGAAGTATTAAAAATATAAACTAATAAAAACTTCTAATAAATCTTTAAAAGATAAGTTAAAATTGATCTCTTGTTCCTCCATATAGCGGACCACATCTAGTTTTATCTAGGACTCATAAGTACTTCACAATTGAAGTTGGACCTCGCAAGCAGACTGTAATCGTTGATAGGTTAAAACCAGCGTTTCATCTGTCTGAAGTGAGGTTACGCCACGTCAGATTTTCCTTTTGACCGTCTTCCAGACTGCGTTGGGGAGTTTAAAAATAAGATGATAGAAAAATAAAAATCTTTATAAAAACAGTAATTTAAATATTATACTTAGTTAAAAGGTTTTTGTAATAGCCTGCTGGGTATGTGTGGAATTTCGACTAATAAATGTTTTACTCTTGGCTTAGTGGATTTTTATTTTGTTCATATGCTACTCTGATTATACTCCTATTTAGAAGTCTTAAAACCAACAAGTACCATCTGTTGGTTACCATAGGCACTATTTCGGAAGAATTCGATCGTTATAAATATTTAAAATGCTCCCAATTAGCTCCTGAATGAATATTGATACTTACGTTTTTCGTGGTATTCAGCTTAAGAATGAGAGATATGGATAAAACATTGATGGAATGATTGCTAAAGCACGTTAGAGCATTTAAAAATGGCAATATAATGTGCATGATGAAGCGAAGGTGAACAATATTTTGACATTACTGAAGACTTAATGAAGAAAGGTGATGAGACTAGAGAAAACAGCAGTTACACGATTTCATCTTTATGAGTTTCTTAAAGTTTCAAATGTGTCATACGGCTGGTCTTACCAATGTTGTTTAGTGGCTAAACGCGATTAATCTCTGTTTAAATGGAAAATTGTGTTCCTATATTTAAAACCCTGTTCTATATATATATATATATATATATATATATATATATATATATATATATATATATATATATATATATATATATATTAAACGACTTTGTGAGACCTACAATTATTGTGGTAACTCTTGAATTATAGTAATATTATTTCGCATTGGAGAACAAAAATATTGACAAAAGGACACAAAACCACAATTTGATCCATCATTTAACATTAAGCACCTGAATGAAATTGATACTTACGTTTCATAGTAATTAATTTCTATAAAATATATTGAAGAATTCAAAAGCTGCTTCTACGATATGACAAGTCCTTTGATTACATCATACTATACAATAAATCTACTGAACTATTCAGCACCTAGTATTTCATGTAGAAATTAAATTAATACAAAAAGTACATTAATGCAACTTTTAATTTCAAAGCGATACTTACTAAAAAAAGCACACTATTAAATAAAATAACATTATACATTTCTATTTGTCGATTTCTATTTTACTTTACTTCTTTTGCTTATTTTTTTACTTCGTTATATTGTTCAATTCGATTTTTATTTTACTCAGTACGATTAAAAAACATCTAATACTCACCAACATTATATTGTTCAGTTCAATTTCTATTTTACTCAGTATGATTAAAAAACATCTAATACTTACAAAACAACGTTATATTGTCCAATTCGATTTCTATTTTACTCAGTATGATTAAAAAACATCTAATACTCACAAACCAACGTTATATTGCCCAATTCGATTTCTATTTTACTCAGTATGATTAAAACACATCTAATACTCACAAACCAACGTTATATTGTTCAGTTCGATTCTATTTTACTCAGTATGATAAAATAATATCTAATACTCACAAACCAACGTTATATTGTTCAATTCGATTTCTGTTTTACTCAGTATGATTAAAAAATATCCAATACTCACAAACCAACGTTATATTGTTTAATCCGATTTCTATTTTACTCAGTATGATTAAAAATATCTAATACTCACAAACCAACCTTATATTATTCAGTTCGATTTCTATTTTATTCAGTATGATTTGGACTGGGAAACAGATTTACTTTATTATCTGCTTTTGTTATTTAATCCTACAAGTCATACAACATTTCTTTCCATCCATCAGCATCATTCCGACCGTGTATCTACGAAAGAAATCCGATAAATAATAAATCCATCTAAGGCTGATATATAAGATAGATAAGCCGTCAATTTGATATCTCAAGGAGAAAATTACATTCCTTTTATCTAATAGTGAAAAGCATTTGAAATTGATTAAAGTAACCGATTGAGTTGGAGTACCATATTTTATAAAGCAGCCAAAAATAATGCGCTAGTAATTATTTCTCTAAATTTGCTCACATGAACACATATAAAGAGGAAACTGTTTAAAATTCATATAAAGCTAGGCGACCGGACAGACGTTGTCCTTCTTTAATGCTGTTAATTGAAAAATTGTAAAATGTTTTTAAAGGAATTATAAATTGGACCGCTTTGAAGAAAATGTAAGAAAAAAATATTTTAAATATACTTCACCACACCCCGATTACAGTCCTCACAAACGTAATTAGATTAAGTTCTCGCACCGAAGCCTGTTGCGCAGACCACTACGCCACAAATACATTGGCAGTGAAGGGTTTCGAGCGGCATTATTATAATCTCAATAATCTCAATTTATCACATAATAAATAGGTAAAAATGAGATCCCTTTATCTAGCATTATAACGTCATTCCTTTAACCCTCTCATTTAATCATTTCTTATTTTAAATTGTTTAAATATCGTCTGCATTATTTTCATGCGTTTTATCTCTGAACTTAGATATGAAGTAAATAATTTTCTTTTATATTTGGCTTAAATAATGGATTAGGTACATATGTGAAAATTTTAAATTTAATCATCGATTAATTTTTAGTGCAATGTAAATTTTATCACCTGCTTTAACAACAAATTCTATCTACCTACAGGGTATAGTGGAATGATAGTTTCATTTCTTTACTTAAATTAATTACTGTGGCAAAAAAAATTGGGAAGAACTTAACGATAATTTTGACGTAGCTACGAAAACTTTGAATTATCTCTCTAAACGAATTCAACTTGATTCTAAACCGCATTCACATTATCGGGAGACATTAGAGGAGTATGAAAATAAAGAAATTATTGAGCGTGTACCAGATAATTCTCACCAAAATACAAACCATTTTTTTACCTTCCTCATAGGGTATTTTAAAATTCTGGTAAATTAAAACTTTTACTGATCCAGTCATATGATGGGCTATATGATAGTATAAAAATATAATTAATAAAAAGCACACTTGTATATTTTTAGTTTCAAAACGGTGGGTACTTAAAATACATGCCTCGTATATCCTTTAATTAAAAAAAAGGCTTAGCTTAAAT
>CM063500.1:54017103-54034603 GCA_032207245.1 Pardosa pseudoannulata
ATATATATATATATATATATATATATACATATATATATATATTATATATATATACATATATATATACATATGTATATATATATATAAATATATATATATACATATATATATATACATATTGTTCTTGTCTACTACATAGATTCTGGAAAAATTTAGAGAAATAAAAACTAGTTTTTACATCAGTCGATGCGGAACTACAGAACGAGAAAGTTGATTTAAAAAATCAATTTAGATTTGAAATTAATTTTTTATTTATCCTTGCGAAAATGAGTGAATTTAACGAAGATAATTATGATGAAATCTTAACTGAAGCATTATCAGATGTTTCGTGTAATGCTGTTGAAGAGCTTATTCCACGCCCTCGAACTGTCAGTTGTAGAACTATTAGTACCCGTTCTGAAACAAGTTCTGGTGACTAAAATCTTATGGTTGTTATTTATATAGTTCTATTTATATATTTGTTTATATATTTCAATATAAAATACGAAA
Organism: Pardosa pseudoannulata; assembly: GCA_032207245.1. Taxonomy (NCBI): domain Eukaryota; kingdom Metazoa; phylum Arthropoda; class Arachnida; order Araneae; family Lycosidae; genus Pardosa; species Pardosa pseudoannulata. The sequence goes on from CM063500.1 coordinate 54,017,593, forward strand.
AGTTGGTTAAAAAATGAAATAATATTCGATCTATTGAGATTTAACTGAATAACTAAATTTACGCGCAAAACGCCAGCTCCCGGTCGAAATGTACCATCTCACAATGTGATAAGAAAATAAGGAAATTATGTATAATTCTTTGCTTCAAAATCATTTATTGGGTTTAAAAAATTTAAAAAAAATATCCTATTTGAACAATTCCTAGTGAGGGAATTATCAGTGATTCCAAAGTAAAAAAAATAGATATTCCGTTGTAAAACTTAAAAACGACAAAAAATGCATAAAAATGTCTTTCTTATTAAAGAATCCCCGTGGAATGGGATGTAGTTTTGTACAACAGCACTCAGAGTCTACGAAGTGTCATACCCAAATGAAGCATAATTTATAAAATTATCTTTTTCGTTCCCAAGGATTCTTCAGGAAAGTGATAAAGTTTTCTTGAAACAATACTTACTCTCAAGAGGTGTGATGTTACGAATAATGCTTAGTTTATTTTTTCCTTCGTTAGGATTTCATTTATTTATTTATTACTTTCAAACCAACTGTACAAATTATGTTGCAAACATATAATTTACAGTTAAAAGGAACTAAAAATTTTCCCACTTTACAAAATTTAAAACTATTTGAATTATAAAATTCTTAATATTTTTTAAAGAATGAAACTTCTAAACTAAAATAATAAATTAAAATAAACTGCATGCTTGTTTTATTTATACTATTAAGTCATCTAGAGAAGTCTATACTTTTTATTGATAGATTTATAGAGAGAGATTTTAAACACAAGTTGTAATTAAAAATTTATATTTTTAAAGATATTTTAGAAGGAAACAAAGGAGTATATTAGGTATAATTCTTTATTTTAAAACCACTTTGTTTGGGATGGAAAAAAGTAAATATCCTTTTCAACAATTCTTCAGTATTGCAAGTAGATATAGATATTGAATTTTAAGTTTTAGTAGAAAATACAAAAGTGTAAAGAAGAATTTCTGTAATGTGATTTAGGGCCACCCCCCCCAAAAAAAAAGTCGTTTAACGGCTAACCATGATTAACTCATTGCGAACCAATGGTGGGACGCAATTTTATGTTTAAACAGAGATTAATCGTGATTAAAAGTTAAACGACTTTGGTGAGACTGGCCCTTAATATCGTACAGAAGGTTAAGTCTCGTAAAGTCTCGTATCTCAAATGAAGGATAGTTTATAAAATTACTTTTTTTTTCGAGGGATTCTAAGTCAGTACATAATATATTAAAATATTTGGAAAATTATATTTATGACAATTTTAATAATAAAAAAGAGTTTTATTTATGATAATTACAAATAAAGGTGATCAGAAATTATAAAATTATAAACTAATGATTATTATAACATGTGATGTTTAAATGTGCTTTACTATATTTCAAGTGAACGTAATATAGATATTTGTGTACTTTATGCATATATTTACAAAAACATATTTTTTACACAGTTTTGTAAACCAAAATCTGTATCTTAAAAGATATAATAAGAAAGAAAGGAAATTATGTATAATTTTTTATTTCAAAACCATTTGTTTGGTTTAAAAAATTAAAAGAATATCCTATTTGAACAATTCCTAGTGAGGGAATTATCAGTGATTCCAAAGTAAAAAAAATAGATATTCCGTTGTAAAACTTAAAAACGACAAAAAATGCATAAAAATGTCTTTTTTATTCAAGAATTCCCGTGGAATGGGATATAGTTTTGTACAACAGCACTCAGAGTCTCACGAAGTGTCATATCCCAAATGAAGCATAATTTATAAAATTATCTTTTTCGTTCTGAAGGATTCTCCAGGAAAGTGATAAAGCATTCTTGAAACAATACTTACTCTCAAGAGGTGTCATGTTCCGAGTAATGCATAATTTATTTTTTCCTTCGTTAGGATTTTTTATTTATTTACTAGCATATAGCCCGTCATATGACGGGATCAGTTAAGTTTTCAATTTTCCAGAATTGTAAAGTACCCCGTGAGGTAGGTAAAAAATGGTTTGTTTTTTGTCTAAGAATTATATTGCAACAAGAAATAATCGATGATTAAATTTAAAATTATCACATATGTACCTAATTTATTATTTAAGTCAAATATAAAAGAAATTCATTTACGTAATATCTAAGTTCAGCGAGAAAACTCATGAAAATAATGCAGACGATATTTAAATAATTTAAAATATGAAATGATTAAATGAGATGGTTAAAGGAATGACGTCATAAATGCTAGAAAAACATGTTATTTTTACCTATTTATTATGTGATAAATTGATAAATTTAAATCTAATTTTAATTATAAATAAATTCAAAATCTAATTTTTGAATGAAAATTTTAATTTTTAAATTTCTATGTTTACTCCAAACTTTTTAACAGTGCTATAAATACATTTTCAATATTAATTTCTTAAAACTGCATACTTAATCAAAATCTAATTTTTGAACGAAAAAATTTTAGTATGCTTGCTCCACACATTTTTACATTGCTATAAAATTACATTTTCCACATTAATTTATTAAAACTGCATACTTAATAAAAATCTAATTTTTGAACGAAAATTTTAATTTCTAAATTTCCATGTTTTTAAATTTTAATATGTTTGCTCCAAACATTTAAACATTGCTATAAAAATACATTTTCAATATTAATTTCTTAAAACTGCATACTTAATCAAAATCTAATTTTTGAACGAAAATATTAGTTTTTAAATTTTAGCATCTTTGCTCCAAAAAATTTCACATTGCTAAAAAAATACATTTTGAACATTAATTACTTAAAGCTGCATACTTAAGCAAAATCTAATTTTTGATTGAAAATTTTAATTTTTAAAATTCTATGTTTTTAAATTTTAATATTTTTGCTCCAAACATCTTAACATTGCTATAAAATAACATTTTCGATATTCATTTCTTAAAACTGCATACTTAATCAAAATCTAATTTTTGAACACAAATTTCAATTTTTAAAATTCTATGTTTTTAAATTTTAGTATGTATGCTCCAAACATCTTAACATTACTATAAAAATACATCTTCAATATTAATTTCTTATAACTGCATACTTAATCAAAATCTTATTTTTGAATGACAATTTTAATTTTTAAACTTCTATGTTTTTAAATTTTAATATGCATGCTCCAAACATTTTAACATTGTTATAAAAATACATTTTCGACATTAATTTCTTAAAACTGCATACTTAATCAAAATCTAATTTTTGAACGAAAATATTAGTTTTTAAATTTTAGTATGATTGCTCGAATGTTTTAACATTGCTATAAAAATATATTTTCAACATTAATTTCTTAAAACTGCATACTTAAACAAAATCCAATTTTTGAACGAAAATTTCAGTTTCTAAATTTCTATGTTTTTGAATTTTAATATGTTTGCATCAAACATCTTAACATTGCTGTAAAAATACATTTTCAATATTAATTTCTTAAAACTGCATACATAATCAAAATCTAATTTTTGAGCAAAAATTTTATTTTTTAAATTTTTATGTTTTTATATTTTAATATGTTTGCTCCAAACATTTTAACATTGCTATAAAAATATGTTTTGAATACTAATTTCTTAAAACTGCATACTTAATGAAAATCTAATTTTTGAATGAAAATTTTAATTTTCAAATTTCTATGTTTTTAAATGTTAATATGTTTGCTTCATACATTTTAACATTGTTATAAATTACATTTTCAATATTAATTTCTTAAAACTACATACTTAAAATCTAAGTTTTGAACAAAAATATTAGTTTTTAAATTTTAGTATGATTGCTCGAATGTTTTAACATTTCTATAAAAAATATATTTTCAACATTAATTTCTTAAAACTACATACTTAAACAAAATCTAATTTTTGAGTAAAAATTTCAATTTCTAAATTTCTATGTTTTTGAATTTTAATATGTTTGCATCAAACATCTTAACATTGCTGTAAAAATATGTTTTCGATATTAATTTCGTAAAACTGCATACCTAAACAAAATCTAATTTTTGAACGGAAATTTCAGTTTCTAAATTTCTATGTTTTTATATTTTAATATGTTTGCTCCAAACATTTTTGATGAATAATTGACTGAGATGTTGACCCAGATGTTAAGGGTCTTTTACATATGACTTCATGATAGCTGACTCCTCAGTTTGTCCTGTCTGACACTGAGATGGATGAATAATTGACTGAGATGTTGAACAGGTGTTAAGGGTCTTTTACATATAAATTCCTGCTAGCTGACCCTCAGTTTGTCCTGTCTGACACTGAGATGATGAATAATTGACTGAGATGTTGACCCAGATGTTAAGGGTCTTTTACATATGACTTCATGATAGCTGACTCCTCAGTTTGTCCTGTCTGGACACTGAGATGATGAATAATTGACTGAGATGTTGACCCAGATGTTAAGGGTCTTTTACATATAAACTTCCTGCTAGCTGACTCCTCAGTTTGTCCTGTCTGACACTGAGATGATGAATAATTGACTGAGATGTTGACCCAGGTGTTAAGGGTCTTTTACATTATAACTTCCTGCTAGCTGACTCCTCAGTTTGTCCTGTCTGACACTGAGATGATGAATAATTGACTGAGATGTTGACCCAGATGTTAAGGGTCTTTTACATATGACTTCATGATAGCTGACTCCTCAGTTTGTCCTGTCTGACACTGAGATGATGAATAATTGACTGAGATGTTGACCCAGGTGTTAAGGGTGTTTTACATATAACTTCATGTTAGCTGACTCCTCAGTTTGTCCTGTCTGACACTGAGATGATGAATAATTGACTGAGATGTTGACCCAGGTGTTAAGGGTCTTTTACATATAATTTCATGCTAGCTGACTCCTCAGTTTGTCCTGTCTGACACTGAGATGATGAATAATTGACTGAGATGTTGACCCAGATGTTAAGGGTCTTTTACATATGACTTCATGATAGCTGACTCCTCAGTTTGTCCTGTCTGACACTGAGATGATGAATAATTGACTGAGATGTTGACCCAGGTGTTAAGGGTCTTTTACATATAACTTTATGCTAGCTTACCCCCCCAGTTTGTCCTGTCTGACACTGAGATGATGAATAATTGACTGAGATGTTGACCCAGGTGTTAAGGGTCTTCTACATATAACTTCATGCTAGCTGACCCTCAGTTTGTCCTGTCTGACACTGAGATGATGAATAATTGACTGAGATGTTGACCCAGGTGTTAAGGGTCTTTTACATATAACTTCATGCTAGCTGACCCCTCAGTTTGTCCTGTCTGACACTGAGATGATGAATAATTGACTGAGATGTTGACCCAGGTGTTAAGGGTCTTTTACATATAACTTCATGCTAGCTGACCCCTCAGTTTGTCCTGTCTGACACTGAGATGATGAATAATTGACTGAGATGTTGACCCAGGTGTTAAGGGTCTTTTACATATAACTTCATGTTGGCTGACCCTTCAGTTTGTCCTGTCTGACACTGAGATGATGAATAATTGACTGAGATGTTGACCCAGATGTTAAGGGTCTTTACATATAACTTCCTGCTAGCTGACTCCTCAGTTTGTCCTGTCTGACACTGAGATGATGAATAATTGACTGAGATGTTGACCCAGGTGTTAAGGGTCTTTTACATAGAACTTCATGCTAGCTGACCTCTCAGTTTGTCCTGTCTCTGACACTGAGATGATGAATAATTGACTGAGATGTTGACCCAGACGTTAAGGGTCTTTTACATATAATTTCATATTAGATGACCCCTCAGTTTGTCCTGTCTGACACTGAGATGATGAATAATTGACTGAGATGTTGACCCAGGTGTTAAGGGTCTTTTACATATAACTTCATGCTAGCTGACCCTCAGTGTGTCCTGTCTGACACTGAGATGATGAATAATTGACTGAGATGTTGACCCAGGTGTTAAGGGTCTTTTACTTATAACTTCATGTTGGCTGACCCCTCAGTTTGTCCTGTCTGACACTGAGATGATGAATAATTGACTGAGATGTTGACCCAGGTGTTAAGGGTCTTTTACATATAACTTCATGCTAGCTGACCCTTCAGTTTGTCCTGTCTGACACTGAGATGATGAATAATTGACTGAGATGTTGACCCAGGTGTTAAGGGTCTTTTACATATAACTCCCTGCTAGCTGACTCCTCAGTTTGTCCTGTCTGACACTGAGATGATGAATAATTGACTGAGATGTTGACCCAGATGTTAAGGGTCTTTTACATATAACTTCCTGCTAGCTGACTCCTCAGTTTGTCCTGTCTGACACTGAGATGATGAATAATTGACTGAGATGTTGACCCAGATGTTAAGGGTCTTTTACATATCACTTCCTGCTAGCTGACCCCTCAGTTTGTCCTGTCTGACACTGAGATGATGAATAATTGACTGAGATGTTGACTCAGGTGCTAAGGGTCTTTTACATATAACTTCATGCTAGCTGACTCCTCAGTTTGTCCTGTCTGACACTGAGATGATGAATAATTGACTGAGATGTTGACCCAGGTGTTAAGGGTCTTTTACATATAATTTCATGCTAGCTGACCCCTCAGTTTGTCCTGTCTGACACTGAGATGATGAATAATTGACTGAGATGTTGACCCAGGTGTTAAGGGTCTTTTACTTATAACTTCCTGCTAGCTGACCCCTCAGTTTGTCCTGTCTGACACTGAGATGATGAATAATTGACTGAGATGTTGACCCAGGTGTTAAGGGTCTTTTACATATAACTTCATGCTAGCTGACCCCTCAGTTTGTCCTGTCTGACACTGAGATGATGAATAATTGACTGAGATGTTGACCCAGGTGTTAAGGGTCTTTTACATATAACTTCATGCTAGCTGACTCCTCAGTTTGTCCTGTCTGACACTGAGATGATGAATAATTGACTGAGATGTTGACCCAGGTGTTAAGGGTCTTTTACATATAACTTCATGCTAGCTGACTCCTCAGTTTGTCCTGTCTGACACTGAGATGATGAATAATTGACTGAGATGTTGACCCAGATGTTAAGGGTCTTTTACATATGACTTCATGATAGCTGACTCCTCAGTTTGTCCTGTCTGACACTGAGATGATGAATAATTGACTGAGATGTTGACCCAGGTGTTAAGGGTCTTTTACATATAACTTCATGCTAGCTGACCCTTCAGTTTGTCCTGTCTGATACTGAGATGATGAATAATTGACTGAGATGTTGACCCAGGTGTTAAGGGTCTTTTACTTATAACTTCATGTTAGCTGACCCCTCAGTTTGTCCTGTCTGACACTGAGATGATGAATAATTGACTGAGATGTTGACCCAGGTGTTAAGGGTCTTTTACATATAACTTCATGGTAGCTGACTCCTCAGTTTGTCCTGTCTGACACTGAGATGATGAATAATTGACTGAGATGTTGACCCAGGTGTTAAGGGTCTTTTACATATAACTTCATGCTAGCTGACCCCTCAGTTTGTCCTGTCTGACACTGAGATGATGAATAATTGACTGAGATGTTGACCCAGGTGTTAAGGTTCTTTTACATATAACTTCATGCTAGCTGACCCCTCAGTTTGTCCTGTCCATATAATGAAGTGGGAACCCGTTATTTTTATGGGCCATGACTGCAACAGCCCATCATGAAGTCCGTCTTATTACGTAAATATAAACTTATATAGTTTATATATATAATTTTAAACTTTATATAGTTTTAAGTCATATTATTAATATTAAATATTAATGTTGACTTTTACATATTTTTTTAATCATAGTTTTAATGCTTTTTTAGTTAAAAAAAGTGAAATATTAAATTGATTCAGTCCAATTTGAGATATACCCTCGGAACTAAATCCTGACTACGGACTTCCAATAAATAAATTATATCCTTCTGTTAATATAATGTCAACTTTTAGCTTTGTAAATAAATATTGCCAGTAACAATGGAGTTTCCGTCTCAGGGACTTTTTATATTTCAAAGAATTCTTTTTCCTATTCAAGTACCGCTATTAACATTTTCATTTCTTATATCATTGAGAAAAAATAGCATATTTTCTTAAGCTCGTTTGAAGTCTATATGCATATACGTATTTTTTAAATCTTAAAAAATTAAATGTTCCTTAAAAGATCTAATTTACGTATAATGTTTTTGTAGAGACTTTTAAGTGAGTTTTTTTGGTGCAATTAAAGTTGCCATTAAAACTAAATTCATGTATACATACATGTAATATATCAAAATTATTACATATATGTATAAATATATATATGTATAAATGTAATATGTATATATGTATATGTATAATATATCAAAATTATTACACACACACACACACACACACATATATATATATAAATATATATGTATAAATGTAATATGTATATATGTTATATACCAAAATTATTACCTATATATATGTAAATATATATGTATACTTGTAATATATCAAAATTATTACATGTATATATATATATATAATATCAAAATTGTTATATATGTATTTGTATATACATAAATACATGTATATTTAAACACTCACATATTACATAAATTCTTCAATATTTATTGCTCTTAAAATGCCTTTTTCTTGAAGTAATAAGTTTTGATAAAGTACTTTTTATGAAGATTCATACTTTGGAAACAGAGTTGCTATAAAGACTGACGTTATTTTTCATTGAATGCATATGAAATCGAAAAAGTCACTAATATTTAGATTTATCTCTCAAAATCTTCCAACATGAATCTTTGTAGTAGGATTTTACGCTTTGCAAACATAACCTTTTGCCAGTAACAATGGAGTTTCCGTCTCAGGGACTTTTTATATTTCAAAGAACGCTTTTCCTTCAACTACCGCTATTAACATTTTCATTTCTTATATCGCTGAGAAAAAAGCGCATATTTTCTTAATCTCTTTTAAAGCCTATATGCATATACGTATTTTTTAAATCCTAAAAAATTAAATGTTCCTTAAAAGATCTAATTTACGTATAATGTTTTTGTAGAGACTTTTAAGTGCGTTTTTTTGGTGCAATTAAAGTTGGCATTAGAACTAAATTCATGTATACATACATGTAATATATCAAAATTATTACATATATGTAGAAATATATATATGTATAAATGTAATATGTATATATGTATATGTAAAATATATCAAAATTATTACACACACACACACACACACACACACACATATATATATATATATGTATATATATGTATAAATGTAATATGTATATATGTTATATACCAAAATTATTACCTATATATATGTAAATATATATGTATAATATATCAAAATTATTACACACACACACACACACATATATATATATATATGTATATATATGTATAAATGTAATATGTATATATGTTATATACCAAAATTATTACCTATATATATGTAAATATATATGTATACGTGTAATATGTATATATGTAATATATCAAAATTATTACATGTATATATATATATATATAATATCAAAATTGTTACATATGTATATGTATGTATATAAATATATGTATATGTAAACACTCACATATTACATAAATTCTTCAATATTAATTGCTCTTAAAATGCCTTTTTTTTGAAGTAATAAGTTTTGATAAAGTACTTTTTAATGAAGGTTCATACTTTGGAAAAAGAGTTGCTATAAAGACTGAAGTTATTTTTTCACTGAATGCATATGAAATTGAAAAAAACTAATATTTTAGATGTATGTCTCTCAAAATCCTCCAACATTAATCTTTGTAGTAGGATTTTACGCTTTGCAAACATAACCTTTTGCCAGTAACAATGGAGTTTCCGTCTCAGGGACTTTATATATTTCAAAGAACGCTTTTCCCAGTTCAAGTACCGCTATTAACAGTTTCATTTCTTATATCGCTGAGAAAAAAGCGCATATTTTCTTAATCTCTTTTAAAGCTTATATGCATATACGTATTTTTTAAATCCTAAAAAATTAAATGTTCCTTAAAAGATCTAATTTACGTATAATGTTTTTGTAGAGACTTTGAAGTGAGTTTTTTTTGGTGCAATTAAAGTTGCCATTAAAACTAAATTCATGTATACATACATGTAATATATCAAGATTATTACATATATGTATAAATATATATGTATAAATGTAATATGTATATATGTTATATACCAAAATTATTACCTATATATATGTAAATATATATGTATAATATATCAAAATTATTACACACACACACACACACAATATATATATATATAAATATATATGTATAAATGTAATATGTATATATGTTATATACCAAAATTATTACCTATATATATGTAAATATATATGTATAATATATCAAAATTATTACACACACACACACACACATATATATATATAAATATATATGTATAAATGTAATATGTATATATGTTATATACCAAAATTTTTACCTATATATATGTAAATATATATGTGTACATGTAATATGTATATATGTAATATATCAAAATTATTACATGTATATATATAATATATCAAAATTGTTACATATGTATATGTATATACATAAATACATGTATATGTATACACTCACATATTACATAAATTCTTCAATATTAATTGCTCTTAAAATGCCTTCTGTTTGAAGTAATAAGTTTTGATAAAGTACTTTTTATGAAGATTTATACTTTGGAAACAGAGTTGCTATAAAGACTGACGTTATTTTTCATTGAATGCATATGAAATCGAAAAAGTCACTAATATTTAGATTTATCTCTCAAAATCCTCGAACATGAATCTTTGTAGTAGGATTTTATACTTTGCAAACATAACCTTTTGACAGTAACAATGGAGTTTCCGTCTCAGGGACTTCAAAGAACGCTTTTCCTTGTTCAAGTACCACTACCAATATTTTCCTTTCTTATATCGCCAAGAAAACTCATATTTTCTTCAGCGCTTTTAAAATTGATGTGCATATTCGTACATTTTAAATCCTAAAAAACTAATTGTTCATAAAAGATCAAATTTACATGTAATTTTTTTGTAGAGACTTTTAAGTGAGTTGTTTTAGCAGCAGTTAAAGTTAACATTAAAACTAAATTATTGATAACTTAAATATTTAGTTGATTAAATTGCACTAAATACAGAAGGCATCGGAAATACTATCAATGTGTATATTTATTTCTCCTAATCCAATATTAATATTTGAAGTAGGATTTTTTACTTTTCAAACGTAGCTTATGGCAATGACTTTTTGTTACTAAGAATTTCGTTTCCTTCCTAGGGAATGAAACACACACAAACTTTCCAATACAATTATCAACCCTTTCATTCTTGAGATAGGAAGGAAAAAGCTAATTTTTCTTTAAAAGCTGCTAAAGCCAAATTGCATATTTGTATTCTTTAAATTCCACATATTTAATTTTTCTGAAAAAGATATTCTAATTTACACATATATCTTTTGTAGACTTTTCAGTGAGATTTTTGTTTCTAGCAATTAAAGTCACATAAATTAACTAAAATTCATATTAAAGTTTAGTCGATTAAAATGCGCTTTATACAAAAGGAAGCGGAAAAATAAATAATATATAAATCATTTCTCTTAATCCCAATATTTGTAGTAGTCTTTTCTACTTTTCAAATATGCTTTTTGAAAGTGAACTTTTGCTAATAACATTGGAGGCAACAGTCTTAGGTAATAAAACACTTATGTTTCAAAGGACGGGAATAATTTATGTCTTTCCAATATGACTATCAACACTTTCATTCTTGAGATAGCGAAGGCAAAAGCTAATTTTTCTTTAAAAGCTGCCAAATTGCATTTTCGTATTCTTTAAACGATACAAATTTAATTGTTCTTAAAAAATCTTCTAATTTACATATATATTTTTTTGTAGAGACTTTTCAGTGAGTTTTATTTGTAACAATTAAAGTCACATTAAAAGTAAAATTCATATTAAAGTTTAGTTGATTAAAATACGCTACACACAAAAGGCAGCAAAAAAAAAAATAATAATATATAAATGATTTTTCTTAATCCCCAATAATTGTAGTAGGATTTTCTACTTTTCAAATATTCCTTTTGGAAGTGAATTTTTCCTAATAACAGTGGAGGCAACAGTGTTAGGTAATAAAACACACTTCTGTTTGAAAGGTCGCGAATAATTTATATCTTTCCAATACGAGTATCAACGCTTTCATTCTTGAGATAGCCAAGTAAAAAGGATTTAAAAGCTTTTAAGCTTTTAAATCTAAATTGAATTGATGTATTTTTTAATTCCTACAAACTTAATTGTTCTTAAAAATCTTCTAATTTACATCTATATTTTTTGTAGAGACTTTTCAGTGAGGTTTTTTGTAGCAATTAAAATTATCGTTAAAAGTAAAACTAAGACTAAATTTTTAGTTGATTAAATTGTGGTAAATACACAATGCATTGGAAAAGTCATTAATATTTTGAATTATATCTCCTAATCCCCGAATATTAATTTTTGCAGTAAGCTTTTTTTCAAGCTTAGATTTTGGCAGTAACAGAAGAGTGTCCTTCTAAGGAAATTAAATATACTTTATGTGAAAGGATTAAAGTCACATTAAAACTAAAATTCACATTAACGTTTAGTTGATTAAAATTCGCTAAATACACAAGGCAGCGGAAAAATAAATAATATATAAATGATTTCTCTTAATCCCCAATATTTGTAGTAGGATTTTCTACTTTTCAAATATACTTTTTGGAAGTTAATTTTTGCTAATAGCAGTGAATGCAAGTCTTAAGTAATAAAACACACTTCTGTTTGAAAGGATACGAATAATTCATACCTTTCCAATGCGATTATCAACGCTTTTATTCTTGAGATAGCGAAGTAAAAACTATTTTTTGTAGAGACTTTTCAGTGAGTTTTTTCGTAGCAATTAAAGTCACATTAAAACTAAAATTCACATTAAATTTTAGTTCAGTAAAATGCGCTAAACACACAAGGCAGCAGAAAAATAAATAATATATAAATGATTTCTCTTAATCCCAATATTTGTAGTAGGATTTTCTACTTTTCAAACATACTTTTTGGCATGACTTTTCACTAAGAACAATGGAGTTTCCGTCACAGGGAATAAAACACACATTGTATGTTTGAGAATACGCTCTATCCAGTTCCAATACCACTATCGACACTTTCATTCCTCAGATAGCGAAGGGAAAAGCGAATTTTTCCTTAAAAGCTCCTAATGCCGATATCCAACGCAAGATAAAAAAAATATATTAATGATTTCGCTTAATCTCCAATATTTCTAGCAGGATTTTATACTTTTCAAATATTCTTTTTGAAGTGACTTTTTGCTACAAACAGTGCACACAAATCTTTGGTAATAAAACACATTTCTGTTTGAAAGGATGCGAATAATTTAAATCTTTCCAATACGACTATCTACGCTTTCATTCTTGAGATATCGAAGGGAAAAGCAAATTTTTCTTTAAAAGCTTTTAAAGCCAAATTGCATTTATGTATTCTTTAAATCCTACAAATTTAATTGTTCTTAAAAAATCTTCTAATTTACATCTATATTTTTTGTAGGGATTTTTCAGTGATTTTTTTCGTAGCGATTAAAGTCATATTAAAACTAAAATTCACATTAAAGTTTAGTTGATTAAAATGCGCTAAATACACTAGGCAGCGGAAAAATAAATAATATATAAATGATTTCTCTTAATCCTCTATATGATTTTATACTTTTCAAATATGCTTTTTGGAAGTGAATTTTGGCTAATAACAGTGGAGGCAACAGTCTTATATAATAAAACAGACTTCTGTTTGAAAGGATACGAATAATTTATACCTTTCCAATGCCATTATCAACGCTTTTATTCTTGAGATAGCGAAGGGAAAAGCTAATTTTTCTTTAAAATCTTTTAAATCCAAATTGCATTTATGTATTTTTTGAATCCTAGAAATTTAATTGTTCTTAAAAAATCTAATTTACATCTATATTTTTTGTAGAGACTTTTCAGTGAGTTTTTTTAGCAATTAAAATTATTCTTAAAACTAATATTAAGATTAAATTTTTAGTTGATTAAATTGTGTTAAATATACGATAGAATTTCTCTTAATCCCCAATATTTGTAGTAGGATTTTCTACTTTTCCAATATGCTTTTTAGAAGTGAAGTTTTGCAAATAATAGTGGAGGCAACAGTCTTAGGTAATAAAACAGACTTTTGTTTGAAGGGACGCTAATAATTTATATTTTTCCAATACGACTGTCAACTCTTTCATTCTTGAGATAGCGAAGAAAAGAGCTAATTGTTCTTTAAAAGATTTTAATTTAGATTAAAGATATTTTAAAGATTTTAATTTGCATAAATTGCATTTATATATTATTTAAATCCTGCAAATTTAATTGTTCTTAAAATATCTTCTAATTTACATCTATATTTTTGTGGACACTTTTCAGCGATTTTTTTATAGTAATTAAAGTTACATTAAAACTAAAATTCACATTAAATTTTAGTTTATTAAAATGCGCTAAATACACAAGACAGCGGAAAATAAATAATATATAAATGATTTATCTTAATTCCCAATATTTGTAGTAGGATTTTCTACTTTTCAAATATGCTTTTTGGATGTGAATTTTTGCTAATTACAGTGGAGGCAACAGACTTAGATAATGAAACACACTTCTGTTTGAAAGGATGAGAATAATGAATATCCTTCTAATACGACTATCAACGTTTTCATTCTTGCGATAGCGAAGGGAAAAGCTAATTTTTCTTTAAAAACTTTTAAATCCAATTTGCATTTATGTATTTTTTAAATCCTACAAATTTAAGTGTTCTTAAAAAATCTAATTTACATCTATATTTTTTGTAGAGACTTTTCAGTGAGTTTTTTCGTAGCTATTAAAGTCACATTAAAACTAATATTCACATTAAAGTTTAGTTGATTAAAATACACTAAATAGACGAGGCAGTGAAAAAAAATAATAATACATAAATGATTTCTCTTAATCCCAATATTTCTAGTAGGATTTTATACTTTTCAAATATGCTTTTTGGAAGTAAATTTTTGGTAATAACAACAATATTAGGTAATAAAACACACTTGTGTGTGAAAGGACACAAATAATTTATATCTTTTCAATACGACTATCAACTCTTTTATTCTTGAGATAGCGAAGGGAAAAGCTAATTTTTCTTTAAAATCTTTTAAGCAAAGTTTCATTTATGCATTTTTAAAATCCTACAAACTTAATTGTTCTTAAAAAATCTTCTAATTTACATCTATATTGTTTTGTTGAGTCTTTTTAGTGAGTTTTTTTTATAGCAGTTAAAGTTACATTAAAACAAAAATTCTCACTAAAATTTAGTTGATTAAAATGCGCTAAACACTCAAGGCAGTGGAAAGATAAATGATATATAAATGATTTCTCTTAATCCCCAATATTTGTAGTAGGATTTTCTACTTTTCAAATATCCTTTTTGGAAGTGAATGTTTGCTAATAACAGTGGATGCAACAGTCTTAGGTAATAAAACACACTTATGTTTCGAAGGACTATCTTTCTATTACCACTATCAATGCTTTCATTCTTGAGTTAGCGAAGTAAAAAGCTAATTTTCCTTTAAAATCTTTTAAAGCCAAATTGCATTTATGTATTCTTAAACTCTTATGAATTTAATTGCTCTTAAAATATTTTCTAATTTATACATCTTTATTTTGTAGAGACTTTTAAGCGAGTTTTTTATAGCAATTAAAGTTACATTAAAACGAAAATTCACATTAAATTTTAGTTGATTAAAATGCGCTAAACTCTGAAGGCAGCGGAAACATAAATAATATATAAATGATATCTATTAATCCCGAATATTTCTAGTAGGATTTTCTACTTTTCAAAGATACTTTTTGGCATGACTTTTCACTAAGAACAATGGAGTTTCCGTCACAGGGAATAAAACACACATTGTATGTTTGAGAAACGCTCTATCTCAGTTCTCATACCACTATCGACACTTTCATTCTTCAGACAGCAAACGGAAAGCTAAAATAATAATACATAAATGATTTCTCTTAATCCCAATATTTCTAGTAGGATTTTCTACTTATCAAATATCCTTTTTGGAAGTGAATTTTTGCTAATAACAGGGGAGGCAACAGTCTTAGGTAATAAAACACATTTACGTTTGAAAGGACGAGAATAATTTATATCTTTATCTTTCGAATACGACTATTAACCCTTTCATTCTTGAGATAATGAAGTAAAAAAAACTATATTTTCTTGTAGAGACTTTTAAGTGAGTTTTTTATAGCAATTAAAGTTACATTAAAACGAAAATTCACATTAAATTTTAGTTGATTAAAATGCGCTAAACACACAAGGCAGTCGAAAGATAAATAACATATAAACGATTTCTCTTAATCCTGAATATTTGTAGTATGATTTTTTACTTTTCAAAGATACTTTTTGGCATGTCTTTTCACTAAGAACAATGGAGTTACCGTCATAGGGAATAAAACACACATTGTGTGTTTGAGAATACGGTCTATCCAGTTCCAATACCACTATCGATACTTTCATTCCTCAGATAGCGAAGGGAAAAGCGAATTTTTCCTTAAAAGCTTCTAATGATGATATCGAAGGCAAGATAAAAAAAATATATATTAATGATTTCGCTTAATCTCCAATATTTCTAGTAGGATTTTATACTTTTCAAATATTCTTTTTGGAAGTGAATTTTTGCTACAAACAGTGCACACAAATCTTTTGTAATAAAACCCATTTCTATTTGAAAGGATACGATTAATTTAAATCTTTCCAATACGACTATGAACGCTTTCATTCTTGAGATAGCGAAGGAAAAAGCTAATTTTTCTTTAAAATCTTTTAAATCCAAATTGCATTTATGTATTTTTTAAATCCTACAAATTTAATTGTTCTTAAAATATCTTCTAATTTACATCTATATTGTTTTGTAGAGACTTTTTAGCGAGTTTTTTTATAGCAGTTAAAGTTACATTAAAACAAAAATTCACACTAAAGTTTAGTTTATTAAAATGCGCTAAACACTCAAG
>CM063500.1:54042103-54047103 GCA_032207245.1 Pardosa pseudoannulata
TAAAGATATATATATATATATATATATATATATATATCGGATAAAGATATATATATCGCCACAGGGCCTTCAGAAGAATGTAATTTGACTGAAAATTTGATAGCCCTGTCTCATTTATTTATAAAATATAACTAAGAATATAAGTTTTTATTAACCGTATACACAAATGTATAATAATTTTATTTTTACTAATAATTTAAGATGCAAGTTCAATATAGATATTTTTGTATTTTATGAATATTCGAAATATACCATGCATATTTTTATCTATTTTATGTTTCATATAAATTTGTTTTACTACTTGTTAGAACTGAGTATTTACTGAAAAAATTAATAAAATGACTATTTTGTATACTATCTGTTCTAAACATATTTATATCGACACATGGCTTTCAGAAGAATGAAATTTAAAACCCCTGTCTCATTTATTTATAAAATATAACTAAGAATATAAGTTTTTATTAACCGTCATACCCCAATATATAGTAATTTTACTTTCATTAATAATTTAAGATGAAGGTTCAGTATAGACATTTTTGGTATTTTATGAGTATTTGAAACACACCATGTATAATTCTATCTATTTTATGTGTCATATAAATTAATTTTACTACTTGTTAGAACTAAGTATTTACTGAAAGAATTAATAAAATGACTATTTTGTATGTTATCGGCTCTAAACATATTTATATAGACACAGGATTTTCCAAAGAATGTAATTTGACTGAAAATTTGATAGCCCTGTCTCATTTATTTATAAAATATAACTAAGAATATAAGTTTTTATTAACCATCATACCCCAATATATAGCAATTTTATTTTTACTAATAATTTAAGATGCAGGTTCAGTATAGATATTTTTGTATTTTATGAGTATTTGAAACACACCATGTATATATTTATCTATTTTATGTTTCATTTAAATTAATTTTACTACTTGTTAGAACTGAGTATTTACTGAAAGAGTTAATAAAATGACTGTTTTGTACGTTATCTGTTCTAAACATATTTATATCGACACATGGCTTTCAGAAGAATGAAATTTAAAACCCCTGTCTCATTTATTTATAAAATATAGCTAAGAATATAAGTTTTTATTAACCATCATACCGCAATATATAGTAATTTTATTTTTACTATTAATTTAAGATGCAGGTTCAGTATAGATATTTTTGTATTTTATGATTATTTGAAACACACCATGTATATATGTATCTATTTTATGTTTCATATAAATTAATTTTACTACTTGTTAAAATTAAGTATTTACTGAAAGAATAAATAAAATGACTTTTTTGTATGTTATCAGATCTAAACATATTTATATCGACACAGGACTTTCAGAAGAATGCAATTTGACTGAAATTTGATAGCCCGTCTCATTTATATATAAAATATAACTAAGAATATAAGCTTTTATTAACCATATATCCCAATGTATAGTAATTGTATTTCTACTAATAATTTAAGATACAGGTTCAGTATAGATATTTTTTGTATTTTCTGAATATTTGAAACACACCATGCATATTTCTATCTATTTTATGTTTTTCCAGTTTCTAAACTATTTACCATGTAGTATACACAATAGAAGTAGGAAAAAAATATTTAAAAGTCATATTTTTTTTCGTTTAATACTTTCCACGAATGCTATGACTACTACAATTGGTATGACTACTACAATGCTATGACTACGACGATGACTACTACAATTTATTCTAATCTCCAAAAGAATCTTATAAATGAAATTGGATATATTACTTCAGACAGGAATGTGTATGGAGTTTTCAATAAATCCAATTTTTATATAATTAATGATTAAAAGATAGAAAAATTATTGAAATTTTACCTTTCAATTTTTAAGTACTTGTATCTTAAATATATTTTTATTGGCATATTAGATTTTCAGGAGAGTCAATTGAAAGCAGCAAATGTTCCTAAGGACCTTAGGAACTGTTGTATCAATTTATAAATTTTAGTCTATTGTAATTTAAAAGAAATATAAAACGAGTGGTCATATTTTCAGTAAATGAATGATAATTACAATCTGAAATGAAATCTAATTTTCATATAATAATGATTAAGGTAGAAAAATTATTAAAATTTTATCTCCCACTATTTATCTTCCCACTATTACTTGTATCTTAAATATTTTTTATTGGCATATTAGACTTTCAGGAGAGTCAATGAGGAATTTGCACATGTAGGGGATTCGAACAACTTAGTATTTTTCTGATAATTCCTGACTCGTAATTTCCAAAAATGTTCTCAGAAATGTAAAACACTAGGTCCATCATTTTAAAAATTAATTTTAAAGTTAAGCGAAAATCACGTGACATCAAAACGCTCCGTGATTGGTTGTGTCATTATCGTTCACGATATTCAATATTTTATTATTTCTTGTAAGCGCTCACTATTTTCCGATTTTGTATTTGCAAGTTCTTGGAATTTTCTAGCTATCAAAATTTATTTTTATTTAAGCCTGAAGGTTTATTTTAACGATCTCGATAGCTTAATTATCTCAATTTGTTGTAAATGTCTCTTCTACCTGTATTTACCAAAAGACAGTCGAACAACCTCCCAAAATTAATGATTAAAAGGTAGAAAAATAATTAAAATTTTATCTTCCAGTTTTAATTACTTGTATCTTAAATATATTTTTATTGGCATATTAGACTTTCAGGAAAATCGATTGAAAGAAGCAAATGTTTTTGACAACCTTAGAAACTGGTGTATCAATTTATAAATATAAGTCTGTAATAATTTAAAAGAAATATAAAACCTGTGAATTATTTTCAGTAAATAAATGATCAATTACAATCTTAAATGAAATCTAATTTTTATATAATTAATGATTAAAAGGTAAAAAAATAATTAAAATTTTACCTACTAATTTTAAGTACTTGTAAGCATATTTTTATTGGCATATTAGACTTTCAGGAAAATCGATTGAAAGAAGCAAATGTTTTTGACAACCTTAGAAACTGGTGTATCAATTTATGAATTTTAGTTTATAGTAATTTATAAGAAATATGTAACATGTGTAAATATATTTTTAGTAAATAAATGATAAATTACAATCTTAAATTAAATCTAATTTTCATATAATTAATGATTAAAAGGTAGAAAAATAATTAAAATTTTATCTTCCACTATTTATCTTCCCACTATTACTTGTATCTTAAATATTTTTTATTGGCATATTAGACTTTCAGGAAAATCGATTGAAAGAAGCAAATGTTTTTGACGATCTTAGAAACTCTTATATCAATTTATGAATTTTAGTTTATAGTAATTTATAAGAAATATGTAACATGTGTAAATATATTTTTAGTAAATAAATGATAAATTACAATCTTAAATTAAATCTAATTTTCATATAATTAATGATTAAAAGGTAGAAAAATAATTAAAATTTTACCTTCCAATTTTAAGTACTTGTATCTTAAATATTTTTTATTGGCATATTAGACTTTCAGGCAAGTCGATTGAAAGCAGTAATGTTCCTAACAATCTTAGGAACTATTGTATCAATTTATAAATATAAGTCTATAGTAATTTAAAAGAAATATAAAACACGTGTGAATATATTTTTAGTAAATAAATGATGAATTACAATCTGAAATGAAATCTAATTTTCATATAATTAATGATTAATTGATAGAAAATAATTAAAATTTTAACTTCCAATTTTAAGTACTTGTATCTTAAATATTTTTATTGGCATATTAGACTTTCAGGAAAATCGATTGAAAGAAGCAAATGTTTTTGACAACCTTAGAAACTGGTGTATCAATTTATGAATTTTAGTTTATAGTAATTTATAAGAAATATGTAACATGTGTAAATATATTTTTAGTAAATAAATGATAAATTACAATCTTAAATTAAATCTAATTTTCATATAATTAATGATTAAAAGGTAGAAAAATAATTAAAATTTTATCTTCCAGTTTTAATTACTTGTATCTTAAATATATTTTTATTGGCATATTAGACTTTCAGGAAAATCGATTGAAAGAATCAAATGTTTTTGACAACCTTAGAAACTGGTGTATCAATTTATGAATTTTAGTTTATAGTAATTTATAAGAAATATGTAACATGTGTAAATATATTTTTAGTAAATAAATGATAAATTACAATCTTAAATTAAATCTAATTTTCATATAATTAATGATTAAAAGGTAGAAAAATAATTAAAATTTTACCTTCCAATTTTAAGTACTTGTATCTTAATATATTTTTATTGGCATATTAGACCTTCAGAAGAGTCGATTGAAATCAGCAAATGTTTTTCACGATCTTAGAAACTGGTCTATCAATTTATAAATTTAAGTCTATAATAATTTAAAAGAAATATAAAACATGTGTGAATATATTCTCAGTAAAAAAATTATCAATTACAATCTTAAATGAAATTTAATTTTCATATAATTAATGATTAAAAGGTAGAAAAATAATTAAAATTTTACCTTCCAATTTTAAGTACTTGTATCTTAAATATTTTTTATTGGCATATTAAACTTTCAGAAGAGTCGATTGAAATCAGCAAATGTTTTTCACGATCTTAGAAACTGGTCTATCAATTTATAAATTTAAGTCTATAATAATTTAAAAGAAATATAAAACATGTGTGAATATATTCTCAGTAAAAAAATTATCAATTACAATCTTAAATGAAATTTAATTTTCATATAATTAATGATTAAAAGGTAGAAAAATAATTAAAATTTTACCTTCCAATTTTAAGTACTTGTATCTTAAATTTATTTTTATTGCCATATTGGACTTTCAGGCAAGTCGATTGAAAGCAGCAAATGTTTTTGACGACTTTAGAAACTCTTGTATAAATTTATAAATTTTAGTTTATAGTAATTTATAAGAAATATAAAACACGTGTGAATATATTCTTAGTAAATAAATGATCAATTACAATCTTAAAAGAAATTATGAAACGCTTAAAAATAAATTTATTTTAAAAGATTTACCCACATTC
>CM063500.1:54052103-54059603 GCA_032207245.1 Pardosa pseudoannulata
AAAGGTGTCAAAAGGCTGAAGTTTAAAGAAAGAGTTTTAAAAAAGCTATTTAAAGGACGAAGTTTAAAAAAAGAGTTTTAAGAAAGGTTTTAAAAGGGTAAAGTTTGAAAAAAAAGGGTTTTAAAAAGCTGTTAAAAGGCTGAAGTTAAAAATAAAGAGGTTTAAAAAAGCTATTTAAAGGACGAAGTTTAAAAAAAAAAAAAAAAAAAAAAAAAAAAAAAAAAAAAAAAAAAAAAAAAAAAAAAGGTTAAAAAAAAAAAAAAAAAAAGGAAAAAAAAAAAGTTAAAAAAAAGAGTTTTAAAAAAGGTTTTAAAAGGGTTAAATTAAAAAAAAAGGTTTTAAAAAAGCTGTTAAAAGGGTGATGTTTAAAAAAAGAGTTTTAAAAAAGGTGTTAAAAGGCTGAAGTTTGAAAAAAAGAGTTTTAAAAAAGCTATTTAAAGGACGAAGTTTAAAAAAAGAGTTTTAAAAAAGGTTTTAAAAGGGTAAAGTTTAAAAAAAAGGGTTTAAAAAAGCTGTTAAAAGGCTGAAGTTTAAAAAAAGAATTTTAAAAACTTGTTAAAAAGGTGAAGTTTAAAAACAGGGTTTTAAAAAAGCTGTTAAAAGGGTGAAGTTTAAAAAAAGAGTTAAAAAAAAAAAGGTGAAGTTTTAAAAAAAGTTTTAAAAAGGAAGTTTAAAAAAAGGGTTTTACAAAAGTGCTAAAAGTCTGAAGTTTAAAAAAAATTTTAAAAAAAAAAGGTTTAAAATAGTTTAAAAAGTTTAAAAAAGAGTTTTAAAAAAGGTTTTAAAAGGGTAAAGTTTGAAAAAAAGGGTTTTAAAAAGCTGTTAAAAGGCTGAAGTTAAAAATAAAGAATTTTAAAAACTTGTTAAAAAGGTGAAGTTTAAAAAATTTTAAAAAAAAAGCTGTTTTAAAAGGGTGAATTTAAAAAAAGGTTTAAAAAAATTTTTAAAAAAAAAATATAAAATTTTTTTAAAAAAGTTTTAAAATAGTTTAAAAAATTTTAAAAAAAAAAATAAAATTTTTAAAAATGTTAAAGGCTGAAGTTTAAAAAAGGGTTTTAGAAAAGCTATTAAAAGGGTGAAGTTTATAAAAAAAGAGTTTTAAAAATGTATTAAAAGGGTGAAGTTTCAAAAAATGGTTGTGACTTTATTTCAAATGCACGCTGTTGCTCAAAAATTAGTTCCTATTTTATTCCTTTACTTAATTCAAGATATATTTAACTTTTGTTAAATACTATTATTTGCTTTATCATTCAGCGATTAGCAACGGCAAAATATAATTATTAAACCTAATATATGTTATCCATTTTATTTCGATTGAATTACTGATAAATCTTCAATTATCATAACGTCTCCGTAATGATTTACTTACTTGTAACAACAGCCTTTAAATAATTTTTATGATAATGGGTTTTTAGAATTGCTTGCTGTATTAATCGGTGAATAATTAAAATGCGACAATATAACCGAATTCTAATAGTCTTATTTAAAATTTAACAAACTGCAGATATATTATGAACTCGGAGAAATAAATTTTCTAAAAAACGGAAATAGCCCGTTTTAAGCGAAAGCAGTATTTTTTAATTTCATGCACCTGTAGATTAAATGCCTGAATAATTTATTTACTCCCTCGTAAAATGAGTTTTAATTTCACGTAATGTCGTGCTTGTAATATTGTTCATTAACTTTAAATGCTTTTAAAGCGACAGCGGACTTTCAGCTGGCGAAATTTGGTCTGAAAAGTCGATATTTCAGTCTCGGTGAATCTGTACTAATAAATAAAAGAGATTAATGGTATGTTTGTCATCACTTGTTCGCATTAAAAGAAGTAGTTTATAATCTCTATACTTTGAACTGGGATAATCAACATAATTATATACTTTTGTTTTAGTTTTTTTCAGCAATGGATGGCAAAAATTGAAATGCTATTTATATATATATATATATATATATATATGCCTCGTACATGTTTCTCGTCAACTTTTCGTCACTTACAGACATGTTGACGCCTTTATACTTGTTTATGAATCTTAACTGTAAAATCCCCTGTATAATAATAGCCTAAGTTGTCTGTCCGCGAATTTCTGAAGCGGTTGTACCTGGAATGGATACAGGCATCCATATTGGACTTTTCATGAGTTAGGGTTAGCAAAATTGAAAGCGAGTTCGAAATCCAGCCATCCCCCCTTTTCGATCGTTTAATGCTATTATTTCAAGCCTTATCCTTCCTCTTATTCTATACGAAATTCATTCTTGATAGGATGACAAAGGCGGAGAGTAATATTTAAATTTCTGGACTATTTCTACTTGACTATCTGACTTCATATACTCTAATTAGTTCGTTCACAACGTGCAGGCGTTGTCCTTTTGGTAGAAAGTCCGCCCACTTGATCGTCTTGCTTCTCGGGTTGACGGTTCTATTCCCGACGCAGCCAATTTTTTTTTTTAAATTTCTAATAAATTTAATATTTTCTGTTTTTTCTTTTAAATTCTTATTCCGAAAGTTGTTTTATTATTTTTAAAATAATTTTTTACTATTTTTTCAACTTTTTATAATTTTTATAAATTTTATTTTATTAAATTAATGTATTGCTTTGCGGATGTCCCTGGCCACATAAACATTTCATGTTGTGTATCCTTAAACTTTCTTCTCATAATGTAATAATAGCCTAAGTTATCTGTCCTTTCTTTCCTTGAAGTTATGAAGCTTTTGGACGTGGATTGGATAGATCATCCATATTGAATTTTTGATGAGTTATTGTTTACAAAATTCAAATCGAGTAAAGTTTATCTTTTCCTAAATTATAGATCCGATTCTGAAGTAAATTGGTATGAATAAGCTTCGTATCACAGCGAAAAATACTGTCCGCTCTAAAAATTACGTTTTAAAGAGGACATCAGAGCGGTATTTTTCAGTAAAGAGGTATTTTTCAGTAGTTAGAAATCCACCCCGTCCCCTTTTCGAGCGTTTAATGCCATTATATCAAGCCCCATTTTAAGAGCAAGTGATTAAATTTATCAATTTATCACATAATAAATAGGTAAAAATAACACTTTTTTCTAGCATTATGACTTCATCCTTTAATCATCTCATTTAATCATTTCTTATTTAAATATCTTCTGCATTATTTTCATAGTTTTATCACTAAACTTATATATTACATAAATAATTTTCTTTTTTATTTAACTTATATAATAGATTAAGTACATATGTAATAATTTTAGTCGATTATTTTTGTTGAAAGGTAATTCTCAGCCAAAAAAAAAAAAAAAAAAAAAAAAAATACTTGCCTCATAGGGTTCTTTACAATTCTGGAAAATTAAAAATTTTACTAATCCCGTCATATGACGGGCTATATGCTAGTATTAGTATAAAAAGATTTAGTAGATTTATTTATGAGTCTGTATATGTCTTGTATACATATAAATCTACATATATTATAATATAAAAATAGAAAGTAATCATACTAACACTTCCAAAACTTATGTTTTGAGAGAAATTTAGTTAGTTTTCTATCCTTTTGAATTAGTTTTAAGCATTAGAAAATTCTCCGTAAATTGTTTACATATCGTACATATAAAGCGGTAAACAGATTACCGAAAATGGATAAAAACTGGAAAACAAATAGACTGTAGAAGGCAAAAAATACTTGTTTAGTTTACAGAACATATTCCATTAGTTTACGGAAATCTAATCCTTATAATTAATTCTTATAATTAACGAGAAATATCTATTTACCAGAATCTTTAGTTATTCATTTTTAAAGTAAGTATTTTAAGAGAAATATTATACGTGTGTATTTTTGTCGGGAAATGTTAAGATAAAAGCGAATTCCGTTTCTTTCAAAACTATTTTCTAAGCACATCAAATAACATGCACGTTGAGTATAATATTTTTCTACTTCATTTCATTTGAATAATTTATTTCCCGAAAAGAAATATTACTACTATATTAATTTTCAAACAAATGCGCAAGAAAATGAATCCGTATTAATAAATGTGAGAAAAAAGTAGAAATATTTCATTTTCAATGCATTCCCTATATAATAATAACGTAAGTTATCTGTTCGTCTGTCCCCGAATTTATAAAGCAGTATGGATAGAGGTATCCATATTGGATTCTTGATGAGTTAGGGTTAGCAAAATCCAAAGCGAGTAAAGTTTATGTTCTCCTAATCTATTGATCCGATTCTAAAATAAATTGGTATAAATATGCTTCGTATCACAGCGAAAAATACTGTCCTCTTTAAAATGATCGAAATTCACCCCTTGCTCCCTTTTCGAGAGTTTAATGCCATTATTTCAAGCTCTATTTTTCCCGGTTAAAGCCTTATTGTCAGCACAAAGCACTCAGATGTATTTCGTCGACTTTCATCGGCACGTCACTTACATACATGCTGACATATGATAAAGCCTTTATTCCTTGTTTATGAATCATAACTGTAAATTATTAGTAAAAAAAGATTTTTGGTAGATTTATTTATGCCTCTGTATATGTTTTCTAAACATATAAATCTACATATATTGTAATATAAATAGAAAGTAATGATACTAACACTTCAAAAACTTAGGTTTTGAGAAAATTTAGTTAGTTTGATATCTTTTTTTATCACTTTTAAGCTTTTCAAAATTCTATGTAAGTTGTATATATATCGTGCATATAAAGCGGTAAACAAATTACCGAAAATGGATAAAAATTGGCTAACAAATAGACTGTAAAAAGCAAAAAATACTTGTTTACTTTACAGAACATATTCCATTAGTTTATTGGAGACTAATCCTTATAATTAATTCTTATAATTAACGAGAAATATCTACTAACCAGAATCTTTCAACTATTCATTTTTTAAAATAAGTATTTTAAGAGAAATATTATACGTGTGTATTTTTGTCGGGAAATATTAAGATAAAAGCGAATTCCGTTTCTTTCAAAACTATTTTCTATGCACATCAAATACCATGCACTTAGAGTATAATAATTTTTTTACTTCATTTCATTTGAATAATTTATTTCCCGAAAAGAAATATTACTACTGTATTAATTTTCAAACAAATGCGGAAGAAAACTAATCCGAATTAACATTTGAAGGCACTGATATATATAACACACCGGCTGTTAAATTTTTTTCTCTGATTTAAATTGGAAAAAAGTTTTTGATTTTCAATTTTTTGATACATCAGTTAATCGACACTTAATTTTTTTTAATTCTTTTAATTATTCCTGTTAAAACCAACTAACAAAATTGAAAATAAATATAAGAAAACTAATAAACTAATAAACTAATATTTAACTACTATTAATATTATTATTACACTTATTATTATAACATATCTTAATAAACTAATATTTAACTACTATTAATATTATTATTATTATACTTATTATTATACCTTATCTCAATAAACTAATATTTAACTACTATTAATATTATTATTATTATACTTATTATTATACCTTATCTCAATAAACTAATATTTAACTACTATTAATATTATTATTATTATACTTATAATTATAACTTTTCTTAATAAACTAATTCTTAAAATTAATTTTTATAATTCTTATAATATTGAGGTAAAAGTAAATACTGTTTCTTTCAAAAGTATTTTCTAAGTAAACCTAATAACTACACGTTTAGTACAATATTATTTCTACTTCATTTCATTTGAATAATTTATTGGAGTAAAGAGTATACTAGTCCTACATTAATTCTTAAATAAAGTCTTAAAATTAAGGACAAAATTAATTCTTATAATTAAGGATTAAAATTAATTATTATAATTAAGTATTAAAATTAATTCTTATAATTAAGGACAAAAATCTACTAATCAGAATCTTTCAACTATATTTTTAAAATAAATATTTTAAGAGAAATATCATACTTATGTATTTTTGTTGTGAAATATTAAGGTAAAAGTAAATACTGTTTCTTTCAAAACTATTTTCTAAGCAAACCTAATAACTACACATTAAGTACAATATTGTTTCTACTTCATTTCATTTGAATAATTTATTGGACCAAAGTATATATTAGTCAGGTATTAATTCTTAAATAAAGTCTTATAATTAAGGAGAGAAATCTACTAATCAGAATCTTTCAACTACATTTTTAAAATAAATATTTTAAGAGAAATATTATACTTATGTATTTTTGTTGTGAAATATTAAGGTAAAAATAAATACTGTTTCTTTCAAAACTATTTTCTAAGCAAACCTAATAACTACACGTTCAGTACAATATTATTTCTACTTCATTTCATTTGAATAATTTATTCGACTAAAGAG
Organism: Pardosa pseudoannulata; assembly: GCA_032207245.1. Lineage (NCBI taxonomy): Eukaryota > Metazoa > Arthropoda > Arachnida > Araneae > Lycosidae > Pardosa > Pardosa pseudoannulata. The sequence continues at coordinate 54,058,387 of CM063500.1, forward strand.
TATATTAGTCCTGTATTAATTCTAAAATAAAGTTTTATAGTTAAGGATTAAAATTAATTCTTATATTTAAGGACAAAAATCTACTAATCAAAATCATTCAACTATATTTTTAAAATAAGTATTTTAAGAGAAATATTATACGTATGTATTTTTGTTGTGAAATATTAAGGTAAAAGTAAATACTGTTTGTTTCAAAATTATTTTCTAAGCAAACCTAATAACCAAACGTTTAGTACATTATTATTTCTACTTCATTTGATTTGAATAATTTACTCGACCAGAATATATTAGTTCTATATTAATTCTTAAATAAAGTCTTATATTTAAGAACTAAAATTAGATCTTTTAATTAAGGACAAAAATCTACTAATCAGAATCATTCAACAACATTTTTAAAATAAGTATTTTAAGAGAAATATTATACGTATCTATTTTTGTTGAGAAATATTAATGTAAAAGTAAATACTGTTCCTTTCAAATTTATTTTCTAAGAAAACCTGAGAACTACACATTGAGTGCAATATTATTTCTACTTCATTTCATTTGAATAATTTATTAGAACAAAGAGTATATTAGTCCGGCATTAATTCTTAAATAAAGTCTTATAATTAAAGACAAAATTAATTCTTAAAAATTAATTCTTATAGTTAAGGACAAAAATCTACTACTCAGAATCTTTCAATTATATTTTTAAAATAAGAATTTTAAGAGAAATATTATGCGTACATATTTTTGTTGTGAAATATTAATGTAAAAGTAAATACTGTTTCTTTCAAAAGTATTTTCTAAGCAAACCTAATAACACGTTAAGTACAATATTATTTCTACTTCATTTCATTTGAATAATTTATTCGACCTAAGAGTAAATTAGTCCTGTATTAATTCTCAAAAAGAGGTCCTAAATTTAAGGAATAAAATTAATTCTTATAATAAAGGACAAAAATCTACTAATCAGAAGCTTTCAATTAAATTTTTAAATAAGTGTTTTAAGAGAAATATTATACGTAAACATTTTTGTTGTGAAATATTAAGGTAAAAGTAAATACTGTTTCTTTCAAAACTATTTTCTAAGCAAACCTAATAACTACACGTTTAGTACAATATTATTTCTACTTCATTTCATTTGAATAATTTATTGGACTAAAGAGTATATTAGTCCTACATTAATTCTCAAATAAAGTGTTATAATTAAGGACAAAATTAACTCTTATAATTAA
>CM063500.1:54064603-54077103 GCA_032207245.1 Pardosa pseudoannulata
AATTAGTTCTCATATAAAAATGCTATAATTTGCGTCACATAGAAATGAAAGTGAATCACTTTATATCTCAAATTTCAGTTCAAATCGAATAGATACTAAGCAGACGATTTTAAATAATATAAAATAAGAAATGAATAAATGAAATATTTAAATGAATGACGTCATAATGATAGAAAAATATCATTTTCGCCTATTTATTATGTGATGAATTGAACATTTTAATCTCCTGCTTTTAACCGTGGAAAACTGCGTTTAAAACAATTACTTGGGATGACGTCACATTGCTAGAAATATTGCTTCTTTCCCTTAGATATGATGCGATAAATTAAAAACTTAATCGTTTGCGTTTAACCGGGGAAAATAATGCTTGGAATAATGACATGAAATGCTCGAAAAAGGGGGAAGGAATGAATTTCGAACGTTGAAAATTTACAAAAACCTTCCCAGGGATATACCTAAACATTTCCCAAATTTTCATGGCGATTGGATGCATAGTTTTTGAGTCTATTGAGTACATACATACAGACAGACAGACACACACAAATTCATTTTTATATATATATAGATTCTATCCTTTATTTGCAACTGTGTTTATGTTTTAATTGAATTTACAATTGTGTTACTATTTTTTGTATTTGTGTTCCTTTGTAAAAAGTAATTTAGAGTTAAAAATTCCCCTATATAATAACAACCTAAATAATTTGTCCGTATGACCTCGAATTTATGAAGCGGTTAGACCCGGAATGGACAGAGGCATATATATTGGATTTTTGATGAGTTAGTGTTAGCAAAATTCAAAGCGAGTAATGTTTATCGTCTCATAAACTATCGATTCGATTCTAAAATAAATTCGTATAAATATGGTTCATATCAAAGCGAAAAATACTGTCGTCTTTAAAATGTTCGAAAATTACCACCCCTTCAACCCCTTTCAAGAATGTAATGCCATTATTTGAAGCCCTATTTTCCCTGGGTTAAGAGAGGCGATTAAATTTATCAATTTCTCACACAATAAATAGGTAAAAATAACATTTTTTTTCTAGCATTATGACTTCATTTCTTTAACCATCTCATTTAATCATTTCTTATTTTAAATTATTTAAGTATCATCCGTATTATTTTTATTAGTCTTATAACTGAATAATTTTTTTATTTGGCTTAAATAATAGATTAGGTATATATGTGATAATTTTAAATTTAATCATGGATTATTTTATGTTAATGAAAATTTAATCCCAGGTATTAACAACAAATTCTATCTACCTCTAGGATGTTGTGGAAAAAAAAGGAAGCACTTAAAGATAATTTCGACGTAGCTAAGAAAACTTAGAATTATATTTCCAAATGAATTCAACGTGATTCTAGACTGCATTCACAGTATCTGAAGACTTTAGAGGAGTATGAAGATAAGCAAATTATTGAACGTGTACTAGATAAATCTCAGCCAAAACACAAACCATTTTTTTACCTGCCTCATAGGGTACTTTACATTTTTGGAATATTAAAAAATTTTCAGATCACGTCATATGACGGGCTATATGCTAGTTTTATTTTATAATGAGGTAATAATAAACTATAGAATAATGGATATCGAAAATATATTTTACTTTTTATTTAAACTATTGTTTTATTACTCAAAGAGATAGAAATATATAATTTTTAGCAAATAACTCACCCAGCTGAAAGTTCAAGGTCGCTTTAAATGCTTATTTAAAAAATACCTGTTGATACTCTGATGATCCGCCAGTCTCGATTTTATTCGATCTCTCCCGGGAAAAATTCTTGATTGTGACCATCATTAGTGAGAGGGGTGTACCAGGAGGAATTCGTGCACTGCTGATCTTGCTGTTTTCGGGAATTTTCGATCGATAGCCCAGGTATGTTTATCCCTGAGACCGAGTTTGATAAATGTTATTTTTTTCTAGTCAAGATACTGTATATTAATGTTCTTAACCCCTTACGGTAAAATGACGAGTCAGTCTAGCTCGTCATTAGTTTTTCATTCCATACCGCACAATGACGAGCTACACTCGTCATGCGATTAAAGTTACTGTTAAATATTATAATTAATTTAGTTTAAAATTTCTAGTGTACTGAATTTGGCAACACTTTTATCACTTGTGAAAATCACAAGTCACTATTACATATTGTTTACTTAGAATTTCTTGGTACAAGTCATTGCCAAATTAATGAGTCAGAATAAAAGAAAACCTACTAAGAAATGTCGTGTGTGTTACAAGAATCAAATTAAAAGTGAGACTACTTGGCGGTGTAAACAATTAAGAATTCCTTTGCACTTTGTTTTGAAAAGTACCACTAGCTTGAAGACTATTATCTGTATACCTTATTAATGTTTTGCTTTGATATTTTCTTAATTTTACCGTTTCTGATATTATTTAACACTATGTAAAAAGTGGATTTTAATTAAGAATATGTAAGAATTGTAAAATGAAACAAGTTTTTTAAATAAAAATTAAATGGTTATTTCATGCACAGTTTTTCATTATTAAATCATACCGGAAGGGGTTAATAAAGAAATTAAACTTAATTTTTTTTCAAAACTCTACTGTGTGAAATATACACACACAGTGTGTCTCCAGAAAGTTACACACAATAAATAATGTAGAAATTGTTAGCTTTCCTGATTACTATGTAGGGATGAACATTAGAAGGTCTCGGGCCATAACTGCTCTCCGTTCTTGTATAAAACCAATGCTAAGGTCTGTATTAAAGATATAGCTTAAATATAAAACTCTATCTGATATTCTAACGTTTATTATTTTACTGTGTTTATGTTTTAATTGTATTTACAATTGTGTTTCTTTTAGTTGTACTTGTGTTCTTTTGTAAAGAGTAAATTAAAGTTACAAAATCCCCTATATAATAACAGCCTAATTTATCTGTCCGTCTAGCCTCGGATTTATGAAGAGATTTTACTTGGAAGCGATAGCATTCCTATTGGATTCTGCCGAACGATGGCCGAATGGTAGAGCGCTGCTCTTCGGAACCAGAGTTCGCGGGTTCGAATCCCGCTGCTGGCCTCGTTTGTACTTCGGAATCGGCTTTAGATTTTAATTATTGTTAATGACTGTACCTATTGGATTCTTGATGAATTAGGGTTAGCAAAATTCAAAGAGAGTAAAGTTTATCTTCTTCTAAACTATTGATCCGATTCTAAAATAAATTGGTATAAATATGCTTCATATCACAGTAAAAAATGTTATCGTCTTTAAAAAGTTCGAAATTCACCCGTTTCGAGAATTTGATACCATTATATCACGCCTTAAGATCTTGGGATCAAATTTATCAATTTATCACATAATAAATAGGTAAAAATATCATTTTTTAGCATTTTGACGTCATTCCTTTAACCATCTCATTTAATCATTTCTTCTTTTAAATTATTTAAATATCGTCTGCATTATTTTCATACGTTTTATCGCTGAACTTAGATATTACGTAAATAATTTTCTTTTTTAATTGGTCAAATAATAGATTAAGTACATATGTCATAATTTTAAATTTAATCATTGATATTTTTTTGTTGCAATGAAAATTTTATCATCGTATTAACAACAAATTCTTTTCATAAAAGTCTTGGAATCTATGTCACGGATTAAAAAATATCTAGCGTTTAAGTTATGTATCTTTGAAAATTAAGTAGTTTGTTCGTTTGTGTGTTTGTTTTTATACGTAAACACCTGATTTGCGATCGATACTCTAAATTTTGGACATCATTTTTATATACCACTAAATAATCCCTTTCAATGTTATCAATGTTTGTCCATCCTATCCTGTAATATGACAAGATAAATTAAAGTTGGCCAGTAGTGGTTGGACATGGAATGGATAGAGGCATCCATATTGGATTGATGAGTTAGGGTTAGCAAAATTCAAAGCGAGTAAAGTTTATCTTCCCTAAACTATCGATCGGATTCTAAAATTAGGTGGTATAAATATACTTCATATCACAGCGAAAAATACTGTCGTCTTTAAAGCGTTCGAAATCAACCCTTCCTCCCTTTTCGAGCTTTTAGTGTCATTATATCCAGATCTAATTTAAGATCAGACTATTAAATTTATCAGTTTATCACATAATAAATAGGTAAAAATAATATTTCTTTTCTAGCATTATGACGTTATTACTTTAACCAACTTATTTAATCATTTCTTATTTTAAATTATTTAAATATCGTCTGCATTATTTCCATACTTTTTATCACTGAAATTAGATATAACGTAAATAATTTTCTTTTATATTTGGCTTAAATAATAGATTAGATTTCATATGGTATAATTTTAATTTAATCATCGATAATTTTTTTGCAATTAAAATTTTATCACTGGTATTACCAAGAAATTTTTTTCATAAAAGTCTTGCAGTCTATTTCACGGATTAACAAATATCTAGATTTTAAGTTATATATCTTTGAAATATAAGAAGTTTGTTCGTTTGTGTGTTTATTTGTTATACATAACCACACGGTTTGCAATCGATACGCTCAATCTTAGACATCATTCATATGTACCGCTAAATATTCACTGTCAATATTAAAATCTCTACTGTCCATCCTGTAATGTAAAATGACAAGATAAATTAAAGTTGGCAACTAACATAAGGTCAGTAAAGATAAACAAATTATTGATAGTGTACCAGATAATTCTTATCCAAAAAACAAACCACATTTTTACCTGCCTCATAGGGAACTTTTCAATTCTGAAAAATTAAGAATTTTAATGATCTCGTCATATGACGGGATATATGCTAGTAATAATATAAAAGTATGTTATCCCCTTATTATAATAATCTGTATATGTTTAGTTTAAAATGGTGTAGTATGTTCTCTATTAGTAGTTAGAAAGTCAGAAGTTAATTTCAATAAAGCCACATACTTCATTCTGAACATCAGGGATTTAGAGCTTTCAGCTCCCAGGTGCCACGAACCTAGATTTGTGTGTTATCTACGGTGTGTGCTACATTATTACCTGTGTTACAGTTAGAAAGTGAAATTAAAGCTAGAATTGTGACTAACGTACTCAAAACGCATCAAAAGTTAATACATTTAAAGAAGCTTTTAAGGGTTATGAGACACGAAATTTTATGATTATTTTTTGTTCAATATAATTCTCAGCCAAAAACAAACATCACATATACTGCCAAATAATCACTCTCAATATAAAAAACTCTGCTGTCCATCCTATTAACTATCACCATCCTATAACTTAAAGCTGGCAACTAACATACGGTCAGTAGAAATAAACAAATTATTGAGTGGTGTACCAGATAATTATCAGCCAAAAAAACAAACAAACCATTTTTTTAATTGCCTCATAGGGTACTTTACAATTCTGGAAAATTAAAAATTTTACTGATTCCGTCATATGACAGGCTATATGCTAATTTTATTAATGTTTTCTTGGTGTGTTTGTCTCAATTCTGTTGAATCTTTCCTGGGACAATCTTGATTTTGATCATCATTAGTGTGAGGGGTGTACAAGCAAGAAATGATACACTGCTGATCTTGTCATTTCCGTGTCCCTTTTCAGCAATTGTCGATCGATATCGTCAAGGTACGTTTATCTCTGTGACCGAGATTGATACGTAATATGTATATATCTGGCAAAGATAATGCCAACTTTGAGAAAGAAATTGAACTTTATTACCTTGGTTTTCCAATTACTGCTTTATAAATTGTCGACTTATTATCGACTAGTTAAACTTTTAAACCTTTATTGATCGAGTCATTTCTGTCAAATAGATATTGATAAACATCTTAAATCTAATTTATTATAGAGGAAACAATATAAACCAAATATGAAACTTGAAGAACTTTCAATATCTAACTTGACCTTATCAGTTATCACTTGTTATTTTAAATATCATAGGATGACATTTAAAAACAGATAAAAGTTGTGATAAGAGATTTAGTTTTACATGTAACATAGTATAATTCCTTATATAATAATAGCCTAAGTTGTCTGTCCATTTGTCCGTTTGTCTGCGAATTTATGAAGCGGTTGTACCTGGAATAGACAGAGGCATCCATATTATATTTTCGATGAGTTAGGGTTAGCAAAATTCAAAGCGAGTTCGAAAACATTCGAAATCCCCCACTTTCCCCTTTTCGAGTGTTTATTGTCATTATATCGAGCTCTGTTGTTCCCAGTTAAGAGACGAACATTAGATTTATCAATTTAACACAGTAATAAATAGGTTGAAGTAACATTTTTTTCTAACATTGTGACGTCATTCCTTTAAACCATTCCATTTAATCATTTCTAATTTTATTAATTTAAAAATATCGTCTGCATTATTTTCATCATACGCTTTATCACCGAACTGAGATTGTACGTAAATTAATTTTCTTTTATATCTGGCTTAAATAACAGATTAGGTTACATATGTGACAAACTTTAAAATATTCATTGATTATTTTTTGTTCAATATAATTCTCAGCCGAAAAAAACAAACATCACATATACTGCCAAATAATCATTCTCAATATTAAAAACTTCTGCTGTCATCCTATTAATTATCACATCCTATAAATTAAAGCTGGCAACTAACATACGGTCAGTAAAAGAAGAAAATTATTGAGTGTGTACCAGTTAATTGTTAGCCAAAAAAAAAAAAATTAAAAAACAAAAAACAAAACAAAAACAAACACTTTTTTTACTTGCCTCATAGGGTACGTTACAATTCTTGAAAGTTAAAAATATTTTACTGAATCCCGTCATATGACAGACTATATGCTAGTATTAGTATGCTTTCATGGTTTGTTTGTCTCAATTCTATTTAATCTTATGGTATATCTTGATTTTGATTATCATTAGGTTGAAGGATGTTAAGCAAGAAATCCTACACTGTTGATCTTGTCATTTCCATGTCTTATTTTCACAATTTTCGATCGATATCAGCAAGGTACGTTTATTCCTCTGACCAAGCTTTATAAGTAATATGTATATATCTGGCGAAAATAATGTCAACTTATAAAAAGTTTTAACTTTAAACTTGGTTTCCAATTACTGCTTTATAAATTGTCGACTTATTATCGACTAGTTAAACTTTTAAACCTTTATTGATCGAGTCATTTCTGTCAAATAGATATTGATAAACATCTTAAATCTAATTTATTATAGAGGAAACAATATAAACCAAATATGAAACTTGAAGAACTTTGGAATATTTTAATTTGATCTTATTTGTTATCACTTGTTGTTTAAAATATCATAGGATGATGTTTAAAGAGAGAAAATTTGTGAAAAGGGATTTAGTTTGATATGTATACTACAATAATATGGAATATGTATAATGGATCCATTTATTTGCTAGATTTTGTTTGATTTTCCCTATGATGTTAATGTTTTGATATACGAGGGTTAATGCAGGACGTATTGCTCATAGCTGAGTCCGAACGGCTAAGAACATCCATGTCAGAAGTGGGATTTTATTCCACGATATCCGCTACTGTATATTTTATTTATAAGCATCTTAAATATAATTTATTATAGACTGAACAATATAAACCAAATATGAAACTTGAAGAACTTTCAATATCTAACTTGACCTTATCAGTTATCACTTGTTATTTTAAATATCATAGGATGACATTTAAAAACAGATAAAAGTTGTGATAAGAGATTTAGTTTTACATGTAACATAGTATAATTCCTTATATAATAATAGCCTAAGTTGTCTGTCCATTTGTCCGTTTGTCTGCGAATTTATGAAGCGGTTGTACCTGGAATGGATAGAGGCATCCATATTATATTTTTGATGAGTTAGGGTTAGCAAAACTCAAAGAGAATTCGAAAACGTTCGAAATCCTCTCCTTCCCCCTTTTAGAGTGTTTATGCCATTATATCTAGCTCAGTTGTTCCCGGTTTAAGAGAAGATAATTAAATTTATGTAATTTAACACATAATAAATAGGTAAAAGTAACATTTTTTTCTAACATTATGACATTAATCCTAGAATTAATCTCATTTAATCATTTCTTATTTTAAATGTTTAAATATCGTCTGCATTATATTTTCATACTTTTTATATTGAACTTAGATAATGCGTAAATAATTTTCTTTTATACTTGGCTTAAATAATAGATAAGGGGCCGGTCTCACTAAATCGTTTAATGTAATCACGCTTGCCTATGGTTCCAACTAATGGTGGGCGCAATTCTTCGTTTAAACAAAGATTATTTGAATAAGTGAATAAGTGCTATTTTTAAAAGATTCATTTATTTGCTAGGTTTTGTTTGATTTAGTTATATGGTTAATGTTTTGATACACTGGGGTTTATGAGATCAGGACTTATTGCTCACAGATGAGTTCAAACGGCTAAGAAATCCATCGCAGCAGTTGAGGTTTTCACGGATAAAACTACTGAAAGCTCTTCACCTATTCGGCCATCGTTATTTATATAAATTTATATATATATATATATATGAACGATAGCCGAATTTATATATATTTATTATATTCGGAAATATATATAATACTAACATGATATTTATATTTATATATGTATTTGTATATGTATATATATGTATATATAATATATATAATATATATATAAATATATATATTAATTTAACATATATTTAAATATATTATTTTATATATATATGTATATATGTATATATATATGTATATATATATATATATATTTAATATATATATATACATATATATTTTATGAATATTTATATATGTATGTATAATATGTATTGTATTTTTGTATATATTTGTATATATATATATATATATAATGTTATATTATGTATATATATATAATACATTAATATATACGTATATATATTTAGTATATTTGTATATATTGTATATATTATATATATGTATTTATATGCTATATACATGTGTATTGTATATATAATTGTATAATTTTATATATATATGTATGTATGTACATATATATATATGTTTATTTATGTATATAACATGTTATATGTATATATAGTGTATATATATAAATATATATATGTAGACACATATATATTATAATATATTCTATATATATATATATAAAAATATATGTATATTTTGTATATATACATGTGTATATGTATTTTATATATACAAATATATATATGTATGTATGTATTTTCATAAATATATTATATATATATATATATATATATTTATATATAATATAATATTATATATATATATTTATATATATATATATTAATATATAAAGTAATAATATGTTTGAAAACAGTAAATTGTAATAAATGCATATTTTTTATACAATTAGAAACAAATTAAGTAAAATCAGATACAAATGAAAGTGTATTTTTGTTTATGGATTGCATATATATTAGCAGTAAAAAAAAAATAATGTTGCGAAAAACAAAATTCTGTATGTATATATGTATATATATATGTATATTTATGTATATATATATATATACTATATAAATATTATATTTATACTACATATACTGTATATATAAAACATTTACATGTATATATATATTTAAATTTATATTATATATTATATATATATATATATTTTATATATATATATATATTATATATATTATATTTATTTGTCTATTTATATATTTCAAATATAAAGCTGGAAAGTTTGGTTAAAATTAATAATTTTCGATCTATTGAGATTTTAACTGAATAACTAAATTTAAGCGCAAAACGCATTGGTAAATTCCTCTGCGAAATGTAACCTAACAAAATGTGTTAATTCTCAGAATTTAATAAAGCTTTAACTGTATAGTTTAGGGAGTCTTATGTGTGAGTCGAAGTTAAATGTTGTAAACGTATTAATTCATTGACAAATTCGATGAATTGTTAAAAAGTGTGCAGAATGTTTGTTATTTTGCTTTAGTTTACTCAATTGGCTATTATGCAGCCATAATTCAAAATATCATTATTGTTTCAGCTGAGCATTATAATCTCTGTTTATGTTTTTCTTTCAACAGCCTCATTGACATGTGTTACCTAAATATAAATGATGACTGAGGTCAGAAGATTTAATATTCTTAAATATCATACTGGAAAACATGTCTTTTCCATTACCGTTTACTTTAGCATGCATTCTCGATTGTATTTTTCTACCCTAGACCATGTCACTGCGTTAAACGACGACATGATTTCACAGCATCTGGAATATCTTTCGCTATTAATCGATTGATAACGATAATTAAACGATAATTACCTTTAACACTTTGTAATATATTCGTCTTTCTTCTCTGTTAGTGATGAGATCCGCTTTGCCTTTATGCATCCTTTTTATGTAAGTCCACATATGCCTGTCACCATACATTAAATGCATTTATTATATCATAGAGGGGACCAAAATGAACATTTAACCATCCCATATAAACTTTTGACCAAAAAATAGATTTTATTGTAAATACTGATTGCACTTTACCTGTATAATAATTTGTGACCATCCATTTAAACACACATGCACGCAAACATATATGTATGCATATATATGTATATATATATATATATATATATATATATATATATATATATATATATATATATATATATATATGTATATATACATATAAAATTTACATATATATATAATGTATATCTATATAAATGTATACATATATATATATATATATACACACACATATATATAAATATATCTATGCATATATATATATATATATATATATATATATATATATATATATATATATATATATATATATATATATATATATATATATATATAATATTAATATTTGTAATACTGCTTTTTCCCAATTTATATACATATATGTGTATATATGTACATATATATATATATATATATATATATATATATATATATTATATATATAATATATATATATATATAGATATATATATACATATATAATATATATATACATACATATACATATAATATATATATATACATATACATATATATATTATATTATATATACAAATATTTAATATTTTATATATATATATAACATATATATATATATATGTATATATACAAAATATATAATATATATATATATATATATATATATATATATATTATATATATATATACATATGTATAATATATATATATATATATATATATATATATATATATATATATATATATATATATATTACACATATTTTATTTTTATACATATTTAACAAAAATTAAAGCTGGAATACCGATTTACGACTTACGTAATGGCATGTATACACATATTGATATACATGCGTATAAAACTATTCAAAATACAAAACAGCTAAAGATAATTCAATACCTCTTCTAAAAAGTATCGCAGTCTTTAAAATATTTTCTAAATCGTGAGAGTTGATTTGGTTTAGTTTACTCTATTGGTTGTTATGCAGCTATAATATAAAATATCATCATAGTTTTCATTGAGCATTATAATCTCTGTTTTTGTTTTTCCCCCAACAATCTCATACACATATATTGCCTGAATATAAACGATGATTGAGGCCAGAAGGTTTAATATTCTTAAATATCACACTGGAAAACATGTATTTTCCATTACCATTTACTTTAGCATGCATTCTCGGTTGTATTTTTCTACCCTAGGCCACGCTATTACGTTAAACAACGACTGAATTTCACAGCATCTGGAATATCTTTCGCAATTAATCGATAGATAACGATAATTAAACGATAATTACCTTTAAAACTTTGTAATACATTCGTCTTTCTTTCTTCTCCGTTAGTGATGAGATCGGCTTTGCCTTTATGTATCCTTTCCATGTAAAGTTCACATATTCCTGTCATCGTAATCTAAATACATTTATTATATCGTAGAGAGGAATAAAATTAACATTTAACCATCCCGTTTTGACTTTGGACAAAACAATGGTTTTTTATATTGTTATATATATAAATATATATATAGATATATATATTTGTATATATATATTTAATAACATAATAAACATATATATATATATATATATATATATTATATATATATATATATATATATAATATATATATAAATATATATAATATATATATATTATATATACATATTATATGTATATATATCAAATATATAATATATATATAAATATAGATATATATATATATACATGTATATATATATATATGTATATATACAAATATATATATGAACATATATATATATATACATACATATATATATATATATATATATATATATATATATATATATATATATATATAATATATATTTATATTTATAATATATTTATATATATATATATATATATATATACATATTACATAATACATATAATTTATATATATATATATATTATACATACATACATATATATATATAAATATATTATATAAATACATACATATATGTATATATATATATATTTTATATATATATATATATATATATATATATATATATATATATATATATATATATATATAATATATATATAATATATATATATATATAAAATATATATATACAATAATATATATATATAAATGTGTTGTG
>CM063500.1:54087103-54092103 GCA_032207245.1 Pardosa pseudoannulata
ATTGTCGATCGATATCGTCAAGGTACGTTCATTCGTGTGACCGAACTAAATACGTAATATGTATATATCTGGGAAAGATAATGTCAACTTATCTTTTCCTTCAGGAAAAGATAAACTTATCTACTTTATCTTTTCCTGAACTATTTATCCGATTCTAAAATTAGTTGATATAAATATGCTTGATATCACAGCGAAAACTACTGTAGTCTTTAAAATGTTCGAAATCCACTCCGTCACCCTTTTCCAGCTTTTAATTCCATTATCCAAGCACTACTTTTCCCGGGTAAAAGCAGCGGATTAAAGGCCGGTATCAAAGTCGTTAAACAGCTGACTACGATTAACTCATGGCGCCAACCAATGATATAGCTCAATTTGTCTGTTTAAACAGAGATTAATCGCGGTAAGCCGAAAAGCGACTTTGTTGATACCGGCCCTAAATTTATCAATTTATCACATATTAAATAAGTAAAATAACATATTTTATAGCATTAAGACTTCATTCCTTTAACTACCTCATTTAATCATTTCTTTATCATTTTAAATTATTTAAATATCGTCTGCATTATTTTCATATGTTTTATCACTGAACTTAGATATTACTTAAATAATTTTTTTATATTTGGTTTAATAGATTAGATACATATTTAATCATCGATTACTTTTTGTTGTAAGATAATTCTCTGACAACCCCCCCCTTTTTTTACCTGCTTCATAGGGCACTTTACAATTCTGGAAAATTAAAAATTTTACTGATCCCGTCATATGACTGACTAAATGCTAGTTTGATAAATTTAAAAAAACTTGGAAGTGTGTTTGTAAAGAGAACTTTAAATTATACTTTAGTTATTGATTATTCTTAATATATTTTTTAAAAAGGTAATTAATTAATTAAACACAATTCTATTATTAAGGATTACGTAATTACAATTACACTGTAACAATCTGCATCTTCATGAAACCTGTTGTTAAAAAAGACGGGGTAATTTGTAACATAATATGTTATATTTGTATTTATTGTTCAATACATCTTATGTTTTTATTATATTACTAGCATATAGCCCTCATATGATGGGATCAGTAAAATGTTTTATTTTCCAGAATAGTAAAGTACCCTATAATCCAGGTAAATAAAATGATTTGTTTATTTGCTGAGAATTATCTGGTACAAGCTAAATAATATGTTTATCTTTACTGACCACATGTTCGTCGCCAAATTCAATTTATCTCGTCATTTTACTTGATAGGATGGACAGCAGAGTTTTAATATTGACAATGATTATTTGGCGGTATATATGAATGATATCCAAAATTGAGCGAATCGATTGCTAACCGTATGGTTATGTATAAAAAACAATCACACAAACTTTTTAATTTTCAAAGATATATAACTTAAACTATAGATAAAACGATAGATTTCATTAGAAGTACCCTTTGAGTCAAATAAAAAAATCGATTGTTTTTTGACTGAGAATTATCTGGTACACGTTCAATAATTTGTTTATCTTAATATTCCTCTAACCCCCCCCTCCGATACTGTGAATGCAGTTTAGAATCATGTTGAATTCATTTAGAAAGATTATTGAAAGTTTTCTTAGCTATATAGAAATTATCGTTAAGTTTTTCCCAAATTTTTCACAGTAATTAATGGAAGTAAAGGAATGAAACTTTTATTTCCACTACACCCTGGAAGTAGATAGAATTTGTTGTTAATACACGTGATAAAATTTTCATTACTACAAAAAATAATCCTTGATTGAACTTAAAATTATCGCATACCCACCTAATCTAATGTTACCTAATCCCCTATATAATAATAGCCTATCTGTCTGTTCGTTCTCGAATTTATGAAGCGGTTGGACCTGCAATAGATAAAGGCATCCATATTGGTTTCTTGATCAGTTAAGGTTAGCAAAATTCAAAGCAAGTAAACTTTATCTTCTCCTAAACTATTGATCTGATTCTAAAATAAATTTGTAAAAAATATACTTCATATCAAAGAGAAAAATACTGTAATCTTTAAAACGTTCGAAATCCATCCCATCCCCCTCTTCGAGCATTTAACGCCATTATTTTAAGCCTTATTTTCTTCGGTTAAGAGCAGGTGATTAAATTTATCATTTTATCACCTAAGAAATAGGTAAAACTAACTTTTTTTCTAGCATTATGACGTTATTCCTTTAACCATCTCATTTAATCATTTCTTATTTTAAATTAATTAAATATCGTCTGCATTATTTTCATGCGCTTTATCACTGAACATAAATATTACGTAAATAATTTTCTTTTATATTTGGCTTCAATAATAGATTATGTAAATAAGTGATAATTTTAAATTTAATCATTTATTATTTTTTGTTGCAAGGAAAATTTTACTACCGATATTAACAACAAATTCTTTTCATAAAATTCTAAATTATTGTACCTGTACCAGATAATTCTTAGCAAAAAACAAACCATTTTTTTACCTTTCTCATTGAGTACTTTACAATTCTGGAAAATTAAAAATTTTACTGATCCCGTCTTATGACGGGCTAAATGCTACTTACACAATAAAACAATATTTGATGTAAAGAAATTCTTTTCTAAAATAAGTAAAAGAGAGTTTAAAAAATAATATTTTCTGCGTGATTCTTAAACCAAATAATGCGTTAGTACCGAAGCCGTTTGGACTGAATTCGATAATATTCTGCACTAAATCGAGAAGGGGGAAAAAGCTTCGTAACTGACAATCCTTACGCCTTATCCTATCGCTCTTACTGATCTCAAGCTTCGCTTGAAGTCAATAAGGGCGTTAGGAGAGAAATAGCAATTCAAAAAGATATCAAGTTATCATATCATCAAAAAGTAAGTGCTAGTATTAAGTATCTCAATCATTACAGGAATAAATTGAACGTATGATGCTACCTAGACAATATTATCGAACAGAAAGAAGAGTGAAAAGAAAAAATTGCATAGGAGTATTTAATCATTTCTTACTTTAAATTATCATTTCATTCTCATTTAATCATTTCATTCTCTTTTAATCATTTCTTATTTTAAATTATGATTTCATTCTCATTTAAACATTTCTTATTTTAAATTATCATTTCATTCTCTTTTAATATTTTCGTATTTTAAATTATCATTTCATTCGCATTTAATCGTTTCTTATTTTAAATTATCACTTCATACTCATTTAGTAATTTCTTATTTTAAATTATCATTTCATTCTCTTTTAATTATTTGTTATTTTAAATTATTTAAATATAGTCTGAATTATTTTCATACGTTTTATTACTGAACTTAGATATAACGTAAATTTTTTTTTTCTTATATTTGGCTTAAATAATAGATTACGCACAAATGGGGTCATTTTAAATTAAATCATCGATTATTTTTGGTTGCAAGAAAATTCTCATTCAAAAACAGACCGTTTTTTTACCTGCCTCAGGATTCTTTACAATTCTGAAAAATTAAAAATTTGACTGATCCCGTCGTATGACGGGCTATATGCTAGTCTCTGATAAGTACGAGGAAATAACTATAACTAGTATAACAATATATTACACAATAAAACAATATCCGATATAAAGGTATGGTGTAAAGGAATTGTTTTCTAAAAAAAGTATAAAAAGGTTTAAAAATAAGAGTTTCTGAGTGATTCTTAAATCAAATGATGCGTTAGTACCGAAGCCGTTTAGATTGAAAGCGATAATATCCTCCACCCCATCGAAAAGCGGGAGATGAACTTCTTTACTGACAATCCTTCCTTATCATCTCAAGCTTCGCTTGAAGTCAGTAAGGGTGAAAGGGGAGATATAGGGACTGAAAAATGAGATCAAGTTATTATATTACCAAGAAGCAGGTGCTAGTAAGAAGTATCTCAATCATCACAGGAATAAATTGAACGTATGGTGCCACCAAGACAAAATTATTGAACGGAAAGAACAGTGAAAAGAAAAAAATGGCATAGGAGTATTTAATCATTTCTTAAATTAAATTATCATTTCATTTTCAATTAATCATTTCTTATTTTAAATTATCATTTCATTCTCATTGAATCATTTCTTATTTTAAATTATTTAAATATCGTCTGCATTATTTTCATACGTTTTATTACTGAACATAGATATTATGTAAATGATTTTCATTTATATTTGGCTTAAATAATAGGTTAGGTACATATGTGATAATTTTAAATTTAATCATCGATTATTTTTTGTTGCCAGATAATTCTCAGCCAAAAAACAAACTACTTTTTTAACTAACTGATAAAATTCTTTACAATTCTGGAAAATTAAAAATTTTATCGATCCCGCCATATGACGGGGTATATGCTAGTTACATATATATATATATATATATATATATATATATATACATATATATATATACATATATATATATATATACATATATATATATATATATATATATATATACATATATATATATACATATATATATATATATACATATATATATATATATATATGTATGTATCTATTGTATTATCATTTCATTCTCATTTAATCCTTTCTTATTTTAAATTATTATACGCAATGTGATATAATAAAACAGTGATAAGTTGAACGAAATGACAGAGAAATTTTCAATTCTTTCAGTGTAGGTTAAACTCAAAAATAAATTATTTAATAAAATAATAAACCTTCCGTTAACCCTATCTTTTAATAAGGAATAACAGTTTTTGAAAAGTCCGAAATATTGTTAATTACTCAGTCATTTTAATTATTCTAATTATTCCGTAAATCATTCCACCTGCTCAATTGTCCGATTCAGCATCAAAAATATAAACGTCATGGCAATTTTAATAATTGATTTTATCATATATACCAGCATTCGTTGCAACAAGCGTACGTTGAAACTAATGTAATATATGCGTGTGATTAAAAAAACTGGTTATCAGCAGATTTCAAGCTTGCTTCTGACTCCCACGCTAAAATTTTTCTTCTCTCTATTAAGATATACTGACAAGAATCCTCGCCTACATAATTTCCACA
>CM063500.1:54102103-54112103 GCA_032207245.1 Pardosa pseudoannulata
ATCTTATGGTTGTTATTTATATATTTGTTTATATATTTCATTATAAAATGCGAAAAGTTAATTAAAAAATTAAATAATTTTCGATCTATTGAGATTTAACTGAATAACTAAATTTGCAAGCAAAACGTCCTCTCCCGGTACAATTCCGCTGAGAAATGTACCTGCACACATGTGTTAACATAAGCATTTTCAACACGAATAAATGTAGTGCTAATCATTTCATGGGTCATTTAATTCCCGTTTGAATTACTCCCAGGTATTTGAGCCTTGTTATCAATTCAACAATAGCATTTAAGGAAATGCATTTTATTTTGTCTAATTTTATGTCTACATATAAATTTTAGGACAAGCATATTTCTCAAGGACCTATTAACAGAAAATACGAAAAAAGATTATAGAGAAAAAATATTAAAGGCATAAAAAAGATTATAGAGGAAATGCAATTAAATGGAGATTATTTACCCTGGAAAGATGAGAAGCATGTTGCAATACCCAAAAGTATAACAAAAAATATAGACATAGAATGAAGGGAAAGTGTTGTAGAGATAATGTAAATACGCAATCAAAATAAGTGATCTCCAAGAAACTTGAAAGAAAAACAACTTTACAAGCTCCTGCTCAGATTCATTCCTTTTTTAAGTTGTATTTTGATTTTGTTTTTTAAATTATTAACTTTATAGATTTCAGATATTGGTTTTATTAACTCCTTGTAGACTGTATATTTCTAGTATATACCAATGCGTATAAATTATTTACGCTAATTTTTTATTATGTTCCAAATTAAATTTTCCTTTAAACATATAATTGCAAATGGCGTTGAACATTAGTTCGACCGATATACCAAATATAAAAGCAGATATGGTCTATAGTTCTTTCGCTTTGACTTTACAACACTGAGACATAGACGCAAATCCCCTATACAATAATAGCCTAAGTTATCTGCCTGTCTATCCTCGAATTTATGAAGCGGTTGGACCTGGAATGGATAGAGGCATTGATATTGGATTCTTGATGGGTTAGGGTTAGCAAAATGCAAAGTGAGTAAAGTTTATAGTTCAAAATTAACCCCTTCCCCCTTTCCGAGCATTTAATGTCATAATTTCAAGCCTTATTTTCCCAGGTAAGACCAGGAGTTTAAATTTAGCAAATTATCACATTACAAGTAGATGAAAATAACATTTTTTTTCTAGAATTGTAACGTCATTCCTTTAACCATCTCATTGAATGATTTCTTATTTTAAATTATTTAAATATCGTCTGCATTATTTTCATACGTGTTATCATGGGACTTATATATGACTTAAATATTTTTCTTTTATATTTAGATTTAATAGATTACGTATGTGATAATTTTACATTTAATCATCTATTATTTTTTTGTTGCGAAGTAAATCTTATGACCGGCATTAAGAACAAATTCTTTTCATAAAAATCGAATAGTCTATTTCACAGACTTATAAATATCTAGCTTTTAAATTATATATCTTTGAAAATTAAGAAGTTTGTTCGTTTGTATGTTTGTTTTTTATACATAACCACATGGTTTGACTAAATGAATTCAACGTGATTCTAAACTGCATTCACAGTATCGGAAGACTTTAGAGGAGTATGAATATTAAAATTTTTTCTGATCTCGTCATATGACGGGCTACATGTTGGTATCTATTAAAACCACAGCAGGTGTTGATCAAATAACTGTTGATTCCTGTAAGAAAATTTCACTTCCGAGATCATTCGGGATCATAAATTTCGAGTTCGCCTTCTGCGGTTTGTAGTAGATACTCTTTTCCTGAGCCTTTGTACTACATTTCCTACATTATATTTAGTTAGTAACCAATTTTGGCATACGATTTCTCATACTGGCTGATCATCCTGAACTAGTGGATACTTTTTTCCCGGGCCTTTGTACTACATTTCCTACATTATATTTAGTTAGTATCCAATTTTGGCATACGATTTCTCATACTGGCTGATCATCCTGAACTAGTTGATACTTTTTTCTTGGGCCTTTGTGCTATATTTCCTACATTATGTTTAGTTAGTAATTAATTTTGGCATACGATTTCTCATACTGGTTGATCAATGTGAACTAGTGGATACTCTTTTCCTGGGACATTGTGCTACATTTCTTACATTTCATTTAGTTAGTAACCAATTTTGGCATTCTATTTCTCATACTGGCTGATCAATGTGAACTAGTGGATACTCTTTTCTTGGGACTTTGTGGTACATTTCCTACATTATATTTAGTTAGTAACCAATTTTGGCATACGATTTCTCATACTGGCTGATCATCCAGAACTAGTGGATACTCTTTTCTTGGGACTTTGTGCTATATTTCCTACATTATATTCAGTTAGTAACCAATTTTGGCATACGATTTCTCATACTGGCTGATCATCCTGAACTAGTTGATACTTTTTTCCTGGGTCTTTGTGCTACATTTCCTACATTATATTTAGTTAGTAACCAATTTTGGCATTCGATTTCTCATATTGGCTGATCAATATGAACTAGTGGATACTCTTTTCCTGGTACATTGTGCTACATTTCCTACATTATATTTAATTAGTAACCATTCCATTTATCATGCTGGCTGATCATCCAGAACTAGTGGATACTCTTTTCTTGGGCCTTTGTGCTACATTTCTTACATTATATTTAGTTAGTAACCAATTTTGGCATACGATTTCTCATTCTGGCTGATCATCCTGAACTGCATACTTATTAGTTTGAAGCTAACACAATGACCATTCCTTTTTCAAGAAGAATAACCGTCTATTAGCTCATGAGCTAATGATATACGGAACTTTTGCTGGCTTATAATTGGGTTTTGCACTTGCCTCAGGAGTATTTTGTAAGATCCTTTAGATGGGAAATAATCTTTCCAATGCCCACAAATGGGTAAACGTATACAAAAATTTTAAAACTATGAATCCTTAGTACATTTATGACGATCGCAAACAAAAAATAGTACGAAGCCTTCATTAACAGACACATTTTTAAAATAAAAATAGCAGCATTCCGTTCAAGATCAAACTCACAAAAGTAAAGTGGGGGTTTATTTGTCTTAGGCGATCAAATAAGTTAGGTGCAGCCTTTCAGAGCTGAATTCAATGGGTTTGAATCTCTCTGATGAATTAGATATTTATAGCCATTTGAAATCGGCTTTAAGCAGTAATTTGCTATCTAAAAAACTTTCACTTAGTAAAAAATTAAAGTAGTTCTAAAAACAAATTTTAATCTTCATGTGGGTATGTCTTTTGGAATCAGCAAGCTATAAAATGAATAAAAAAAATTAACAAGCTTTTATGTATTTGAGAAAAAAAAATCACGAAAAACTAAACGAACTAATCTCGAAAAGTATTTCTACGGAAAAGTGAGGATCCATGCCTATGATTTTTGTTAAATATATTGTATCCTTTAAAATATAAAATTTAAAAGGATAATAAATTTTAAAATTTAATTAAAAATTAAAAAAAAATTCTCTTTTAAGCCAAAAATATTTTTGTATAATATTTCAGGTATTATTATTCAATTACACATGCATAAATATATGTATACATACATACACCGCCCATATATATATATATATATATATATATACATATACATATACATATATATATATATATATACATATACATATATACATATACATATATACATATACATATATATATGCATATATATATACACACATATATGTATATATATATATATATATATATATATTATATTAATTATATATATATATATATATATATATATTTATATATAAATATATATATATATAAGAGAGAGAGAGAGAGATAGATAGATAGATAGATACATATTATATATACATATACATATATATATTTATCACATATATATATATACATATATATATATAATATATATATACATATATAACACACACATATATATGTATATATATATATATATATATATATATATATATATATATATATATATATATATATATATATTATTCTGGAAGAACATCAGCCAATTAAAGCAAAGAAAAATATTCTTCCCAATTTAATTTATTTGAATAGTGTGCCAAAAAGTTTTATAAGTACCTAAATCAATTTAAAAAATCATATTACAAGAAGATAAGAATAAAACTTTTGAGAAAAATGCAATGAAACTCATTAGTTGTTTGAGAAAGACCTACATTGTTGACAAAAAGTGAAATAACAAGAAAATCCTTTTTTTTTTGTTTGCAAGCATTTCCTTCTTGGAGTGCACAGTTATTCTTTACTTCCCGATAGAAGAAAACATCAATGAAAAAATGTTCCCATTTTTTCCCCACAAAATCGATGTTCTCAACGTAGGTTTTCAATATTTTTTGTGGTAGTAATCCTTCCAGTTTTGAGGTGGATTAGAAAACTTGAATTTTTGGAAGGAATTGAAATTTCATTTTTGGATTCGAATGAAATTCTTAAATTACGCCTGTGACATACATATAAAAACTATTTGGTATGGTCTGGTTTGGAGCGCTAATGTCTACAAGTAAAAAAGAATTTGATGATCCCAAACAATACCATTTAGTTTGGTTGAACTGAACAGTTATGAAAAAACAATAAAACAAACAAACCTCTCCTCTTTATTTTAAAATTTGGATTGTTATAAAAATTTAATTAAACATTGAATTTTCTCATTTGTCATATTATTTGAGTATTTAAGTCTCAAATATTGCCTGTCCTGTATAGCATTAACTGTGCGAGATGAGTGCTAAGTGCTATTTTCAATGTGCTACTTCCTGATTCGACCTTCGTTGTTAAACAGTATTCCTTAAGGATTTTTGTAAGGATTCTCTAAAGATTTCCCTTAGGCTTTGAGATGTTTACCTCAAAACAGATCACTCAACAGCAGTAACTTTAAATTAAAATTGTGAAAAAAAGATAAGAAAATACCCATAAGTTATTACTGATTGATAGCAATTGCTTGAAATAAAATCCAAAAATTAAATCAAGTTCCTAGAAGATGGAACGTTTTAAGCTAGGTGTTTGTAGCATTAATGTTCTCTTAGTCTTTGCGATATTTACCTCAAAACAATTCACTCAACAGCAATCACTTTAAATTAAAATTGGGAAAAAAAAATAAGTTAATATCCATGAGACATTATTGATTGATGACATTTGCTTGAGATAAAAGTAAAAAAAAATTAAATCAAATTCCTTAAAGAAAGTTTTAAGCTATGTGTTTGTAGTATTAATGTTCCCTTAGGCTTTGAGATATTTACCACAAAACAGTTCACTCAACAGAAGTAACTTTAAATTAAAATTGTAAAAAAAGATAAGCAAATACCATGAACCATTACTTGTTGATGGCAATTACTTGAAATAAAATCAAAAAATTAAATCAAATTCCTAGAAGAAGGAAAGTTTTAAGCTATGTGTTTGTAGCATTAATGTTCCCTTAGGCTTTGAGATATTTACCACAAAACAGTTTACTCAACAGAAGTAACTTTAAATTAAAATTGTGAAATAAAAGATTAAAAAATACCCATGAGCCATTACTGATTGATGGATGGTAATTGCTTGAAATAAAATTAAAAAAAATCAATCAAATTCCTAAAAGAATAAAGTTTTAAGCCAGGTGTTTGTAGTATTAATGTTCCCTTAGGCTTTGAGATATTTACTACGAAACAGTTCACTCAACAGAAGTAACTTTAAATTGTAAAAAAAAAGATAAGCAAATACCTGTGAACCATTACTAGTTGATGTCAATTACTTGAAATAAAATCAAAAAATTAAATCAAATTCATAAAAGAAGGAAAGTTTCAAGCTAGGTGTTTGTAGTATTAATGCTCTCTTAGGCTTTGAGATATTTACCACAAAATAGTTCACTCAACAGCAGTAACTTTAAATTAAAATTATGTAAAAAAGATAAGAAAATACCCATGAGCCATTACTGATTGATGGCAATTGCTTGAAATAAAACAAAAATAATTAAATCAAATTGCTATAAGAAGGAAAGTTTTAAGCTAGGTGTTTGTAGTATTAATGTTCCCTTAGGTTTTGAGATATTTACTACAAAACAGTTCACTCAACAGAAGTAACTTTAAATTGTAAAAAAAAAAAGATAAGCAAATACCTGTGAGCCATTACTAGTTGATGGCAATTACTTGAAATAAAATAAAAAAATTAAATCAAATTCATAAAAGAAGGAAACTTTCAAGCTAGGTGTTTGTAGTATTAACGTTCCCTTAGGCTTTGAGATATTAACCACAAAACAATTCACTCAACAGCAGTCACTTTAAATTAAAATTATGTAAAAAAGATAAGAAAATACCCATGAGCCATTACTGATTGATGGCAATTGCTTGAAATAAAACAAAAATAATTAAATCAAATTGCTATAAGAAGGAAAGTTTTAAGCTAGGTGTTTGTAGTATTAATGTTCCTTTAGGCTTTGAGATATTTACCACAAAATAGTTCACTCAACAGCAGTAACTTTAAATTAAAATTGTGTAAAAAAAGATAAATACCCATGAGATATTACTGATTGAGGGCAATTGCTTGAAATAAAATAAAAAAACTTAATCAAATTCCTAAAAGAATAAAGTTTTAAGCTATGTGTTTGTAGTATTAATGTTCCCTTAGGCTTTGAGTTATTTACCACAAAATAGTTCCCTCAACAACAGTAACTTTAAATTAAAATTGTGTAAAAAAAGATAAATACCCATGAGATATTACTGATTGAGGACAATTGCTTGAAATAAAGTAAAAAAACTTAATCAAATTCCTAAAAGAATAAAGTTTTAAGCTATGTGTTTGTAGTATTAATGTTCCCTTAGGCTTTGAGTTATTTACCACAAAACAATTCACTCAACAGAAGTAACTTTAAATTAAAATTTAAAAAAAGATAAGAAATACCCATAAGCTATTACTGATTGATTGCAATTGCTTAAAATAAAATTTAAAAAATTAAATCAAATTCCTTAAAGAAGGAAAGTTTTAAGCTAGGCTTTTGTAGTATTAATGGAAGTAGAACAGTATACTGGAAAATAAAAAGAAGTTAGAGCTACACAAAACTAAAATGATGTCCTATATTTAGGAAGGGATTTAATTTGGATTCCACTGTGATATCCAAAACAAGTTTCTTTTAACACAGTTATAGTTGGAGAGGGAGTAGTTCACAAGAATGGTTTTAATCCTGGATGTGATATCAATGAGTAGCATGATGGGGAAGCTATTTACAAGTAAAGGATTTGTAAACAGGATGAAATTTGCTGGGCATGTGTGCAGATTGAAAGCATCATCTATAACATCCAGGGTTTTCCATTTTAGAACAGTTGGCACCCTAATTAGAAGCAGGCCCAGCCTGAGATGGGTCGATTGCATAAATTGCTTTGGACGAAAATTTTCTTTAAGTGAAGAATTTTAAATTACCGCAGAAATCTACCTCTGGTGTCTACTGCATACTTTTTAATTTTATAAATCCAAAGTTTATTTTAAAAATGAATTTGTACATTTGATCTGATGATGAATAAATCTTTGATAAGAAAATTAATCTTAAACCAGTCGTATCTGATAGAGATTCTACGAGCCAATTGTGTTAACTGCAGTGTTGCAAGATAGTCAATATAACAATCAACAAAGTTATATTTTAATCCTTTATCTGACAAAGGAATAATCCAGTAGTATGTTACGTATCTATTTAATGTCGATATAATAATTTTAACTGAATTAACACGTTGAGTAGGACATTAGTCCCACAAGGGAAAACTTTTGAGCTAAAAGTTTACTGTCAGTCTTCAGGTACTAACTCTGTGCAAACGAAAAATCCACTATTAGTCCACAGAGACTGACGCCACCCAAATAAAAGTCCACTGTAAGTCCCTTTGGACAAAAATTATCTTTACTTGAAGAATTTTAAATTACCGTAGAAATCAACCTCCTGTTGTCTACAGCATACTTTTTAATTTGATAAATCCAAAGTTTATTTTAAAAATGAACGTGTACATTTGATCTGATTATGAATAGAACTTTGATAAGAAAATTAATCTTAAACCAGTAGTATTTGATATTCTTCCAGCCAATTGTGTTGCAAGATAGCAACAATTAACAAGTTATGATTTAATCCTTTATATGACAAATGAAAAATTCCCATTTCCAGTAGTATATTACGTATCTATTTAATGTAGATCTAATAATTTTGACTGAATTAACACGTTGAGTAGGAAGTTAGTCCCACAAGGGAAAACTTTTGAGCTAAAAGTTTACTGTCAGTCTTCAGGTACTAACTCTGTGCAAAGGAAAAATCCACTATTAGTCCAGAGACTGACGCCACCCAAATAAAAGTCCACTGTCAGTTCCTTTGGACAAAAATTCTCTTTAATTGAAGAATTTTAAATTACTGCAGAAATCTACCTTTGGTTATCTACAGCATACTTTTTAATTTGATAAATCCAAAGTCTAATTTAAAAATGAACGTGCACATTTGATCTGATTATGAATAAAACTTTGATAAGAAAATTAATCTTAAACCAGTAGTATCTCATAGATTCTACCAGCCAATTGTGTTACAAGATAGCAACAATTAACAAGTTATGTTTTAATCCTTTATCTGACAGATGAATTATCCCCATTTCCAGTAGTATGTTACTTATCTATTTATTGCCTATCTAATAATTTTGACTAAATTAACACGTTGAGTAGGACGTAAGTCCCACACGGGAAAACTTTTAACAGTTTATTGTCACAGTTTATTGTCAGTCTTCAGGTACTAACGCTGTGCAAACGAAAAGTCCACTAACAGCCCACAGAGACTGACGCCACCCAAATAAAAGTTCACTGTCAGTACCTTTGGACAAAAATTATCTTTACTTGAAGAATTTTAAATTACCCCAGAAATCTACCTCCGTCTACAGCATACTTTATAATTTGATAAATCCAAAGTCTATTTTAAAAATGAACATGCACATTTGATCTGATTATGAATAAAACTTTGATGATAAGAAAATTAACTTAAACCAACTCTAATAGAGATTCTACTAGTCAATTGTGTTGCAAGATGGCAACAATTAACAAGTCATGTTTCAATCCTTTATCTGGCAAATGAATTATCCCCATTTCAAGTTGTAGGGTCCATATCTTATTGTCGATCTAATAATTTTGATTAAATTAACATCTTGAGGACGTTAGTCCCACAAGGGAAAATTTTGAACAAAAAGTTTAGTAGCAGTCTTCAGGTACTGACGCTGTGAAAAGCGAAAAGTTCATTATCAGTTCACAGAGACTGACGCCACCCATATAAAAATCCACTGTCAGTGCCATTGGAAAGACGTATGACTGAACGAGTTAAACAAACGTGAACAGTATTTTAGATCCGTGTCAAAAAACACTCGACTTTGGAATCCTTGCAATGAAACATTATGTCGAGTTAGACATACGTTGAACAGCAAACAGGTTAAAAACTGACTGTATAGAAACTAATTTTTTAGTATAAAATTTTGGATTTGTTGCAAATATGCAACATGGTGATACAAAGAGGGTGATACATATTCTTTTTCTGAAACTGAATGATGTAACTTTTAAAGTAATTATTTTAGTCACATACCGAATTAATTGTATCAGTTCTGATACGGGTAAGGTAACGTGCACACTTGAAACGAAATGCATAAATTTACTTCTGTAGTTATGATCTCAATTCTTAAATATTCTTATATCGGAAATTACTCTGTGGAGTAATTAGGAAAGTGACCCACCTTTACAACTCGCGTGCATCCAATTACGTAAATGTTTATTGCGTTAACATGGAAGATTCCATAAACTGGAGAACCTCTCCAGAGGTTTCGATTAGTTGAATATTAATTACCAAAGTTATTAAAATACTGATAGCTTGACACGCTATTTCCTTCTAACACACGTTTAGAAAATATACGTCATTAAATAAATAAAGTTTATTTATTAATGTTAAATAAGCATCAAAGACTGTATTAGGAAATAAAAACTTCAAACTTCAGATTGGTTTATTTTTAATTTAA
>CM063500.1:54117103-54124603 GCA_032207245.1 Pardosa pseudoannulata
GTAGCAACTGAACAATGGATTTCTTTGTTTACTTGTAAAGCTTTAAACTCCTTCACAAAATTCGACTTGAATAACTTTGCGCCAGGTATACTCTGCTTTAATGCACTGGATTGTTTATGTGATTAGTTTTCATCATCTATTTTCAATATATGCTTTTGAGTATTTTCGAAAGAAAAATAATAAATTGTTAAATCAAAAATGGAAGAAGCCATTTCAATTTATGTTCAATGTAAAATATTAAGGTAATAAATTAGATCAAGCGTTTACCATTCACACTTTTTTATGGGAAAGTGAGCAAGTGGAAAAAGCAAAACGCATGCATCACGTGGTTGTGGCTTGGTTGTTATAGCCCTCATTTATGATAATTTCTAATGGAAAAATAATATGAAACTAGCTGTATTACGGAGACATCGGGCTTAAGTATCATTATTAGTTATTCAAAATTAAGCCCAATGTTTACTTAATAGACATAATCTGCAGATATTAGTTTCTATAAGATCATCATAACGGAGCTCAAGAATACAGGGTACTACTGAAGAATAGGGTGCCCCTTGGCAAATTAGGTGAAATTATTTGCGATGGTTACTAAAACATAAACGTATTTCATTGGAACAACATTGTATCCCTTGATATATTGGGAGACTTTAATTGATGTAGATTGCGCCATTGTAATAGAATTATATGCATTTTCTTAAGTCACATTATTGGTTATTCAAAATGAAGCCCAATGTTTCCTTAATAAACATGAAATCATCATAGCGAAGCATAATAATACAGGGTACTACTGAGGAATAGGGTGTCCCTTGGCAAATTTAGTGAAAGTATTGACGATGTTTACTGAAACACAAAAGTATTTCATCCAAACAACATTGTATCCCTTGCTATTTGGACGACTTTAATTGATGTAGATTTCTCCATTGTAAGAGAATTATATACATTTTCTTAATTAACCAAAACCACTAAGAAAGAGGGCATTTACATTTATGGGCAATGAATCCCTCAAAAGTTTACAAAGCCAGCAGATTCAAGTTGTTAAAAATTAGCCATAGTGTACTTTTAAGGGTTCATTATAACTAGTTTTTTAATCATTACGCTCATTTAATACAAAAGAAATGGGTTCTACAAGGAGAGCTTGATAAAAATATAAATTAAAATACAGATATAGATTGTTTGGACACGGCGAGATCAGAAAAATGTTAGGCTACCATGCTCAGATCTTTATCGTTAAGTTGGCGGGGAAACCATGTTCTTCAATCAAACCAATTTCACCTAATTTCATATTATTTTTTCATTAGAAAGGATCATAAATTTTGAAAGGTCAAAATAATTCTTTCTTTCGCGTTTCTTTCGAAATTTCTGGAAATAACACAAGCAAAAGAAAGGAAGGCCTCTTAAACAGTGAAATAGCACGGTACATGAAATAACAGATATGATAAAAATGGTGCATTCTATTACTTATGTTTGATTAACATAGCCTAGAATTATCAATATATTACAAAATGTTCTATAAAATATAATTTTAGAAATAATTTTAAAGGATACTAAGTCCTCTTAAACAGTGAAATAGCACGGTACATGAAATAACAGATTGGATAAGGATGTTACATTCTATTACTTACGTTTGAAAAACAGAGCTAGGAATTATTAATATATTATAAAATGTTCCTATAAAATATAATTTTAGAAATGATTTGAAAGGATACCAAGTCCTCTTAAGCATTAAAATAGCAAGGCACGTAAAACAACAGATTGGATAAGGATCGCACATTCTTTTATTTCTATTGACTGAATCCACATGGAAGTTCCGCAACAAAGGAGAGAGTTTTAGAAACAAATCATTTGCTTAAATGTCTAGAACAAAGAAAGTTAAAGGTGTCTTTGTTCTCAAATAAATGATAAGAATGGCATTGCAGCATTGTGGTGACCCTACCGCGGAAAATAAGTTCCATATCGATTTCTCAGATTCAGTTTTCTCTCTGAAAATTATCTGATGCAGACACCCGATGACTTCCCTTTACGCCTATTAAATCGTTTGCTGTTCTTTATTTAAACTAACTTTATTGGAATGTGGGATACGATTTTTCAATTCTTTAATAAAGACACACAAAAAGGTTGATGGAAAATGATAAAATATTACTATTTAATAAATTTAAATATTTATAAAAGGACATTAATACTACGACACTGTTTATTAACACATTGTACGCGGGACACGTACTAGTACGTCTTTTGACGATTGATACTTGAGCGTGGGACACGTACTAGCACGTTCTCTGACGATTGACACTTGAGCGCGGGACACTTTCTAGTACGGGTTAGAGTAACAACATGGTTTGTTTGTGGGTACAAAAATAACGGTATATACAGGAAAACGAAGCCGAATGTTCTTGTCTACTGCATAGATTCTGGAAAAATTTAGGCAAATAAAAACTAGTTTTTACATCAGTCGATGCGGAACCACAGAACGGGAAGGTTGATTAAAAAATCAATTTAGATTTAAAATTAACTTTTTATTTATCCTTGCGAAAATGATATTAAATATATGTATATTTATATATTATATATATATATATATATATATATATATATATATATATATATATATATATATTTATATATATATATATATTTGTATATATATATATATATATATATATATATATATATATATATATATATATATATTATTTATTTATTTGTACTATTATATTTATTTGACTATTTGTTTATATATTTCAATATAAAATACTAAAACTTGGTTAAAAAATTAAATAATTTTCGATCTATTGAGATTTAACTGAATAACTAAATTTACGCTCAAAACGCCCGCTCACGGTACAATTCTGCTGCGAAATGTACCCGCAAACAATGTGTTAATACAATCATTTTTGATCATATGTGTGTTTTATTGTGTTGTCAGAACAATTTGTTCTGACTTCACAACTGAAATACAGAGTATAGTAGAAAGATGATGGGAGAGCACTTTCAATTTTTTATTACACATGCCTAAGCACTTACGTAAACTTTATCCTGGAGATCATTTTATATTCATAAACATCAAAACATATAAAAAACATCACTTGATTTCGATAGTAGGATATTTTTCCAAATCACAAAGTCATACGGACAATTTATAAATCTTGAATATTTTATATAAAAAAGTAACATTTCCATCTCAAAGAATAGATTATGACTTAGACTATTCATGAATATTTCTAAAAATCAAATGCATATCTCGGATTTATTATGAATTATTTTACGGAGTCATAGATTATTTACACGAAAGACATAAAAACATAAAATGCAGATGCATTTCTATGCAGAAGCCGACATCAGAAAATATTACTCTTCAAAGATGAGGAAATGGCTGAAGCTGCCTCGCGAAAGTTAAAAACATTTTCTCGGAATGTAAAACTTCGTGTCCCTTAGGATATTTTCTAGCTTCTTTGTTCGCTGTTTGCTATAGAAGGTAAAGATGTTTGAAAGCATGATAGGTAAAGAAAATTTTTTATATAGAAGTTTTATGTGACTTGAAGAGTATGAAAGAGAAATTCCTTCTGAAGAGAATTTAATATGAACAGAAGTCCAATGTGTTTATTAAATTTAAATTCACTGTACGAGTAGTGTTTCCAAAAGAGCTGCATATTATACTTGCTGTGGTGTAGTAACATTGCTGTTGTTATTTCAAAGTCATTAAAAACCCAAGTTTGCTTTATATCGTCTTTAATTATAGTAAAACTAGCATATAGCCCATCATATGATGGGATTAGTAAAATTTTTAATATTCCAGAACTGTTAAGTACCTAATGAGGCAGATAAAAAATGGTTTGTTTTTTGGCTGAGAACTATCTGGTTTACCCTCAATAATTTATTTATCGTTATACTCCTCTAGAGTCTCCCGAACCTGTAATGCAGCATAGAATCACATTGAATTCATTTAGTCAAACCGTGTGGTTGTGTATAATAAACAAGCACACAAAAAAACAAACTTCTTAATTTCCAAATATATATAAATTAAAAGTTAGATATTTATTAGTCCGTGAAATAGACTCCTAGACTTATATGAAAAGAATTTATTGTTAATACCGGTGATAAAAGTTTCATTGCAACAAAAAATAATCGATGATTCAATTTAAAATTATCCCATATGTACCTGATCTATTATTGAAGGCAAATAGAAAAGACAATCATTTACATAATAGCTAAGTTCAGTGATAAAAGATATTAAAATAGTGTAGATGATATTTAAATAGTTTAAAATAAGAAATGATTAAATGAGATGTTTAAAGGAATGACGTCACAATGCTAGAAAAAATTGTTATTTTTACCTCTTTATTAAGTGATAAATGGATAAATTGAATCGCCTGCTCTTAACCGGGGAAAATAGGGCTCGAAATAATGGCATTAAACTCTCGAAAAGGAGGGAAGGGTTGGATTTCGAACGTTTTAAAGACGACAGTATTTTTTGCTGTGATATGAAGCATATTTATACCAATTTATTTTAGAATCGGATCGATCGTTTAGGAGAAGATAAACTTTATTCGTTTTGAATCGATGCCTCTATCCATTCCAGGTCCAACCGCTTCATAAATTGGATGACAGACGTACAGATAATTTAGGCTAGTATTATATAGGGGATACCACTGATCTATATTACGATGTTCAAATATAGAACAAACGACAAGGAAATATGCAAAAAAAATATTTAAAAAAAATTAAAAAGTAAAAGAAGCACTCCACGTGCTACGCCTGAAAAAAAAATTGCCAATGTCCAAGAGAACGCTGCATTCTTTACTAGCGTCTAGCGACCACTTATCACAAAACGCGGAAAATAATTCTACGCATGCGCGAGTTTACTCGCTGCAAAATCCAGCCGTCACTTCGTTTTATTACACTTTGTCCGTTTTAGTTTGTCGACATACTAGCAAAGGATTTAATTACATTTAAAAATGTTTATTTATTACAAAAAGGGGGAATGATACTTCATTATGAATATACATATATATATATATATATATTATATATATATATATATATATATATATTATATACATATATATATATATTATATATATATATATATATATATATATATATATATATATATATATATATATATATATATATATACATATATATACATACACATACACATATATATATATATATATATATATATATATATATATATATATATATATATAGCATCTTTATACTATAATGGGATTGGTTTGAATTTCAGGCAGACTCTCAAATACCTGCCTAGAAACATTTAAAATGGATGGGACTTCAACGTTGCTTACTAGACTTAAATCCAACCGTCTTCAAACAAAATAGAATTCAACATTACTCTTCGAGAATGTAGGGGAGAAAGTGGAATGGAGTGGTGTATCCACTTATTGATCTTCATAAAAGACGATTGGATGGAGACACGAAAGCTGCTCTGTTCTATAGCATCAATTTTTATTTCTATACTGCATTTTAAAGTAACTTTGGACTTTAAACTCACCGCAATTTGACTGATAATTCTATATTTTTCTCTCCCGAATTAAGAAATAAGATAACTGAAATTTTTTTCACCCATTAATGTCAGAATCATTTATATATTTATGAATATTTTATATCTAAGATACTATGGACTACACAGAATAAAACAAATATGAAATTTCCGAAACGTTAAATATTACAGACTTCTCTTATTATTGATGCATTATCATTTTAAATATCAGTGAATTTCTTTCTTAAAGAAGAGAGGTTTCGTAAAAAGAGATTTATTTACTATTACATGTAGATAGAGGACAGTAAATAAGCGGTTTAATTGCAGTGCTACGATCTACTGCTTCACTAGTGGTGAGACTCAAACCTTTTGCTTAAACCAATTCCGTACGACTTCAACCTAAAACATAACTAAAGCATTTGTATGATACATTTTGTATTAGATAAAATACATTTTTAAAGCCTAATCTCTATTTTGATTTGAAAAAATCTTAAATTACATGTAAATAGAGGACAGTAAATAAGTGGTTTACTTGCAGTGCTACGATCTACTGCTTCAATAGGGATGAGATTAGAACTTTCTGCTTAAAGCCAATCCCGTACGGCTTCAATCCAAACATAACTAAAGTGTTTGAGACACATTTTGTATTAGATAAAACATATTTTTTAAAGGCCTAATCTCTATTTTTATTTGAAAAACTCTGACATTACATGTAAATAGAGGACAGTAAATAAGTGGTTTTACTTAGAGTGCTCCGATCTACTGCTTCGCTATTGATAAGATAGAATCTACTGCTTAAAGCCAATTACGTATGGCTTCTATACAAAATGCAACTAAAGCATTTTGTATGACACATTTTGTATGAGATAAAGCACATTTTGTAATATCCAAATCTCTTTTTTTCTGAGAAAGTGGCCTGTGCTTAAAAGGTTCATAGTGCAGACAGAAGAACTAGATGAACTAGAGATATTTGCCATGGGGAGTAACTAATATAGATTAAAATAGGGGGGAAGTCTTAAGAGTCACATTTTGCCATACATTCTTATACTTGTGGTGTGAAATCCAAGTGTGAATTGATGAATCTTGGAGCTATTCATCTGCTTTCATTAGGTTATTTATGTATCTAATATCCTGATATGAGAAAGGAGGACGTACGATGGACGAATGATAGAGCGTTGATCTTCAGTACCGGAGTTCGTGGGTTCGAATCTTGCTTCTGACATGGATGTTCATAGCCGTTCGGATTCGGCTTTAAACAGTAAGTCCCGGTCTCATTTGCTATGAGCAAAACAGTAGACCTTAGTACTCTAAATCAATCTTGAGCCAACCGATGGCCCTCATCCGCGAGGAGTTTCAACAGGCATGCGGGAGTATTGTTTCAATGAATACTATCTGTAAGAAAGCACATCTCCTTGGTTTTCATGGTCGTGCTGCAGCCCATAAGCCTTAGATCACAAAATACAACTGCGCTGCTCGATTAATGCGGTGCAAAGCACATCGAAATTGGACCGTAGATCAGTGGAAACGGGTTCTTTGGAGCGAATTAAGTTTCACCCTTTATTGTTCGGATGGTAGGGTCTGGGTCTTCCGTCTACCTGCAGAACGTCTCCTGCCAGTATGCATTGTGTCAACAGTCAAATTCGGCGGAAGTGGAATTATGGTCTGGGGGTATTTCTCTTGGTATGGACTGGGACTCTTGGTCTTCATTCATGGTAAGCTCAACGCCGATGCCTACTGCACTATTTTGGATGACAATGTGCTTTTTACGTTGTGGCACTTTTACGTGTTGCACCCCTGTTACTTTCAGGACGACAATGCCAGTTGTCATGCTTCGAGGTTAACCAAGGCTTGGTATGGTGCCAATAGAGTTCATCGAATGGACTGGCCTGCCCAAAGCCCATATCTGAACCCTATCGAAAACCTCTGGTAGAGTTGGATCGGTTAAAGGAATGACGTCATAATGCTAGAAACAAATGTTACTTTTACCTATTTATTATGTGATA
>CM063500.1:54147103-54169603 GCA_032207245.1 Pardosa pseudoannulata
ATTAAAAATTTAACTCTTTATTTACAATAGATTAAATATTCTCATTACACAGTACATTTTAGCAGTTCATGATTATGCATAATGCATTTATATTTAATAACTTTTTATGAGTATGCTTGAATATTAAATAGATGTTTTCATTAACTCTTTAAAATTTGAAAGCGTAAATTAATCTGTCATTACCATTTAATTTATTCTATGCATAAATGAATATCCCAGTTTACTTATTTATTTATTGTCAAAAATATTATTCATTAATCTTATTTCAGAATGTCTTTTTAGTAAATATCAAGTTAATTATTCACCTTAACTAAAAATGATCATTTAATATCATCCATGTTATCACAATTAGGAAAAAAATGTTCATTTTTAGTTTCCTATTAAAGAGTTTAATCCTTTGAATACGTTCATAAAAATAATAAACTACTAAATCCTCTCCAAATTACATATGCAAAAAGTGGGAGACTAACTAAAAATTAATTTGTTAATGTCGGATTTAAGAAATTCTTTCGAATAAAGTATTTGCGCATTAAATGGGAGATAGAATTCGATGAAATGGGAAATTCGAGACTAATTCTGCTGTCATGAAATTTTTACTGAACGTTTTCGTGTAATTAGTTTAACGAACACATTCTTTCAGTCGTTTAGTATCTTTTTCCTCGAAAAAGTACTCTTGTAAGTTACCCAGTTTCGAGATAAACGCAGGATCTAATGCAAGCGTATAAAAGCCACAGGGGATTTGAAATGAGGAAAAGTTTCATATGCTATTTTGTATGTGACTGGTACTGCTTCTTCTTGTATTATGCAGAACGGAAGGAAAAGGTATTAAAGAACTTTTGGGGTTATATTCAAACTAGCATATAGCCCGTCATATGACGGGATCAGTAAAATTTTTAATTTCCTTGAATTGTAAAGTACCCTATGAGGTAGATAAAGAAATAGTTTGTTTTTTGGCTCAGAATTTTCTTGCAATCAAAAATAATCGGGGATTAATTTAAAACTATCACATATGTACCTAATCTATTATTTAAGCCACATATAAAAGAAAATTATTTACGTAATATCTAAGTTCAATGATAAAACGTATTATGAAATTAATGCAGATTATGTTTGAATAATTAAAAATAAGAAAGGATTCAATGAGATGGTTTAAGGAATGACACCATAATGAAAAGAAAAACGTTATTTTTACTTATTTATATGTGATAAATAGATATATGTAATCGCCTGCTTTTAACAGGGGAAGAAAAGGCTTGAAATATTGACATTAAATGCTCGAAAAGGGGTGGATTCCGAACGTTTTAAAGACGACAGTATTTTTCGCTGAGATATGAAGCATATTTATACCAACTTAGTTTAGAATAGCATAGACAGTTTAGGAAAAGATAAAAATTTACTCGCTTTGATTTTTGTTAACCCCAACTCATTCAGAATTCAATATGGATGCCTCTAAACCATTCCAGGTAGAACCGATTCATAAATTCGATGACAGACCGACAGAACACAAAGGATATTATTATATAGGGGATTTTGTATGGAATGTTTTTATACCGTCGGGTCTCACAGGCCCATAGCGCGTCCTCGTGAGTTAAACAATAAAATTTGGGTCTATTTTAAAAGATTCAATAGCAGCTGCAAATTACAAGTAAGGAAAATAATTAAATTCCAGACAGAAAAAAATAATAAAAAAATGTGTCTTAGTTACATACATTATTTTCTTAAAATTGTAATATGTTTTTTTCCTTCACAGGAAGAATTTCTTACATTTACTATTTTTCAAATATATGTATATATACATATTTCACAATTAAAAATTTAACTCCTTATTTACAAAAGATAAAATATTCTCATTACACAGTATATTTTAGCAGTTCATGGTTATGCATAATGCATTTGTATTTTATAACTTTTTATCAATATGCTTCAATATTAAATAGACAATATATAAAAGCATAAATTAATCTGTCATTATCATTTAATTTATTCTATGCATAAATTAATGCCCCAGTTTGCTTATTTACTTATTGTCAAAAATATTTTTCATTAATCTTATTTCAGAATTTTCTCTTTAGGAAATATCAAGTTAATTATTCACCCTATCTAAAGATGATCAATTAATATCATCTCCGTTATCAGAATTAGGAAAAAAATGTTCATTTTTAGTTTCCTATTAAAAGAATTTAATCCTTTGAATACGTTCATAAAAATAATAAACTACTAAATCTTCTCCAAATTACATATGCAAAAAGTGGGAAGACTAACTAAAAATTTATTTGTTAATGTCGGATTTAAGAAATTCTTTCGAATAAAATATTTACGCAGTAAATGGGAGATATATTTCGATGAAATGGGAAATTCGAGACTAATTCTGCTGTCATGAAATTTTTACTGAACGTTTTCGTGTAATTAGTTTAACGAACACATTCTTTCAGTCGTTTAGTATCTTTTTCCTCGAAAAAGTACCCTTGTAAGTTACCCAGTTTCGAGATAAACGCAGGAACTAATGCTTGTATACAAGCGTATAAAAGCCACAGGGGATTTGAAACGAGGAAAAGTTTCACATGCGATTTTGTATGTGACTGGTACTGCTTTCAGATTCTTGTTGTATTATGCAGAAAGTAAAGAAAATGTATTAAAGTACTTTTGGGGTTATATTCAAACTAGCATATAGCCCGTCATATGACGGAATCAGTAAAATTTTTAATTTTCCTGAATTGTAAAGTACCTTATAAGGCAGGTAAAAAAAGGTTTGTTTTTTGGCTCAGAATTTTCTTGCAAGAAAAAATTATAGAGGATTAGAATGCAGTTTAGAAACACGTTAAATTCTTTTAGAAAGATAATTCAAAGTTTTCTTAGCTACGTCGAAATTATTGTTAAGTTCTACCCAATATTTTTCCACAGTAATTAATGGAAGTAAAGGAATGAAACTATCATTTCCACTACACCCTTGAGGTAGATAGAATTTGTTTTTAATACTAGTGATAAACATTTTCATTGGAACAAAAAATAATCGATGATTTAATTTAAAATTATCACATATGTACCTAATCTATTATTTATACCAAATATAAAAGAAAATTATTTACTTAATATCTAAGTTCAGTGATAAAACTTTTGAAAATAATGCAGACTATGTTTAAATAATTTAAAATAAGAAATGATTAAATGAGATGTCTTCATAATGTTAGAAAAATGTTATTTTTACCTATTTATTATGTGATAAATTGCAACCTGCGCATAGGACATTTCATCCTTACCCGTCAAAAAAAGCCTAGACCCAAAAGTTCATTTACAGTCTAGTACTTAGATTGGTCAAATGACAGAAATCCTCTAAAGCCTGTAAAGGATCTAGGGTGAAAATAGTTATCATTAAAGGCTGGATTTGCCTTACCAATCACCTGTTATATGGGCAAGTTGGTCTTATATAAAATTATCTAATTTTGGAAAGTTTTGTCCAATTAGAATAATGTCCCTTATTCTGTGATTTGGTGAATATTTCATTACGATTTCAGTTGAATTTACAAATTATCTTCAGTTTACGTTAAAAAGAAAATTTTGTCCTTAAATTTTGCACATTACTGGATTTAAAAGCTCTAATCCTCTTAAACTGATAAACTAAACGAATAAAGGAATATCCCAAGATAATCGATAAGGGATGAAAAACGAATAATACAATTAATAAATAACCTAACACGTACTGAGGACATAAATCCAAAGGAGGAAAACATTAGTTTTGAAAGAGTTTTGTGCGAATCGAAAGTTTTCAAAGCTAGATTAAAGAAAGTTTTGTCCTTAAATTTTGCACACTAGTGGGTTTAAAAGCCCTAATTCTCTTAAATTGATAAACGAAATGAATAAACGACTATCACAAGAGAATTGATAAGGGATGGAAAACGAATAATACAATTAATAAATAACCTAACACGTACTGAGGACATAAATCCAAAGGAGGAAAACATTAGTTTTGAAAGAGTTTTGTGCGAATCGAAAGTTTTCAAAGCTAGATTTCCAATTCAAACTGAAATTTATCTCTAAACTGTTTGAAAACTTCGAAAGGATGTACTCGGAATTTCAAGCAGTTCTTCCTCCCTCTGGAATTGAAAGGTGATAAATCGGAATGTGTTTGTCACCCTCGTATCAGGTTACGCCCCAATTATTCTCCCACTATCAAAATCAGGCTATTAATTTAAACCTCATTAAATATAAATTTCCGATTACATAGTGTTAAACTTTTGAGTTGAGGTCGCAAAATTTAAAATTTATTCTCACAGATAGTCAGTTATACGATGCGGTTTTTCTTGCGTCGCCTCTTTAAGACAAAGAGAGATTTTGCACTTGATATTGTATAAAATAAAAAACAAATCTGTGGAAATAGCAGTTCTTTTAAGAGAACACATTACTTTTAAACCTCTCCATATTCGAATTTTTTTGTTTTTTATACTTTTAAAATTTTTGGTAATTTTTGAATATCCAGTAAAACTAATTCTATTACAAAGCAACAAAGTACATCCAGTAAAACTAATTGTATAACATAAATCCTGATAATACCAAGTATTTACGATAACAGTTAAAAAAGATATGATAAAGCAAATAATATGAAAAAAAACTACCATTCAATATTGCTAAAAGGTGATGTGACCTCTTAAAGAAAACATCGTTTCCTCCATTTCATTATATTAATTTAAATTATTTAATATACCCACGTATTCACTTAAAAAATAAGAAATTTCATTTAAAAATTATATAATTTAGATGAATCAAGCACAATAAACGAATTTAATATGCACACACATATATATATGTGTGTGTGTATATATTTATATATAAATACATACACACGCATATATATATATATATATATATATATATATATGTATATATATATATGTATATATACGTATATATATGTATATATATACATATATGTATATGTATATATATATATGTATATCTATATCTATATATATATGTATATATATATGTATATATATATGTATGTATATGTATATCTATATCTATATATATATGTATATATATATGTATATATATATGTATATGTATATATATGTATATATATGTATATATATCCATACATATATATATATATATATGTATATGTATATATATGTATATATATATATATATATATATATATATATGTATATATGTATATATGCATATATATATCTATATCTATATCTATCTATCTATCTATATATATATCTATATATATATATATATATATATATATATATAGAGAGAGAGAGAGAGAGAGAGAGAGAGAGAGAGAGACAGATAGATTACAAATCTTGGTCAAAACTTACAGCGGGATTGTAAAGACAGATTGCAAATCTTGGTCAACCAGGAACCTGTACTCTAATAATATTGGTCGTACTTTGAAATATCCGTTACAGTAGGTAGCTTACACTATGATGCACACTAATAATTCAAAACAATTCAGTTTGGGACCTTCAATTTCAAGCACTTTAGCAGTTGATCCTTCCACAAACATGTTAAGTTGACGTTTTTGTGACACATTTTAACTTGTGATTGTTTTACAGTGATCTTTAGCACAGTAAATGTAAAATTCCAGTTTTATCTCCCCTTGACACGTGAGCCTGTTTCATTTCCTCTATATATGCTATAATGTCTCTATATATGTTATAATGTTTTGCATTCGTTAACGTTGATTGAAATGCTTTGTAAATGGACAATGTTTCACCTTCAAAAATGATTTCCAGCAAAGGATTTTGATAGTTTTACGAGTATTTACACATCTAAGTTTCGTGTTTTATGAAGTATGCTTAACTTTTATAAAAAGTGCATTAAAATTCTTGTTTGAATAAATCTGATATACTTAAGCTAGATACCTCAAATCCGATTCATGACTTAATATCCTAAAAAGATTTTAATATAATGAAAAATTTCAAAAAACTTTAAAGCAAAAAAATGCATTAAAATTCTTGTTTGAATAAATCTGATATACTTAAGCTAGATACCTCAAATCCGATTCATGACTTAATATCCTAAAAAAATTTTAATATAATGAAAAATTTCTAAAAATTTAAAAGTAAAAAAATGCATTAAAATTCTTGTTTGAATAAATCTGATATACTTAAGTTAGATACCTCAAATCCGATTCATGTCTTAATATCCTAAAAAAATTAATATAATGAAAAATTTCTAAAAAATTAATTTTAAAAATTCACGACTAGAAAGAAAGAAAAAGTAAAATAGGCCATATTTATTCTTTAGAAGAATAATTATAATGGGTTTAGTAAAGAGCTTGTAAAAAAATACAATGTTTAATAAAAAAGAATAACAATTATATTTTTTATCCTTTTTAGAACTATTCTTCTATATAGCAAAAAATTACAAAACCATTTCAATATATCACAAAAGTTATACTTTAAAGAAAACAGCTCCGTTAGTGATTAGTGTTTAATCCCTTTGACACTAAAAAAAAGAAAAATACATAATTATTTATATATCACTGCTTAGTTTAAGTCATTTAATAAGCCAGTAGTTAACCGTGGTTGTTTCAAATCTTTTCCAGGAAAGAAATTATCAAGCTGTGTGACGCAGATATTAACTCGGTAATTAATGCTTGTAAACAACCCACTCGGGATTTAAAGGGAAAAAATGTTTCACATTTTTCTTCGCCCACTAATTTTTTTATTTAATATGTAGAAAGAGATATGATTCGAGACTTCTGATTTTTTTCCATTCAGCATAAAGGAATAAATAAGAATAAATATAAATGGAGATAACAGAATAAATGTTGAATTTATCGCCTAAATAATGAAAATGTAATTTCGGTGATATTTCTATTAAATTTATATTAAAGAACCATTAGTGACTGTCTGATTCGAAATAATCATAAAAGATTTCTTTT
Organism: Pardosa pseudoannulata; assembly: GCA_032207245.1. Taxonomy (NCBI): domain Eukaryota; kingdom Metazoa; phylum Arthropoda; class Arachnida; order Araneae; family Lycosidae; genus Pardosa; species Pardosa pseudoannulata. Next base: position 54,153,999 of record CM063500.1, read on the forward strand.
TGAAAGACTTTAGCATATGGTAGAAATGCAAATCTTACTGTTTTTATGAATAACAAAATAGTAACGAAATAAAATCTTATAGAATTAAGGTATATTTCTGATAGAATTCAAGCAAATTGATGAAAACAATTTTCATAAGTGGTGCAAAGGAAATAAGATGAGATTTCATGACTAAATGATTTTATATAATTATTGCGATACATAATCTGAACTCTTATTTAAATATAAATTAAATTAGTTCCTTATAATCCCCGAATTTATATTGTTTTCAGAAATTTTAGTATCATAATTGTAGTAGCGTCGAATTAAAATTTAAGAGAACGTGGTACCACAAATATAAACTAAATATATCGAATATTTTTCTTGGTTCAAGTTATCGTCATAACCCTTTAAAAATTATTTATTAGTGATATTGCATAACTAAATGACTTTATATAATTATTGCGATACATAATCTGAACTTTTATTTAAATATAAATTAAATTAGCTCCTCATAATCCCCAAGTCTAGATTGTTTTCAGAAATTTTAATATCATAATTGTAGTAGCATCGAATTAAAATTTAAGAGAACGTGGTACAACAAAAATAAACAAAATATATCGAATATTTTTCTTGGTCCACATTATAGTCATAACCCTTTAAAAATTATTTGCGATATAATGATATTAGTTTATTAGAGAGATTTCATGACTAAATGACTTTATATAATTATTGCGATAAATAATCTGAACTCTTATTTAAATATCAATTAAATTAGTTCTCCATAATCCCCAAATTTATATTGTTTTCAGAAATTTTAATATCATAATTCTAGTAGCGTCGAATTAAAATTTAAGAGAACGTGGTACAACAAATATAAACAAAATATATCGAATGTTTTTCTTGGTTCACATTCTCGTCATAACCGTTAAAAAATTATTTGTGATTTAATGATATTAGTTTATTAGTGAGATTGCATGACTAAATGACTTTATGTAATTATTGCGACACATAATCTGAACTCTTATTTAAATATAAATTAAATTATCTCCCCATATTCCCAAGTCCAGATTGTTTTCAGAAATTTTAATATCATAATTGTAGTAGCGCCAAATTAAAATTTAAGAGAACGTGGTACAACAAAAATAAACAAAATATATCGAATATTTTTCTTGGTCCACATTATAGTCATAACCCTTTAAAAATTATTTGCGATATAATGATATTAGTTTATTAGAGAGATTTCATGACTAAATGATTTTATATAATTATTGCGATACATAATCTGAACTCTTAATTAAATATAAATTAAATTAGTTCCCCATAATCTCCAAATTTATGTTGTTTCAGAAATTTTAATATTCTAATTGTAGTAGCGTCGAATTAAAATTTAAGAGAACGTGGTACAACAAATATAAACAAAATATATCGAATGTTTTTCTTGGTTCACACTGTCGTCATAACCGTTAAAAAATTATTTGTGATTTAATGATATTAGTTTATTAGTGAGATTGCATGACTAAATGACTTTATGTAATTATTGCGATACATAATCTGAACTCTTATTTAAATATAAATTAAATTAGTTCCCCATAATCCCCAAATTTATGTTGTTTTCAGAAAATTTAATATCCTAATTGTAGTAGCGTCGAATTAAAATTTAAGAGAACGTGGTACAACAAATATAAACAAAATATATCGAATGTTTTCTTGGTTCACATTGTCGTCATAACCGTTTAAAAATTATTTGTGATTTAATGATATTAGTTTATTAGTGAGATTGCATGACTAACTGATTTTATGTAATTATTGCGATACATAATCTGAACTTTTATTTAAATATAAATGAAAATATCTCCCCATATCCCCAAGTCTAGATTGTTTTCAGAATATTAAATATCGTAACTGTAGTAGCACCGTAATTAAGAGAGCATGGTACCAAAAATATAAACAAAATACACCGAATATTTTTGTTGGTTCAGATTATCGTCATAACCCTATAAAAATTATTTATTATTTAATGATATTAGTTTATTAATGTTATCGCTCAAACTTATAAATATAAAATATATGAAAAATTCTATTATATTCCTTGGGGGCATTGCGAAATCCACCTTCTTTAGACAGCATAAAAAAATAATTTTTTTAAAATTTTAATTAAATTACAATAAATTATCTCTTAAATGGTATAATTATTAAAGATAAACAATTTATAAGTGTTGTTTAGGTAAGTATTTGTATTTTAGGTCATTAGAGAGAACAGTCAAATTCATGAATTTTCCATGCAAATAAAATTTAAATAGTTTTATTAAAAGAAAATAAATTAACTATAGTACTGCTACCTATTGCTAGTTTCAAATGAACTATGCTAGTTTATGCCATTGCTAGTTTAAAAGACAAAAACCTAGAAAATTTGAAAAGAATCAGCTATATTTCTATGAAAAGCAGATATAAAATTTTTAACAGGTAGTTCCACTGTGAAACTACCAACTTCAAAGAGATAGCTTTTCTATACACCCGTGCATGCAAAATTTGAAAACTATTTTTAATGTTTTGAAACTTATTTACATATACGATTTCATTTATACGGATTTTTCTTAATATATGAAAATTTTTGACGGTTTTTTTCTCCATGATTGTTTTATCTAGAATTCCCTTAGCATTAAAAATGCAAAAATATTTTTGTTTTGATAAAATAATTGTTAAACTTTCATAAAAGTTTTTTAGTGTATAGAAAAAAATGTAGATTCAACAATAAACTGTTTTTTTTAATTTACAATTATATACAAGGAACTTTCAAATTTCTTTGTTTTTCATGTGTCAGTAGAAAGACTTGATAAATTTAACTTTAGAATTTATTAAGTCTTTAACTTATAAAATTTAATTTTAGAATTTTAAAAATTCATGAATGATATTATGTAAAAAGCCTCAATAAAACTAAAAAATAATACCAATGATATTAACATTCTACAACATTTTAATAATTTAAATTACTTTCAATTTTTTCTATGAAATTGTATTTATATAATGAATCTAAAAAGACAATATTTTCCTTAATATATTTTAAATTGGATTCTAAAATGAAAAATAATTACAACTTTACTGTAATTAAAATTAAAAAAAATGGTACCATATCTTCCAAAAGAAAATTTAGATACAAGTTTTTAATAACATGCACTCATTAAACCAAAAGGTTTTAAATATTTTAATTCAGATATAAGTTGTTCCTTTAATAGAAAATCTTAATATTTTACAGTCTTTAAACTAGAAGATAATTTGTTTATATAGAAGCCTCAATTAACTTTAAAAAGTATAAAAAACTGTAGTAAAAGTTTAGTTGTGGTTGTAGTTATAATTTAAATCCATAAGTTACATGTAATTATCTTTTCCTCTATGAAACAAAGTTTTGTGCCTGCGGGTAATTCTGTTTTGGATGTGCTTTATTAGTGTGCACAATGCTGTGCTGGTAGCAGAAGTTACCCACACAGCTATTTTTATTTTTATTCCATTTTTATCAACTTACTTATGTAAAAAATCATTTTCCAGAAAGGAAAACTTTTGACATTTATTTATCCATGATTGTTTTTTATCTAGAATTACCTTAGCATTAGAAATACTAAGAATATTTTTCGTTTTGATGAAAAAAAGTATTAAACTTTCATACAAGTTTTTTTTAGCGTATAGAAAGCAAATGTAGAACTAACACTAACCGTTTTTTAATTTACAAGTATATAGAAAAAATTTTCAAATTTCATTGTTTTTATATGTCAGTAAAAAGTCTTTATAAAATTTAATTTTAGAATTCTAAAAAAATCCATGAAGGATATTGTGTAAAATGTATTATTAAAACTAAAAAACAAGACCAAGGATATTAACATTCTACAACATTTTAATTAGTTGAATTATTTTTAATTTTTTAGATGAAATTGTATTTATATAATAAATCTGAAAAGACATCATTTTCCTGAATCTACTTTAAATTGAATTCTAAAATGCTAAAAACTTACAACTATACTGTAACATTTAAAATAAAAAAAATGGTACCATATCTTCCTAAAGAAAGTTTAGATGTAAGTTTTTATTAACATATACACATTAAACCAAAAGGTTTTAAATATTTTAATTCAGATATAAGTTGTTCCTTTAATAGAAAATCTTAATATTTTACAGTCTTTAAACTAGAAAATAATTTGTTTATATAGAAGCCTCAATTAGCTTTAAAAAGTATAAAAAACTGTAGTAAAAGTTTAGTTGTAGTTGTAGTTATAATTTAAATCCATAAGTTACATGTAATTATCTTTTCCTCTATGAAACGAAGTTTTGTGATTGCGGCTAATTCTGTTTTGGATGTACTTTATTAGTGTGCACAATGCTGTGCTGGTAGCAGAAGTTACCCAAACTGCTATTTTAATTTTTATTCCATTTAGATCAACTTATTTATGTAAAAAATCATTTTCCAGAAAGGAAAACGTTTGACATTTATTTCTCTATGATTGTTTTTATCTAGAATTACCTAGGATTAAAATTATTAAGAATATTTTTCGTTTTGATGAAATAAGTATTAAACTTTCATACAAGTTTTTTTAGCGTATAGAAAACTAAATGTAGAATTAACAATAACCTTTTTTTAATTTACAAGTATATAGAAAAAACGTTCAAATTTCATTGTTTTTATATGTCAGTAAAAAGACTTTATAAAATTTAATTTTAGAATTCTAAAAAAATCCATGAATGATATTGTGTAAAATGTCTTAATAAAACTAAAAAATAAGACCAAAGATATTAACATTCTACAACATTTTAATTAGTTGAATTATTTTTAATTTTTTTAGATGAAATTGTATTTATATAATGAATCTGAAAAGACATTTTCCTTAATCTACTTTAAATTGGATTCTAAAATTAAAAAAACTTACAACTTTACTGTAACATTTAAAATTAAAAAAATATGGTACCATATCTTCCTAAAGAAAGTTTAGATGTAAGTTGTTAGTAACATGTTCGAATTAAACCAAAAGGTTTTAAATATTTTAAGTCTGATATAAGTTGTTCCTTTAATAGAAAATCTTAATATTTTACAGTCTTTAAACGAGATGATATAATGTTTTTAGAAAAGCTTCGATAAGCTTTAAAACGCATAAAAAGTGTAGTAAAAGTTTAATTGTAGTTGTAGTTATAATTCAAATCCATTAAGTTACATGTAATTATCTTTGCCTCTATGAAACAAAGTTTTTTGCCTGCGGCTAATTCTGTTTAGATGTGCTTTATTAGTGTGCACAAGGCTGTGCTGGTAGCAGAAATTATTAAAACAGCTATTTTTATTTTTATCCCATTTTGATCAACTTATTTATGTAAAAATTCATTTTCCAGAAAGGAAAACTTTTGACATTTATTTCTCAATGATTGTTTTATCTAAAATTCCCCTTAGCATTAAAAATACTAAGAATATTTTTCGTTTTAAGGAATTAGTATTAAACTTTCGTACAAGCTATTTAGCGTATAGAAAACAAATGTAAAATTACCAATAACCTATTTTTTTTAAATTTCAAGTATATAGAAAAAACTAACAAATTTCATTGTTTTTTATGTGTCACTAAAAAGACTTTTTAAAATTTAATTTTAGAATTCTAAAAAAAATCTATAAATGATATTGTGTAAAAAAGCCTTAATAAAACTTAAAAAATAAGACCAAGGATATTAACATTCTACAACATTTTAATTAGTTGAATTATTTTTAATTTTTTAGATGAAATTGTATTTATATAATAAATCTGAAAAGACATCATTTTCCTTAATCTACTTTAAATTGAATTCTAAAATGCTAAAAGCTTACAACTATACTGTAACATTTAAAATAAAAAAAATGGTACCATATCTTCCTAAAGAAAGTTTAGATGTAAGTTTTTATTAACATATACACATTAAACCAAAAGGTTTTAATTCAAATATAAGTTGTTCCTTTAATACAACATCTTAATATTTTACAGTCTTTAAACTAGATGATACAATGTTTATACAGAAGTCTCGATAAGCTTTAAAAAGTATAAAAAACTGCAGTAAAAGTTTCGTTGTAGTTGTCGTTATAATTTAAATCCATTAAGTTAGATGTAATTATCTTTGCCTCTATGAAAGAATGTTTTGTGTCTGCGGCTAATTCTGTTTTGGATGTGCTTTATTAGTGTGCCCAATGCTGTACTGGTAGCAGAAGTTACAGCTATTTCTATTTTCCTTTCATTTAGATCAACTTACTTATGTAAGAAATCATTTACCACATGTGTTACAACAAGAGCAAAATACCTTAACATGTTTAATGCAGAATAGATAGTTCGACTGTAGATTATAAAAAGATTTATAGAAGATATTTATAGAAAGACATTTATAGAAAGATTATTATTGCTTTCGTAATAAAATACTAGAACACCACATTTTTTTACGATGATAATACTATTGCGGAATTTGGGTGTATGATGAATACGATAATATTATACACCATCTCCGACAACTAGATACACGTGGTTAATAAAGAAGAAGGTCAACACTATAAATTATAAACTTAACAAATATTTAATCAGAAATAAAGATAAGCGAGCACGAAGGATCGTGCTACAGACAGAACTGTATACGGTACACTAGATCACCGTAACAAAGCGGGGTGTTTCCTTGATGAGCGAAAGTCAGTTACGGTTGCTGCACGGAGAGTCCGCGTAACCGTGTATTGCAATTCCGTCAGGTCAGGAGATGCGATATGCAGTGATGTAATTGTTCATAGCCACTGCACTATTATCAAGAGTTATACTATTATTTAGTTGAAAAAAACAACATTATGTAATTTTTTAATTTTAACTGCATCACTTTTTGTTTTTTATTGCTACTACCAGCACTTATATAATGTGACTAATATTAACTTACTTATAACCTTTTAGAAAAGTATAGGGTTCCACCAGAAGGTTATATTGTCTAATGGGTGCTGTGAGTCTTAACCCCTTCCCTGTTTTTTTCCGTACGCCGTACGGGCACAGCTCTCGGGCCTTTACTGATTTGCCCGTAAGGCGTACGGGCAATCTGTTTTCTATTTCGCTTGCACTGTTTCGGCCATATTTTTTTTCCAATTTTAGTAACAAACTATTCGAATAGATGTCCAGTAAATGATAGTTGCAGTTATTGTATTTTCTACTCTGATTGGTTCAAAAGCGCGGGTTTTTCGCCTGTTTTCTATCAGAAAACGAATTGGTATCTTTCAGTGTATAAGTTTTCTGGTTATATTTTACTAACAGCCTGATAATCGTATTGATGTAAGAGTTGAATAATATATTTTTACTTTTAAATAATGGATAATTCAGAACGTAGGAGCTAATTTCTTGTGATTCGAACTGTGACTCGGAATCAGAAACGGAATTATCTGTAAATGATAGTAGCGAAAGTTTACTAGATGACCTGGATAGTAGTGACTCTGATAGTAGTACAGATGGAATTAGTCAAGCAAGACAATTTTTTGAAATTAATTCTGATAATCCTTCGGATCCGCATCCTAGATTTGCTCTCACTGCAATTCCAAAAATTAACTTGGATATCGATGAGACTAAAGGTAAACTTCAGTTCCATGATGCTTTCATAGAAAGAAAAACAGTTGTAATAAATGCTAAAAAATATTAGAAATGTTAATTTTAATAACATATATTTACTTAAAAATGTAAAATGAACAAAAAACGCAATAAAAAAATTTGACATTTTTTTTTTACCGAATTCTGGAAAAAAATGAAACTGTTAAAGGGTTAAACATTTGAACTTTTATTGGACAAAGGTACAGGGTTCAGAAGGTCGTATATTTCCAAGGGCACCAGCAAAGTTTGAAGACCACGGGTTTACAGCAATTTATAATCACATGTAAATGTTTTTACAACTGATAACACTCACTCCCACGGCCAATCAGGTTTGGTTTGGTTTTGGAGTGCTACGGTCTACTTTTTGCAACACGAGGGCTAATGAGACCGGGACCTACTGCTTAAAGCCGATTCCGAAATGCTACGAGCAACCATGCCATAGTGGGATTCGAACCCACGAACTCTGGTTCCGAAGGCCAGCACCCTAACCATTCGGCCATCGTTCGGCCCACGGCCAATCAGAAGGATTTGTAACCACCGAAGCCACTGTGGGAGGAGAGATTTATACCCACAATTAACAAAAATATTAAAATATTATACAAAAATAATATTACATAAGCCATAAGGCTATAGACAAACAATATTTAAAATATTTAGAATATTTTTACTGTATTATGAATAACTTAAGCTAACTATAAACTAAAGCATTCGATTTGTCCTCTTCTTTGTCCTTATAGAGTCCTTCCTCCTCGTCCCGCCGCGACCGGGTGTCCCGCCTGGGCCGGGCCTTCGTCAAGCATCTTCAGTTCCACAAGAGTCGGCCGATGGCGGCGCTGGCGTCGCTTACCCACAGGCTGTCCTCTTCGTCGGAGAACCCCCGGAAAGGGCTGACGCTGCTAGACAAGTCGTGCAGCCTGCCGGCCATTGCCCCCAGGCTTCCTAGGTCCAGGTCCAACCACCACAGACAAAGTACGTCGGGGAGCAGCTCGTCGCTCGGGTAAGTACCTAGGAACTTCTACATAAAATGTCACTTCTATTGAGATCAGAATTCAGATACCGGATGACCCATGTCTTTAGAATGCAATTCACACTTATTTACAGAGATGTTCTAATGGCAATAAAAATTTTTATACGTCATAAATGTTGTGGTGTAGAACATTTCTGTGATTACTTCAAATCCATTAATAACCCAAGTTTGCTTTATATCGTCTTTAATATTAATTATAGTAAAGTGCCACTGATCTATATTACAGTACTTAAATATAGATTTGGTTTGGTTTGGAGTGCTACGGTCTACTTTTTGCAACACGAGGGCTAATGAGACCGGGACCTACAGCTTAAAGCCGATTCCGAACGGCTACGAACATCCATGCCTCAGTGGGATTCGAACCCACGAACTCCGGTTCCGAAGGCCAGCACCCTAACCAATGGGCCATCGTTCGGCACAAAAAGTAAGGAAATATACTAAAAAAATATAAAAAAATAAAAAGTAAAAGAAGCACTATACTTGCTACACCTGAAAGAAAAATTGCCAAGAGCAAGCTGCATTCTTTTTTCCTTCTCAAGTACTCCAGCAACCCTATACTTTTTCGATTATCCTGTGCTGATGTGTTCGTTGTTCCATTGTCCTGTGCACAATGCGTCCTTTCTCGGCTCTCTTCAGATTGACCGTGACTCCCAGCATGGTCCTGAATCGCCTCCTGGAGCCCAATCACAACTCTCCAAAACTTGGTAAAGTTTAAGTGCAGTCGTTTTCACTGACCACACCACACGCCTTCTGGAGTCGCGAAAAAAATACTTGGGCATGCAACCCACAACGTGTGAGTGCGGCGAACAAATCAGTTTCGCAAACCTTGTGTAAAACATAGCTGTTGCCTCACAATATGGTAGCAATATCATCCTCTTATTTGCATTTTGCTGTCGCTTCCAGAATCTGCAGACGTAGGATATTAGTATGCCTCCTACTCTTCATTCTAATGAGTATCTACAGATTTTCCAATGAAGAAGACTGTTTTCTGCAGCATATACCTTATACAGAAAGGTAGCCACTTCATACTAGGTCTTTTTTGATTCATTGTTAGGAACTGACAAACAGTTATTATAACACTCATATCCAATCACGGGACACCTTTTTGTTGCCATGTCACAGACTAAATGACATGCGTTATCTGAAATATTTCATGCCAGTGATGTAGAACAAGCAATTCAATGACGAAAATTTTATGGGCGCTACAAGTTAATAGACACCATCTCTCAAATTTTAAAGTGTAGAGCATAACGATCTTTCAGGAAATGCATTTAGGTATAATTCAGAGAGAGTTTGCGACTATTGTTGTACCTAAGAAATCGTTGTGACTATATACAGGATATATATTATTCACTACAGAAAACAAAGCCGATATACTTCTGGTGAGTCTAGCGTGTCGAAGGACGAACTTGTCGCTGCAGTAAAAAAGCGTTTTGCACGGTTATGAGGATAGTTTTTTCCAATATCACATACAGGAAATACCCTGAATTTTGCAGAAAAACATACTTACTTTTCAACAGAATAATCGTGAAGATTTAGGTATTATTCATGTCATTGAATCAATTGTGCTATGGTCTTTTAGAAGACTATTGCTGAGATATCCTTGGTGGTACGAAATTTCAAACAATTCGTAACCAGGAGGAAGGTTATGGATACGAATTTTTGGGACTGAAAAGCGTGTGCCTTGTTGAGTTTGGAGAACTGAAGAATAAGATCAATGCAGGGTTTGTTATGGTCATATTTTAAAAACGACTGAAATTAACAATTCAGAACAAAAAGAGATTTTTGAAGATCACGCCAACAGACACTCTCACAGTGCTGTTGATACTCAACAGTTTCTGGAGCAGTAGAAAAGAAGCATTTTTATCACCAGACGTATAGTTCCGACTTAGAAGAGTAGTTGTAATTTCCTCCTGAATTGAAGGAGGTCAATACAGCATCAAAACCCTTCTCACATTAGTCTTCGCAACGATATTTGGAAAGAGATTTGTTTTGCTATGTTTAAATCATCAAAATGAGTGCCGCGTATGTGAGCCGTTTTGAGGCAGTGTTTCTGTGTAACCATATGAAAGGACCAAAAATGTCTTGTGCAGCTGCAGACCGGTACATGAGAAAGTCATAGTCGTTCGTCAAGAAATGCATTTCATCGGTTCTCTCGGCAATGCAGATTTTTCTTTGGCTGAATAATGGAAACAGAGCAAGAATGTCGCATTTTGTATGTCTGATGTCTGTACTTTTGCGAAGGGGCTGTTTACAATTGGAAACAAAGCCATACAGACTTCTGGATGTTTTCAACGTTTAGCAGTCTGTTCCATAAGATCGGTGTTCGCTCATAACTTCTTCAATAGATAGCGCGCATATACCGGCTTAATTGCACGTGTTCTTCAAACATTAGAGACGAATGCCTTATGGTTATATTCTTTATTCGATTTGTTTTGCTATGTTTAAATCATCAAAATCAGTGCCGCATATGCGAGCTGTTTTAAGGCAGTGTTTCTGTGTAACCATATGAAAGGGACCAAAAATGTCTTGTGCAGCTGCAGACCGGTACATGAGAAAGTCATAGTCGTTCGTCAAGAAATGCAATTTCATCGGTTCTCTCGGCAATGCAGATTTTTCTTTGGCTGAATAATGGAAACAGAGCAAGAATGTCGCATTTTGTATGTCTGATGTCTGTACTTTTGAGAAGGGGCTGTTTACAATTGGAAACAAAGCCATACAGACTTCTGGATGTTTTCAACGTTTAGCAGTCTGTTCCATAAGATCGTGTCGCTCATAACTTCGTCAATAGATAGCGCGCAGATACCGGCTTAATTGCACGTGTTCTTCAAACATTAGAGAAGAATGCTTTATAGTGGTATTCTTTATTCAATTTGTTTTGCTGTGTTTAGATCAATCCGCGTATGCGAGCCGTTTTGAGGCAGTGTTTCTGTGTAACCATATGAAAGGACCAAAAATGTCTTGTGCAGCTGCAGACCGGTACATGAGAAAGTCATAGTCGTTCGTCAAGAAATGCATTTCATCGGTTCTCTCGGCAATGCAGATTTTTCTTTGGCTGAATAATGGAAACAGCGCAAAGAATGTCGCATTTTGTATGTCTGATGTCTGTACTTTTGCGAAGGGGCTGTTTACAATTGGAAACAAAGCCATACAGACTTCTGGATGTTTTCAACGTTTAGCAGTCTTTTCAATAAGATCTTGTCGCTCTTAACTTCCTCAATAGATAGCGCGCAGATACCGGCTTAATTGCACGTGTTCTTCAAACATTAGAGAACAATGCTTTATTGTTATATTCTTTATTCGATTTGCTTTGCTGTGTTTGAATCAACAAACCCAAAATGAGTTCCGCGAATGTGAGCCGTTTTGACGCAGTGTTTATCTGTAACCAACCAAAAGGATAAAAAAAATGTCTTGTGAAGCTGCAGCCCGGTACATGAGAAAGTCGGAGTCGTTCGTCAAGAAATGCATTTCATCGGTTCTCTCGGCAATGCAGATTTTTTCTTTGGCTGAATAATGGAAACAGCGCAAGAATGTCGCATTTTGTATGTCTGATGTCTGTACTTTTGCGAAGGGGCTGTTTACAATTGGGAACAAAGCCATACAGACTTCTGGATGTTTTCAACGTTTAGCAGTCTGTTCCATAAGAGCGTGTCGCTCATAACTTCTTCAATAGATAGCACGCAGAGACCGGTTTAGTTGCACGTGTTCTTCAAACATTAGAAAAGAATGATGTATTGTTATATTCTTTATTCGATTTGTTTTGCAGTGTTTAAATCATCAAAATGAGTGCCGCGTATGTGAGCCGTTTTGAGGCAGTGTTTCTGTGTAACCATATGAAAGGACCGAAAATGTCTTGTGCAGCTGCAGTCCGGTACACGAGAAAGTCGGAGTCGTTCGTCAAGAAATGCATTTCATCGGTTCTCTCTCGGCAATGCAGATTTTTCTTTGGCTGAATAATGGAAACAGCGCAAGAATGTCGCATTTTGTATGTCTGATGTCTGTACTTTTGCGAAGGGGCTGTTTACAATTGGAAACAAAGCCATACAGACTTCTGGATGTTTTCAACGTTTAGCAGTCTTTTCAATAAGATCTTGTCGCTCTTAACTTCCTCAATAGATAGCGCGCTCATACCGGCTTAATTGCACGTGTTCTTCAAACATTAGAGACGAATGCTTTATAGTTATATTCTTTATTCGATTTGTTTTGCTTTGTATAAATCAACAATTTCAAAATGAGTGCCGCTTATTCCAGAGCCGTTTTGGGGCAGTGTTTCTGTGCAACCATCCAAAAGGACCAAAAATGTCTTGTGCAGCTGCAGACCGGTACATGAGAAAGTCAGAGTGGTTCGTCAAGAAATGCATTTCATCGGTTCTCTCGGCAATGCAGATTTTTCTTTGGCTGAATAATGGAAACAGCGCAAGAATGTCGCATTTTGTATGTCTGATGTCTGTACTTTTGCGAAGGGGCTGTTTACAATTGGAAACAAAGTCATACAGACTTCTGGATGTTTTCAACGTTTAGCAGTCTGTTCCATAAGAACGTGTCGCTCATAACTTCTTCAATAGATAGCGCGCAGATACCGGCTTAATTGCACGTGTTCTTCAAACATTAGAGAAGAATGCTTTATAGTTATATTCTTTATTCGATTTGTTTTGCTATGTTTAAAATCATCAAAATGAGTGCCGCGTATGTGAGCCGTTTTGAGGCAGTGTTTCTGTGTAACCATATGAAAGGACCAAAAATGTCTTGTGCAGCTGCAGACCGGTACATGAGAAAGTCAGAGTGGTTCGTCAAGAAATGCATTTCATCGGTTCTCTCGGCAATGCAGATTTTTCTTTGGCTGAATAATGGAAACAGCGCAAGAATGTCGCATTTTGTATGTCTGATGTCTGTACTTTTGCGAAGGGGCTGTTTACAATTGGAAACAAAGTCATACAGACTTCTGGATGTTTTCAACGTATACAGTCTGTTCCGTAAGAGCGTGTCGCTCATAACTTCTTCAATAGATAGAGCTCAGATACCGGCTTAATTGCATGTGTTCTTCAAATATTAGAGACGAATTCTTTGTTGTTATATTCTTTATTCCATTTGTTTTACTGTGTTTAAATCATCAAAATGAGTGCCGCGTATGTGAGCCGTTTTGAGGCAGTGTTTCTGTGTAACCATATGAAAGGACCAAAAATGTCTTGTGCAGCTGCAGACCGGTACATGAGAAAGTCATAGTCGTTCGTCAAGAAATGCATTTCATCGGTTCTCTCGGCAATGCAGATTTTTTCTTTGGCTGAATAATGGAAACAGCGCAAGAATGTCGCATTTTGTATGTCTGATGTCTGTACTTTTGCGAAGGGGCTGTTTACAATTGGAAACAAAGCCATACAGACTTCTGGATGTTTTCAACGTTTAGCAGTCTGTTCGGTAAGAGCGTGTCGCTCATAACTTCTTCAATAGATAGAGCTCAGATACCGGCTTAATTGCATGTGTTCTTCAAATATTAGAGACGAATTCTTTATGGTTATATTCTTTATTCCATTTGTTTTACTGTGTTTAAATCATCAAAATGAGTGCCGCGTATGTGAGCCGTTTTGAGGCAGTGTTTCTGTGTAACCATATGAAAGGACCAAAAATGTCTTGTGCAGCTGCAGACCGGTACATGAGAAAGTCATAGTCGTTCGTCAAGAAATGCATTTCATCGGTTCTCTCGGCAATGCAGATTTTTCTTTGGCTGAATAATGGAAACAGCGCAAGAATGTCGCATTTTGTATGTCTGATGTCTGTACTTTTGCGAAGGGGCTGTTTACAATTGGAAACAAAGCCATACAGACTTCTGGATGTTTTCAACGTTTAGCAGTCTGTTCCATAAGAGCGTGTCGCTCATAACTTCTTCAATAGAGAGCGTGCAGATACCGGCTTAAGTGCACGTGTTCTTCAAACATTAGAAGAATGCTTTATGGTTATATTCTTTATTCGATTTGTTTTGCTATGTTTAAATCATCAAAATGAGTGCCGCGTATGTGAGCCGTTTTGAGGCAGTGTTTCTGTGTAACCATATGAAAGGACCAAAAATGTCTTGTGCAGCTGCAGACCGGTACATGAGAAAGTCATAGTCGTTCGTCAAGAAATGCATTTCATCGGTTCTCTCGGCAATGCAGATTTTTCTTTGGCTGAATAATGGAAACAGCGCAAGAATGTCGCATTTTGTATGTCTGATGTCTGTACTTTTGCGAAGGGGCTGTTTACAATTGGAAACAAAGCCATACAGACTTCTGGATGTTTTCAACGTTTAGCAGTCTGTTCCATAAGAGCGTGTCGCTCATAACTTCTTCAATAGATAGCGCGCAGATACCGGCTTAATTGCAACGTGTTCTTCAAACATTAGAGACGAATGCCTTATGGTTATATTCTTTATTCGATTTGTTTTGCTATGTTTAAATCATCAAAATGAGTGCCGCGTATGTGAGCCGTTTTGAGGCAGTGTTGCTGTGTAACCCTCCAAAAGGACCAAAAATGTCTTGTGCAGCTGCGGCCCGGTACATGAGAAAGTCGGAGTCGTTCGTCAAGAAATGCATTTCATCGGTTCTCTCGGCAATGCAGATTTTTCTTTGACTGAGTAATGGAAACAGCGCAAGAATGTCGCATTTTTGTATGTCTATGCTTTTGCGAAGGGACTGTTTACAATTGGAAACAAAGCCATACAGACTTCTGGATGTTTTCAACGTTTAGCAGTCTGTTTCATAAGAGCGTGTCGTGCATAACTGCGTCAATAGATAACGCGCATATACCGGCTTAATTGCAAGTGTTCTTCACACATTAGAGAAAAAATGCGTTATGGTTATATTCTTTATTCGATTTGTTTTTGCTATGTTTAAATCATCAAAATGAGTGCCGTTTATGCGAGCCGTTTTGAGGCAGTATTTCTGTGTAACCATATGAAAGGACCAAAAATGTCTTGTGCAGCTGCAAACCGGTACATGAGAAAGTCGGAGTCGTTCGTCAAGAAA
>CM063500.1:54177103-54207103 GCA_032207245.1 Pardosa pseudoannulata
GTGGACCAACTCGTTATTGACAAGTGGTCATAATGTTTTAGCTCTTGAGTTTATATATGTAAACATGAAATTCTTCCTTTAGGGTTTGAGGTCTTACATGGGACCAAACAGTTTGTGTTCCATACCCAGTGATCACATTGCCGTAGAAAAACACTGTACAATTGATGATTTACTCTACTAAATTTTGCTCAACGTAAACATCTAGCAAGTTACAATACTGCCATACAAATAGAAAAAAACTACCCATATATATCTTGCCATTAATATTCTGTTTCTATGACTATAATTAATCTATACAAAAAAAAGCAAGGAGTACCACTTTTACCAGATTTCCTGTCTCAAATCTGTACAATTATTTCGTTTGCACGAATCTGCAATTAATTACAGGATAAATAAAATTTCAATTTCACGTCTTTTCAATTATACATCATTTCACGCCAGATTCCTGAACTATTTCCAAACGATGATTTACTCTACTAAATGTTACTCACCGTAAACATCTAGCAAGTTACAATACTGCCATATAAATAGATAAAAACTACGCTTATATATCTCGCATTAGTATTCTGTCGCTATGACTATGTATGCAGCTGAAACCTTGAGCAGTCATCCGTTTTCAACTTACCACACGCACCGCTGATTATATTGATGCTGCCACAAGCCCTTAGACGTCATTCACTTTCTTACACCATTTTGCTTTCGTAAATGTAGTCGTTTTTCCAGACAGAATATCCTTCTGCCCGCTATCTTTTTACTTTTATACCTAGTTTATAAAATTCAACCTACTATATACGTATATTATAAAAATTGCCATTTTTATATTTTGATTATTTGTCCTTTTAAGCTTTGAAGTTTTTTTATTAAAATTTATAGAACTGAATAGTAAAAAATATATTTAGTTTGGAAGACTTGATTTCATAATTTTTATAATTAAATTACTTAAGCCGTCTGGAATTTACCAAGGTTAATTATGTATACATATATAAATATATATATATATATATATATATATATATATATATATATATATATATATATATATATATATATATATATATATATATTATATATATATATATATATATATATATATATATATCGTATCCAGTATTAAGGGGAATGGACAAAATAGATTCTCTTGGTAAATCATCTCTTTATTTAATATAGCGTTTCCTTTTCAAGGCGTCACTTGCGCTATTTTTATTTGTTCATGGCGGAGCCATGCGTGGAGTGTGTTGACAGCTCTACGTCTACACGCCAACTGACAGCTATCGATTTGCATACTCATCAAATTCTTGAAATATCTTTCCGCTTGACCGGATGATCTTAAAAGCTTACGTGTGGTTTTTTTTTTCATTTATTTTGCTATTCAGGACGAATTTTAAAAAGGAATAAATCGAAAACGAATGAAGATACAAAGATACGGTTTGCACCAAACGAATGAAAAAGATATCGGAATTTGTGTGGTAACAAAAAATAGTTGTTTTACTGACGAACAGATGGCGCTATGTTGTTCATAGCACCAAAAGATAATTTACACTTGAAGAAATGTTGACAACTTACAAGTCAACTTAATTACAGTTAATTAGTACTACAGTAAATGTTCAACGTGCTGTCCACCATTCAGAACTACAGCTGTGAGACGAGTCACTACACTGTTCACAGCATTTAGTAGCATTTCTTGCGTTGTGGCAGACACATTTTGGTGAATGGCATTTTTAGTGCTGCTAGTGATGTCGGTCCTACACCAGAAATCCGACAGCTCCATCTGTAGTTCGCCAACGGAATTATTTTTGTTGCTTTGCCACAAAAAACCTGCTTCTTTTTCATTCGTTTGGTGAAAATCGGATCTTTTTGTCTTTATTAATTTTCGAATTATTCATTTTTAAAGTTTGTCCTGAATTTTGTATCATCCGGCACACACACACACACACACACATACACACACACACACACACACATATATATATATATATATATATATATATATACACACATATATATATATATAACATTAAACTGCTGCATATGTATTCAGTGGCAAAATAGATGAAAATAGTCATCAACTTCCTGTGAAATATCCCTGCGCTTGACCGCATTACTCTAAAAGGTTACGCAAAAGTGGGTCTTTTTCATTATTTTATTATTATAAAAGAGTTCCCTTTATAAATCGTTTATAACTCACGTAATTTCCAACTACCCTGTTTTTAGACCTCTCTCTCTCACACACACACATATAAAAATTTAATTCTACTGAACTTGTAGGAAGTATTGCATTCCATTCCATGAATATAGCTGACAGCAAAGTTTATTACTAAATTTCGGAAAGCTGTAGATTGCTCATGGCAAGATGTTGATGACAGCTGCTGAGAACCATACTGGTCAGAGAATAGATGTCCTGTTAGGAAACTGAATGTCTAAGTAGATGTCTCTCAACTTAGTAAAGAGATCAGAGTAAAAGAAAAAAACATACAAACATATAAATTGAGTTCGGGGGCTAAGACCTCCCTGTGCGTTGGTGAATCAGTATTGAGCTCAGTAGAATGAAAATTCCATGCTATGTGAAGACCTTACTTCAATGGGTTCCACATCATTTGAGGATTAAGACCAACTTCTAAGATTAATACTCGTACAGCGCATTGACTGTGTATGGAAATTAGACAAATCACCACGTCAATATGGTGTAGGGGTGTGGATAGCTTATCTATACGAGCTTAATTCGCAGACTGATTCCGACCTACACGAAAATCTAACACACACGATATGTTAACACATTCTTACTACAGGCTTCACGTAACCATTGATAAAATTTGAATCCATTTTTGCTACGAGCAACCTTGATTTTAATCCTCTAACGCTGATCAACTTTTGTAAATATGATATAGAGGGGCATTAAAGTCACCAATGATTTCAACAATCTATAGGTACCCCTCTTCTACTTAAATCAAGTGGTTTATTTTCTCTACATATAGACTATAGCACTACCTCTTTGCATTTACCTCATTACACAGTAAATCATACATTTAGCTAAAGCGTACATTTGGCAATCAACGTTATGTAGTGGCGTACGTGTATTTTTATTGTTTAAAAAATTTGCAGTTCCAAATTCTTACTAATAAAGGCTTTAATTCACAACTGGGTGGCTTTTAGTGATTATTGAGAAATTATTGGCCGTGGTTTAAACACAGCATTCTTTAAATGCTGTGTACACAGCTGTGAATACACAATTAAGAGAGGCACTTGAGCCGCGGTAGCTCAGTCGGCAAATGTAACGATCTCGTAACTGAGAGGTTGCAGGTTTGGAACCCGATCCGTCTTAAGATCCGTTAAAGGTGACTGGAGCAAGTAAAATATGTTACTTGGTCACAATGCCCTTCAAGCTCTCAATTAATACCTCTGGGGTGGCGGACCAAGCCTATGGCTCTTCTGCTTGGTCCCTGCTTCAAAATTACGAGGACCCACTTGAGCGAAGTCCTTCTTTCACCTTAATGGGGCTCATTAAAACGAAAGGCGCACCCCTTAGCCTTATTACGAGAGCCTGTAGAATGAATCGTGCTTGGTTAATTCCAAGTGGCATGTGAAACAACAACATCTGTATCATATTCCTGCATATCTGCATTACGCATTATGCATTATGCAACTTCATGCATTCATTCAGATACATTATGCATTCTGCTATTTAAAACGCCGTATATATTATTCCAAACATTATTAGACCAATCACCATGTCGATTGGTGTTGAGGAATGAATAGCTTATCTATACGAGGCTAATTCGTAACCTGATTCCGACCAACGCGAAAAGCCATCACCTACCATATGGTAACGCATTCTTACTACAGGCTTCACGTAATCATTGATAAAATTTGAATCCATTTTTGCTACGAATAACCTTGATTTTAATCCTCTAACGCTGATCAACTTTTGTAAATATGATATAGAGGGGCATTAAAGTCACCAATGATTTCAACAATCTATAGGTACCCCTCTTCTACTTAAATCAAGTGGTTTATTTTCTCTACATATAGACTATAGCACTACCTCTCTGCATCTATATCATGGACCGCGGTACCTCAGTCGGCAACGGCAACGAGCTCGGAACTGAGAGGTTGCAGGTACGGAACCCGAGCCTGGCTTTGTTTGTTTAAAGGTGAGGGTGGCAAGTAGAATATGTTCGTGGTCACAATGTCCTCCAAGTTCTCAATTAATATCTCTGCGGCTGGCAGGCCAAGTTTATGGGTCTTCTACTTGGTCCCTGCTTCAAAATTACGAGGTCCCACTTGAGCGAAGTCTTTCTTTCACCTTAATCGTGCCCATTAAAAGATAGGCGCACCCCTTGGCCGTAATACGAGAGCCTGCAGGATCAATCGTGCATGATTAATTCCAATTGGCATGTGAAACAACGACAACATCTATATTATATTCATGCATGTCTGCATTACGCATTATGTATTATGCGAAATTATGCATTCTGTTCTTTAAAACCCCGTATATATTATTCCAAACTTTATTTTTGGCACAGTTTTCTTAAGTGTGGGCTGAGGATAATCATAAACTATTGCTCCATAAAACGACACAAATATTAAAGTAATACTGTTTTGTGGTACAAGTTCCGATTTGGAGAAATAACATGTCAATATTAGTAAACTTAATTTGTTTACACAAAATACAGTAGCGTAGTTTTCCGCATCTTAATTGTACATCGAAAATAAAGAGCACTATGAAACTTTCAGATTTGCCAGAATGACATAATAAAGGTTTTACAAATTTGTTTGAGTCAGGATATTTTTAGCTAAAAGCTTTATAAACACCTGAGTTAATAGGGAATGCCTATTGTTTGGTCATAATGCCTATTGTTTGGCTATTTCTAGTGACTCATTGATTTGTTCTCCAAATGATTCAGTCCCAAAATTTCAGTAGATTCTGGCATGATTTAAAACTGTTATTAAATAGCCATCGTAAAACCTTTCTGACGTAAGAGGTGTCATTATAGGGGAGTATACATAAAAGTCAAGAAAGTCAAGCGAGAAAATTCCTGATTTTCGTTCTAGCAATTAAATGTCGGCTGGTATACTTGTTTCTTTAAGAGTAAAGGCATTTCCTGTGATTTTTCTACCTTCTTGTATTGATTCTCAGTATTGATTTTTCGGTGTTCAGGAAAAAGGCAAAAAAGTCAGCTGTAATTAAATCCTAAAGGAAAGGAAGTTGCGCAATTGTTGCACATCCATAGAAGAGTTCGAGTTTAACGGGCAGGTAGGTGATTAGTTTGGGGACTTTTAGGAATGACGAAAATAATGAAAGAGTTTTTTTTATTTAATAAATGCCTTATGGGAACTCGTTCTCTTTAGGTCATAAAAATTTCCCGTATGGCGTTTGCTGTGTCGGGTGATAAAGTAACTTACGTAATAAAAATTAGAATTGTTTTGTTATTTAGAAACAAATCGTATCTGGGAAAATAGCGTAGGTTCCTGTATAATATGCTGTGTTGTAGCAAACAATAGACCTAAGCTTTCCACAATAAACCTAGTTGAGTCTGCTTGTCTGTGGTAAAGATGTTCATTTAATTCAAATTTAAATATTTAAAACAATTTAAAAGTTTAAAAAATTTTATAACTGTTTAAAATATTAATGCGTTTTTTCAAATTTTTAAAAAAATATACAGAATTTGGGCAACGAAAACGGTATCTCGGACCAAGTTGGATGCATATCTTTTACCGGTGGGCCACACTATATGTATACACTCAAGAACCAAAACATTATGACCACCTGTCAATAACGAGTTGGCCCACCTTTGACACGCAACACAGCTTCAACCTTCTTTGGCATAGATTCCTCAAGTCCTTGGTAGATGACCGGAGACAGATTGTACCAGATATTTAAGCAATGGTTACGCAAATCCGAGGTATTTCGAATTGGTGGTCTTTGAACTCTGAGCTGCCGCCCCATGACATCTTAAATGTGTTCTATCGGATTGAGATCCGGTGAGTTAGGTGGCCAGGACATTAACTGGAATTCAGCTTCATGTTCCTGCAACCACACCAACACAATTTTAGAGCCTCGTGACACAAGGCGTTGTCCTGTTGGAACATTCCATTTCGAGCTGGAAGAACAGAGGCCATGTAAGGCTGCAAATGGTCCGCAATAATGTTCAGATACCCTGTAGCATTGATGGTCTGTTATACCACAACCACGGGTCCCAGAGACGCCCAATAGAACGTCTCCCAAAGCATAATACCGCCACCACCGGCCTTTGTATGACCTACATTGAGGAAGCAACTGTTCGCCTGTAAGACGGCGTATCCTGACACGGCCATCGGACAAACCGTGATTCATATGGCCAAGCAACTCTCCCC
The DNA here is from genome assembly GCA_032207245.1 of Pardosa pseudoannulata. Taxonomy (NCBI): domain Eukaryota; kingdom Metazoa; phylum Arthropoda; class Arachnida; order Araneae; family Lycosidae; genus Pardosa; species Pardosa pseudoannulata. Next base: position 54,183,455 of record CM063500.1, read on the forward strand.
CATTGATACATGGACCAGTCGCGATATTCCCGGGACCAGCGTAGTCACAGTTGGCGATGACCCTTGGTCAGAAAAGGCACACGAGCGGGACGTTTGCTGCGTAGCCCCATATAAAACAGTGTTCGCTGAACTTGTATGCTCCAATATTATTCTACTTGCCCCTGCATTGTATTGGGTCGGCTGAGCCACTGTCTAGCTCCGATTTTGCTTTACCATGCGAGATAGTCTCCGACGACCCGTTTTTGTGATATCGTGTGGACGTCTAGCACCATGTCTTCTACTGCTGGTTTCACCGTCATTCATCGACTTTGCATAAGTACTAACAACTGTAGATCGCGAACAACCCACGAATCGTGCAGTTTCGGAAATACTTGTTCCGAGCTTTCGAGCCATTACAATCTGCCCTCTATCAAAATCGCTTAGATCGACAGCCTTTCCCAGTACACACAGAAGTAAGTGAAAGAATGATTATTCAGACTCTCCAGCAGCAGTTAAATACCACTTTCATATCATAGCGTACCTTCCACGTCATCCAGGCGAGTTGATAGTAAAATGGAGGAGTGGTCATAATGTTTGGGCTCTTGAGTGTATATATATATATATATATATATATATATATATTGTTAAAAATTTAAATACATTAGTCTTGATTAAAATTAGTAACTTCTATATTAAACCCCCACCAAGTCCGCGATTTCTCTGTCTTTCTGATAGCCTCTTGCCATTAAACTCTTTGTAATAGATAAAATCTCCTTTCTCTTGGTGATACGAACTCGCCAACCTATTTTCGCTGAAATATGATTTCTTAAATTCTCACAACAACACTCTTTAGTCCGTATCTAGAATTACTTCCTCACGCTGGTGGCGCCCCTAAAGTTATGAAGCCGCATGGCTAATTTTCGTGAGAGTTGACTGTTGGAGATGACCAAATAAAGCTGTGCTAATTTTCCTTTGAAAAATCTTGTCTTTCTCTTTACCATGACAAAATCAATTCGGTTCCAACTTTTAAGTTCCACGACTGAGGCATAGCGTGTCCATCGCTATGTTTCATACATATCTATATATATATGACTTGATCCAGCATCAAGAATGGAATAATTAGTCCTTCTTAGTAAAGACACTTCTTTACTTAGTATGGAGTTTTCGTTTCAGGCAACGCTTGCGCCATTTTCTTTTATTCGTGGCGAAGCTAAGCGTGGAATGTGTTGCCTGATTCAGCGCTAACTGATTCTTATCGCTTGATTAGTCATCAACTTCCTGTGAAATATCTCTTCGCCTGACCTCATTACTCCAAAAGATTACGGAAGCTCATGTCTTTTTCATTTATTTTTTCTATCATAAAAGAGTTCCCTTTTTAAAATTTTTTATAACTCACGTAATTTCCAAATACCCCCTTTTTAGACCTAACACACACATACATATATATATACATATATATATATATGTGTGTGTGTGTGTGTGTGTGTAGTATACCAAAAGTATTTAACTTTAATATTTCCTTAAAAACCTCCTCTCTCTCATTCTAATTCCTTAAAATCTTTTTCCCATCTTCTAAATATCTTAATCAAAAGAGTGTCCGTGACTTAAAATTCTATCGACACATTTCCCAAAGCTTTTTGTCCAACAAATACAAATTTTTTGTCTATTCACTCATTTTACAACTGTCGAAAGCAAATGGCTCCAGATGTTCTTAACACTTAAATTCGCTGAGTAAGTTTCTTGTTCCTTGGGAAAATTCTTTCTGTCTTTGCTCTTGGGTGCACCTCTGTTCCAGCAGAGTGATTTTTGTGTCTTTCTGTTGTCTCTCGTTGACTAGTAAAGATATTCGTTTTTCAGTTCTAAAATAAAGTTTTAATTAGACTTGTGCTGTTCTCTTCAATGTGGCCAGACTGCATCGTTATTACTGTCAGCTGATTAGCTTTCTCCTTGTCCAGGAGTTTTATAATTATTTGATTACACACACACACACACACACACACACACACACACACATATATATATATATATATATATATATATATATATATATATATATATATATATATATATATATATATATATATATATACACACACCTCGAAATTTTAGAACATAGTTACAAAATGTGTTCAATATTATAAAATATTAAAGCGATAAGATACTTTGTGACCACGAAATTACTAATTTTCATAAATCTTTCCCTTAATTTATGTATATATTGTTAAAAATTATTTTATTGCTAAATTTACAATATTTTGCTATTTAACTTTAATAAATTCCTGTTGAATCTAGCGTGGTGTAGTTAGAGAACTGCTAGGATAAATCTATTGCTTCAAAGCCTTACAGCTCCTTCATGCTAAACGAACCTGAATGAGGTAAATCTGTCTCATTAAGATTTGGCTTATTGTTTCGCCACTGATATAAGCTCATACTCAGTTTCATTCCAGTGAAATCTGGCGCAATTAGTCTTGATTCAAGTTTGACATGATCTACTGGGCAAAGCCGGCTTTCTGCAGTCAGTTGTGAATTAACGACCAGGCATGATAGACATGGAATTCTCTGTCTCACCTGAAACTTATATAAGGATATTAATTAATTAAATAGAAAGACAATTTTAAGTTATTTGTAAGTAAATTTAAGTAACCTTGCACATTTAAGTATATACATGGCTTCAAATCTGATTGACATCCTGATTTTAAATAATGGACTGAGATCGAAAAGTTGATTATCTCAAATTTGTGCCAAATTGAATACAGAAACAAAATACCGGCTGTCCGGTATCGAGATGAAATCCTAGAACCCATTGTGAGATTTTACGCTTCAACAGTTGACCCTAATTTTGTTTTAATGGACGATAACGCGCGTTCCCATAGAGCTGACATCATCGATGACTACCGGGAGAGTGAAGGGATTGCGCCTATGGCGTGGCCAGCATATTCGCCCGACCTTAATCACATTGAAAATCTTTGGGATGCTCTCGGCCGTGCTGTATCTTCACGTTTCTCACCTCCAGCCACTCTTATTGAGCTGGAAATTGCTCTACAAGAAGAATGGCGATTGCTTAGTTCTGCGGTGGTTGACCACCTAATTGAAAGCATGGTCACAAGGTGTAAACGTTGTATACAGATGAGATGCGATAACATCCATTATGAATGTCCTTTTTTTCATCTTATGCTGTTTACTTTCACTTTATACATAATTCTGTTTAAGTTTGCAGTATGTCATTATTTGATAATTTGCAAAAATTTAATATTGCTTTCATTTCTGCATATAATTATTAATTTTGTTTTTGCATAAATATATATGCTACTTTCCTGCCGAATTTTGTGTGAATCAAAGCAGTATTTGTTGATTTTTTTTTTTTTGGTTTGGTTTGGTTTGGAGCACTACAGTCTACTGTTTTGCACACGAGGGCTAATGAGACCGGGACCTACTGCTTAAAGCCGATTCCGAACAGCTACGAACATCCATGCCATAGTGGGATTCGAACCCACGAACTCCGGTACCGATGATCAGTGCCCTAACCAATCGGCCAGCGTTCGGCTTTTTTTTTTTTTTTTTTTTTTTTTTTTTTTTTTTTTTTTTTGATTTTACATCTCCGTGCTTAAATTTTGGAAGTTAGTGTATTAAACTAGCATATAGCCCGTCATATGACGGGATCAGTAAATTTTCCAGAATTGTAAAGTACACTATAAGGCAGGTAAAAAATGTTTTGTTTTTTTGGCTGAAAATTATCTGGTACACGTTCAATAATTTGATTATCTTTACTGACCTCATGTTAGTTGCCAACTTTAATTTATCTTGTCATATCATGTGATAGGATGGAGAGCAGAGGTTTTAATGTTGACTGTGATTACCTGGAGGTATATATAAATGATATCCAAAATTTAGCGAATCGATCTCAAACCGTGCGGTTATGTATAAAATGCAAACACTCAAACTAACAAACTTCTTAATTTTCAAAAAAATTTAACTTAAAAGCTAGATATTTATTAGTCCGTGAAAAAGATTCCTAGAATTTTATGAAAAGAATTTGTTGTGGTTTGGTTTTAGTTTGGAGTGCTACGGTCTATGTTTTTGAAACACGAGGGCTAATGAGACAGGGACCTACAGCTTAAAGCCGATTCCGAACGGCTACGAACATCCATGCTAAATTGGGATTCGAACCCATGAATTCCGGTACCGAAGGTTAGTACTCTAACCAATTGGCCATCGTTCGGCAGAATTTGTTGTGAATACCGGTGATAAAATTTTGATTGCAACAAAAAATAATCGAAAATTAAATTTAAAATTAGCACAAATGTACCTAATATTTTATTTAATACAAATATTAAAGAAACTTATTTACGTAATATCTATGTTCAGTGATAAAACATATGAAAATAATGCCTACGATGTTTAAATAATTTAAAATATGAAATGATTAAAGGAGAGGGTTAAAAGAATGACGTCATAAATTTAATGTTCTGCTCTTAACAGGGGACAACAGAACTTGAAATAATAGCATTAAACACTCGAAAATGGGGGGAAAGGGTGGATTTCGACCGTTTTCGAACTCGATTTGAATTATGCTAACCCTAACTCATCAAAAATACAACATGGATGCCTCTATCCATTCAAGGTACAACCGCTTCATAAAATCATGAACAGACGAATAGATGGACATACAACTTAGGCTATTATTATATAGGAGATTCTGAAGTGTTTGCAGGATTTTTCTCTCTACCTTTTAACAATTCAAACCTCTTATGAAAGTAAATAAATCATCAATAATATTTTAAAGTGAATTTAAATAAATTAAAGATTCCGATCTCACACTCTTATAACTATTAGTTTATTACTCTTACTTTAATGTTTAGTTTAATCCTAACAACTTGAGTAATTAAAGTAATATTAATCGTAAAGTTTTTCAAAACAAATCATGCCACGTAAATTAAAAAATCATAATTTATTTTGTGTTTTTTGATACCTTTTGTCCTTTTCTGTCCTTTACTCTTTACCAAAAGAGTTAGGCAATTAAAAATGTTTATTACTGATGTTGACGAAGTTTCTGGAAGTTCAGAGTACAGCAGTTTTAGGCATTCTCGTGAAAACTAATTAAAAACTTTATTAAAAAAATAACATTTTGTCTTTTTGACTTGATTCATTTCCAAACCCCTCTCACTCTTTGAGTAGCTTTTGCCTTATCTATTTACTAAATATTTTGTACAAGCCTTTATATTTCAGCAATAAAAAGATATTAATCAGAATAATTATAAAAACAAATTACACAACACTTTCGTCATTTTCTGCCTTTACTTTTACCAAAAGATTTATGTAATTAAGATTTAGGTACTGAGTTTCTGGAAGTTCAAAGAACAGTAGTTTTATGCATTATTATGAAAACTAATTAAAAATCTTATTAAAAAAAGTATTTTGGCAGTTGACTTGATTAATCTCCAAACCCCATATCACTATTTGAGTAACATTTGCCTTATCTATTTGCTAAATCTTTTGTACAAGCCTTTCTATTTCAAAGAGAAAAAAAATATTAATCAGAATAATTAATTAAACAAATTATACCACAGAAATTGTAAAAAGAGCATTTTTTTCTAGTTTTCTAGAACTTGGATTCTTTTTTGTAGTTACTATTTACAAAAAAATGATTATGTAATTGAAAATACTTGATACTGATGCTGACTGATTTTCGGAAACATAATTTATCATGTCATAAGCCTGTTTGCCATAAAATTTAATGCAAATATTACAGGAATTAAGCGTTGATCAATTTGTTTTGAGACTACAAATTGCAGGGGCTAAACTTTTATTTGCAGTTACATATGTATATAGAGCTGCATTTTTATAGATTTACATTTAATGTTTTATATTCTTGCAGAGAATTAACTGTAACTGAGAATTAACTAAAAAAACCGTAGTAAAATTGGAATATGTTTTATCAATTGACATAAAATTTGAGATCTTTGCCACAGGTCTTGGAAATTGTTAATGTATTCCCTTTGTTTAATCTGTTATCGAAGCCTTTGAACTTCCTTCAGTGGGAAAAATAGTACTATTGTCTCTTCACTAATCATATATTTTGAAAGACCATTTATAACAATTTAACAAAGTAGTATAATGTAATATTTATCATCGGAATTCATTGCTTTGTTCAATCATATTAAATGCTGAATAATTTACAGGACTTCCCTGTCTTCCTTTTAACAATTCAAACCTCGTATGAAACTCAATAAACTATCAATAATATTTTTAAGTTAATTTAAATAAATTAAAGAACCCCATCTCCCACTTAGAGAACTATTAGTTTAGTACTTGTGTTTAATCTTTAGTTGAATCTTAAGAAACTGAGTGATTCAAGTAATATTAATCGTAACATTTAAAAAATAAATCATGGCATGTAAATTAAAAAATGGTAATTTATTTTACATTTTTCCTGACCTTTCGTCATTTTCTGTCTTTCACTCTTTACCAAAAGAATTAGGTAATTAAAAAATGTTTAATACTGATGTTGACTGAATTTCTGGAAGTTCAAATCACAGCACTTTTAGACATTCTTGTGAAAACTAATTAAAAAACTTATTAAAAAATAGTATTTTGTCAGTTGACTTGATCAATTTCCAAACCCCGTCTCACTCTTGGAGTAGCGTTTGCCTTATCTATTTGCTAAATTTTTGTAGAAGTCTATATATTTTAGTGAGAAAAAAGATATTAATCAGCATAATTATAAAAACAAATTACACAATACTTTCGTCATTTTCTGTCTTTACTTGTACCAAAAGGTTTAGGTAATTAAAAAATATTTAATACTGATGTTGACTGAGTTTCTGGAAGTTCAAAGAACAGTAGTTTTAGGCATTCTTGTGAAAACTAATCAAAAATTTTATTAAAAAATAGTATTTTGTCAGTTGACTTGATTAATCTCCAAACCCCATATCACTCTTTGAGTAACATTTGCCTTATGTATTTGCTAAATCTTTTGTACAAGCGTTTCTATTTCAATGAGAAAAAAGATATTAATCAGAATAATTAATAAAACAAATTATACCTCAGAAATTGTAAAAAAGAGCATTTTTTTCTAGTTTTCTAGAACTTGGATTCTTTTTTGTAGTTACTATTTACAAAAAATGATTATGCAATTGAAAATACTTGATACTGATGCTGACTGATTTTCGGAAACATAATTTATCATGTCATAAGCCTGTTTGTCATAACATTTAATGCAAATATTACAGGAATTAAGCGTTGAGCAATTTTTTGAGCCTACAAATTGCAGGGGTTAAACTTTTATTTGCACTTTCAGATGTATATAAAGCTGCATTTTCATAGATTTGTCACTTCATGTTTCGTATTCTTGCAGAGAATTAATTAAAAACCGTAGCAAAAATTGGAATATGTTTTATCAATTGACATGAAAAAATTTGAGATCTTTGTCCCAGGTCTTAGAAATTGTTAATGTATTATCTTTGTTTGATCTTTTATCGAAACCTTTGAACTTCCTTCAGTGAGAAAAATAGTACTATTATCACTTCACTAATAATATATTTTGAAAGACCATTTATAACAATTTAATATAGTAGTATAATGTAATATTTAACATCTGAATTCATTGCTTTGTTCAGTCATAATAAATGCTGAATACTTTGCAGGATTTTCCTGTCTTCCTTTTAACAATTCAATCATTCAACTCAATAAACTATCAATAATATTTTAAAGATAATTTAAATAAATTCAAGCACCCCATCTCACACTTTGAGAAATATTAGTTTAGTACTCTTGTTTAATCTTTAGTTGAATCCTAAGAAACTGATTAAAGTAATATCAATTGTAACGTTTTTTAAAATAAAGAATGCCATGCAATAAATTAACGAACCCATCTCAGACTTTGAGAACTGTTAGTTTAGTATTTTTGTTTAATATTTAGTTGAATCCAAAGAAACTGAGTGATTAAAGTAATTTTAATCGTAACGTTTTTTTTTTAAATAAATCATGCCATATAATAAATTAAAGACCCCATCTCACACTTTGAGAACTATTAGTTTAGTAATTTTGTTTAATCTTTAGTTTAATCCTAAGAAACTGAGTGATTAAAGTAATGTTAATCTGAACGTTTTTTAAAATAAATCATGCCATGTAATAAATTAAAGAATCCCATCTCACACTTTAGAAGTATTAGTTTAATACTTTTGTTTAATCTTTAGTTTAATCCTAAGAAACTGAGTGATTAAAGTAATATTAATCTTAACTTTTTAAAAATAAATCATGCCATGTAATAAATTAAAGAATCCCATCTCACACTTTAGAAGTATTAGTTTAATACTTTTGTTTAATCTTTAGTTTAATCCTAAGAAACCGAATGATTAAAGTAATGTTAATCTGAACGTTTTTTAAAATAAATCATGCCATGTAATAAATTAAAGAATCCCATCTCACACTTTAGAAGTATTAGTTTAATACTTTTGTTTAATCTTTAGTTTAATCCTAAGAAACCGAATGATTAAAGTAATGTTAATCTGAACGTTTTTTAAAATAAATCATGCCATGTAATAAATTAAAGACCCCCCCATCTTACACTTTGAGAACTATTAGTTTAGTACTTTTGTTTAATCTTTAGTTGAATCATAAGAAATTGAGTGATTAAAGTAATATTAATCGTAACATTTTTAAAAATAAATCATGCCACTTTATTAAAAATGATAATTTATTTTATATTTTTTCAGACCTTTCGTCATTTTCTGTCCTTTACTCTTTACCAAAAGAATTAGGTAATTAAAAAATGTTTAATACTGATGTTGGCTGATTTTCTGGAAGTTCAGAGCACATCAGTTTTAGGCATTCTTGTGAAAACTAATTAAAAACCTTATTAAAAATAGTATTTTGTCAGTTGACTTGATTAATTTCCAAACCCCGTCTCACTCTTTGAGTAGCGTTTGCCTTATCTATTTGCTAAATCTTTTGTACAAGCCTTTATATTTCAGTGAGAAAAAATATTAATCAGAATAATTATTAAAAGAAATTATACCACAGAAATTGGAAAAAAAGTATTTCTTTTCTAGTTTTTCAAAACTTGGATTCCTGGCAGTTACTTTTTTTACCAAAATCGATTATGTAATTGAAAATACTTGATACTGAGGTTGACTGACTGTCGGAAACTTAATTTATTATGTCATAAGCTTGTTTGCCCTAAAATTTAATGCAAATTTTACAGAAATTAAGAGCTTAGAAATTTTTTTAAGAATACAAATTGAAGGGGTTAAACTTTTATTTGTACTTACAGATGTATATAAAGCTGCATTTTTATAGATTTCGTTTTTTTGCAGAGACGTAATTAAAAACCGTAGTAAAATTGGAATATGCTCTGTCAAATGACATGCAAAAATTTGAGATCTTTGTCCCAGGTCTTAGAAATTGTTAATGTATTCCATTTGCTCCATTTATATAACAATTCATCATAGTAGTATAATATAATATTCAACATCCGAATTCTTTGCTTTGTTCAATCATATTAAATGCTAATAATTTGCCGGATTTCCCTGTTTTCTTTTAACGATTCAAATCTTTTATAAAACTGAATAAACTATCAATAATATTTTAATGTGAATTTAAATAAATTAATGAACCCCATCTCACACTTTGAGAAGTATTAGTTTAGTACTTTTGTTTAATCTTTAGTTGAATCCTAAGATATTGATTAAAGTAATGTTAATCGTAACGTTTTTTAAAATAAATGATGTCATGTAATAAATTAAAGACCCCATCTCACACTTTGAGAAGTATTAGTTTATTATTAGAATTATTAGTTTTTATTATTAGAATTATTAGAATTATTATTAGAACTACAGAACACTACAGAAACTGATAAAAAAACCCAGTATTTCCTTAATCTAATACTCAGTTCATTTTCTACCATTTACTCTTTATCAAAACGAATTTTCCGTTCGAAAATGATGCCGACTGACTTTCGAGAGCTTGATTTATCACTTCATAAGTCTGTCTGCCCGAATTTTTTTAAGTTGAAAGCAAATTTTAATGATAGTGCTGAGCAGGTTTTTTTTTGAGTTTACAAATCGTAGAGGCAAAGAGGACATATTAGCTTATGAGCTGGAAAATCTTCATTATTGCAGCCTATTTTTAGCTTCATAAAAATAAAACTTATGGTTGTTACAAAGAAAACTTTATTGCTCATCTTAATGTAGTTGATGCTGATATAATTTAAAGGATATTAAGCTTCAATTTTATATAAAATTTAGTTTCTAATTTATGTACATCAACAAGTGTTTTGGTTTTGGGTGTATTTGGTGAATTGATTTTATGTTTTTAAAAATATATTGCTTATAATTAAACAAATTACATAAATATGACATTAAAATTAGAATAGTATTAACACATAAAAGAACTAATAATTTATGCTGAACCTATTGCATTTTATCTTAGATTAATAGTTTTATATATACATGAGAGTTAAATATAACGAATTTAAACATATGTAAATATTAATGTCTGCCTACTTCGGTGACGAGATCAAGTTTTAAATATTGTAGAACGACATTAAAAAATTTCATTATATATTTCTTTGCTTATTTCTGTGTAAACAAAGCACTCGAAAAATGAAATTTTATTATAACAGATATAGCTCTTTCTCGTGATTTCAGTATAAAGGGCTTGAATAACATAAAATGGATCTCCAAATACATAGTTACCAATAATAGCACTGCAGTAAGTTGATGAGTACATATTAGTTCTGTACAAAGATAAATAAAAAAGTTAGATGCAACACTAGTAATAAAAGTATCTGATGTATATATCTATTGTATATATGTGGTGACTATATAAAATAGAAAAGGCAGACGGATAAGTCGAATCAGAGACTGTGGATTATCAATTTAATGAATGGAAACGTGAAATTTGATAAGTGGCACGATAAAATGCAGAGTACAAGTGTCACGTAATGTTAATAGATCAGGATCTAGTACCACTTGAAATTTACTCTCATGGGAAATTAACATAGTGTCTTCTGACACATAGGGGTAGGATCCAGAATGCTCATAGAAAGCTAATAATAAAAAGGGTTAAAGTAAAAAAATTACTATTGTAAAATTAAAACGGATCTAAGAAACCACTGGACGACAAAAGAAAATGAAAGAAAGGGGAATTTAAGGTGTAAAAGAAGAGGTGTAAAAGAAGAGGAAGATTGGTGTAATATGCCTCTTGGACAAGAAAAAGTAATGTTCTTCTCGAGAAAGGAGGAACAGAGCTGAAGAACTAGGTGGATAATATGTTTCGAAGAAGTTCCGTGTCTGAGATGAAAAAGGGAAGAAAGGGAGTGCTGCTAATCAGCGTCTGTTTAAGTGTTTTCAGTTAGCAGTCGAGTGATATGAAGCAGGGCTTCGAACCGGAACTGAACCGAAAACCGAAAACCGGAAAAAACCGTTATTTTGGTCGGAACGAAAACCTGAACTGAACCGAAAAAAATATCGGTTTATTTCGGTTCGATATATCTTTCAGTCATTTTGTTACTGTTACCAACTTATCAATATTTTCTAATTTAACGTCAACTTTATAATTACATATCCGCACTTGTATAAGATTGCAATGGTGGTTTTGGCAGCTCCAGCTACACAAGTTAGTGTTGAAATTTATTCTCCGAGACAACAGAAGTAATCTCAGTGAAACCACGTTAGAAGATATATTAATAATTAGAGGCAATTTTCATATGTTAAATAAATAATATATTTTTTACATAATTATTGCAAGGCCAAGTGCACGATGTGAGAGTCAAACGACGAATGTGGGTAATCATGAACCTAGTTGTCAAATGCGATTTTGATAATGGATAACAATGCCAATGCTCGCCGCTCTTATCGTACCTGCTGTTTGTATCAATTCACATAGTGTACCAATTAAAAAAAGAATAAAATCTTCTAAATTTTGATAGAATTATATTTTTAGTACAAATAAGAATATACATAAAATGAAATTATTCATTTGGAACTGAAACGAAAACAGTTATTTTTGGCGGAGCGAAAACCGGAACTGAACCGAAAACCGTTATTTTTGGCGGAGCGAAAACCGGAACTGAACCGATATTAATTTTTTAGTTGAACCGGAACGAAAACCGGAACAAAATAAATTACGGTTCGAAGCGCTGATATGAAGTGTACCACGCTAATAATATGGTGCTGATTGAAAGTGACTTATCTTATAATAATGCAGTCGTCAATATTTTATAAAGTGTGAATATGTGAATAAAGTGTGTGGTCAAAAGAACCCCCGATTGGCTGTCCTTAATATCTGACGCCTGGCTTGCTGTTAATAACTTGAGCACCAGTTTTGTAGACTCCGAGACATATCACTCATCGTGTCCATGCCTGAACTTCAACAAGTGCTGTTAGACTAACTCATTAATTTACAACCTTCTATACTAAAGCCGCCACCACATTTATTAAGAAAAATCTTATTATTTGTTTGTCCATGTTTGCCACCTACGCAACTACAGTAGAACTTCGATTATCTGAAGTAATTGGGAACGAACCATCTTCGGATAATCGAAACTTTTGGATAATCGAGAATTCATTAATAAACATCTACTTTAATTTGTAGTATCGTTATTGGTGCAATAACATTTTATTGTTCCGGGGCTCGGCAGTATGACCTTCCAAATATAAAAATGGGGTGTGTTTTTCTTTGCAACAGGGATGTTTGAAAGTGGGGAAGAGTACACTCATTCCGAGAATTATGTTGGCTAAAAGGAATTCTAAAAAAGGGAATTCCAAAATATTTTTCTGCACTCGTAGTTTGGAAAGGGCATACAAAAGGTATGTGGGAAAAAAGAAAACTTTGAAAATGCGTGTTTGCAAAGAGAAAATTTTGGATGACAGTAGAAAATGAAAAAAATGTGAAGAAGAAACCAACTTCGCTTAACAGAGAGTTTCGGTTTATAGAGGTTCGGATAATCGAGGTTCTACTTATATTTAAAACTAATAGCCAATTTATAATGAATATTGAAATGAGATGTTAGATAGATAATTAAAAATGTTTTATTTCAAGACAAAATATTAATTATCAATTAAGGACAGTTGATACAGAACCTAGGTTAGAGTTACACGTAGCTTCGTGTTAGGATTATATGTTGTGAATTACATGCACATCGTAATAAATGCATGCTTAATAAATATAAATTTCGGAAATGGGTATTAGTTTGATATATACCTTCAAAAGAAAAGTTCTCTACAAACTATTTTCAATTTTCCTAAAAAGTGGGCACAAGGCTTTAAGTGATTTTAAAAAAGTTATTGAAATTTTATTCTAAAACGAGCAGAATTATTTAGGTTATGGTGAATAAAAAATAGTCCTTATAATGCTAAATATTTTATTCAAACGGTACTATTTTCCCATAAACGTTCATTTGCACATAGCTGTATATAATTTACTAGTCACTTTTACCCAATTTTTCGGCTCGAGTTGCATAATTACATTTAAAAACCAGGCTGATCTTAAGCATCTAGAAACGATTTACAGAATAAGGGTGACAAAAATTGACAATAATTAAGAAGATCATGGAATGCCAATTATTCTTTCATTTAAGAATTTAGTCTGTCACAATTTTATTTATAACCATTTCTAAAGGCTTTTTCACGAGAGCAAACCAAGTCCAGATTTTTGTTTAGAATATAAAAACATTTACCAATGTTAATAATTTGTTTCATATGTATGCATTTATACTTATGGTAAAAAATCCTGCTGTTATTAAGCATTTCCTAGAATTAATTTAATTTTCTAGGAACTAATTGTGATACACTGAACGGTAACCAGATGGGTAAGCCTCTGCTCTTCGGCACCAGAGTTCTTGAGTTAGATTACCACTGTTGACATGAATGTTCGTAACTGTTCAGAATCGGTTTTAAACATTAGCCCCCATGTAGCAAAATGGTAGACTGTATCGTTGTAAACCAACCAATTATAATAATAGAAAATTTAGACCTCAATTCTGCACAACTTCCAAATGGTTTCATTTGATTTCAGTATTACTATCGACTGTTTTGCTGCTAGAGGGCTGACACAGAGACCTACTGTTTAAAGCCTATTTTAATCGGCTACGAATATCTATACTAGGAGTGGAATTTAAACCTACGCACTAGTTTGAAAGAGCAGCATTCTACCCAGACAGTCATCATTCGGAAAAACGTAAAAATAGCTTAAAGAAACTTTTAAATCTTGGATAACTTGAAACAGACACTTGGTATTCAAGTATTTCAATTACTTAATCAATCCGATTAATCACCGTCCGAATAATCCAGGCAATTTGTGATGTCATTTTGTATTAATGTTGACACAGAAATAAAAAAAAAGTTCAAATAGACCATAAATAGTAAATCTTTCTATTATCTGTTGTACAATGAACCGTTATTGTCTACTTCATAACGTTTCACAATAATTTTCAATTGAATGACACCGGAAGTTATGTATCTTTCCTATGCTAGTAATCTTTACTGTTTGGATTCCTTTTAGAAAATGATAATTCCTAAAAAAAAATTATAAGTATGTGAACAGAAAAGTGTTGAAAAGACTGTCATGCCAAGATATTTGTAAATTTATATACAGTAAGATAAACAACTGCTCCAGGTGAATTTAAAGTACCATTTTGTATTAACGTCGCTACGTAAATAAAAAACTTTAAATAAATAATAAATTGTAAATTTTTGTAATATCTGTTGTACATTGAACCGTTATTATATATTATATAACGAATACACCATCATTTTCAATTGAATGACACCGAAAGATACTTATCTTTCCTATGCTTATAATATTAACTGCTTGGCTGCCTTTTAGAAAATAATAATTCATAATTAAAAAAAGAAATTATAAGTACGTGTACAGAAAAGTGTTGAAAAGACTGTCATGCAAAGATATTTGTAAATTTAGATACAATAAGAAAAACAACTGCTCCAAATGAATTTAAGATACCATATTGCATTAACATTGCCACAAAAATAAAATAATTCAAATAATCTTTCCATTATCTGTTGTACATTGAACCGTTATTATATATTGTATAACGATTACATAATCATTTTCGATTGAATGACACCGAAAGCTACTTACCTTTCCTCTGCTTGGAATATTTACTTCTTGGGTTACGTAAGCATAGACTTAAATATTAATCGAGAACACACGCTAGGTTTTTTTTCCTTGCTGATATGCTTCTTCATTCATTCATGGATAAATGTTACGACAGGAGTGGTTACGAAAGTGATTTTTCTTCCTTACAAATGAAGCCACGTTTGGTATGAATGTCACTATATATGCATTGCAAAGAATTAATCATTCTTTTAGTCCTTTCAAAAACATGATGTTTTTGGAAAAGCGAAGGACTTTTTTTCTTTACTTTTATTAAAAGAAAAAAATATCTGGAGTGTTTTCTCTTCGACCTGCATATGTGTTTACAAATGTCACGTATAGCATGACTGTTTTTGTAGCAGTTATACTTTTCAAATACAGTATCTATTTACAATTTAATTTTGCATCCAGAATTAAAAATTACGATTTCATTTTCAAAAATAAATATAAATTGAAATAAGAAATGTTTTTCAAACTGTTATCCGATAACATGCCGGAAAAAATAATGCAGTGTCAGCCGTATCTATATTACTAAACAACTAAGGAGTTTTAATATATGACAGGTCTGAATTTGTTTGCCCGTCACGGGTCCGCATACGTGCTCCAAATCAATACCAAATTTGACATACGACTGTATCCTATCGCTGTATCATAAGTAACATGTAAAACAAATATACATAAACAATAATCTTGAATAGACACTTGACAATGAACTTAGAACTTATGAAACTTGGCAATATGCAAAACTGTTAGAAACATAATTAATAACAATATAAATTTGTATATAAATAATATAGATTGCAAATATTATATCAGTACCGAATAGGTGGCTTGATACATAAAAATAAAGTCACCTATCAAGCCGATCTAAAAATATATTAATTTTTTTAATTACTACATATTTACTAATGAAGTTTTGAGCAATACACCAATATTGCTCGTAACTTTTAGTTAGCATCAAAAATTCGTTCTTGATTTTCAACACGTAATATAGTTTACGAGACATAAGAGAGGGTGGCTTTATAATGTACGACAGTAGATTATTAACGTGTCTGTGATCACCATTTAGTTATATTTTATCTGCAAGAAAATAAGCATTATATAAAAAAAACTTATATGAAGACACGCAATTTATGAAACGAAGTGATTATGAAGATTAAGACTAAGAAGAAATAAGGCTTATCATCACTTGATACTAATTAACAGAATAAATGATGCGATGCCACTGAAAGTCAAATAATCGAAAGGCGGTGAATCTTTTTCTAGTGAAAGCTCAGTATTTATTAAACAAATTAGCTTCATACCCATAATTTCGCTTTTACTTTCATACATTTTTATTCTCATCTTCTGCTCCAAATTATGATTATAATCACACTAACCAGTAATAAACACACTTTTAATGAAAAAAATTTAGGAATCATAAAATAAAATGGACTGCTTTCTAGAATTGAGTCGGAGATATATTTAGCAAAATATAAAGCAATACTGTATAATCGTAGCGGGTTATTGCATTTATGGGGATTGAAGATAACGAGATGTTGTAAAGAGATCATTTTGTAAGCTTTAATCTGAATATCTTCGTTGCATAACGAATTTCCGACAACTTTTTGTACTGCTCCTAACCAGTTTTAGGTGTTTGGAGAGAAGGAATATGAAAAGGTTATGCTGATATGTTTCGCTCAATGTTTTGTAGTTGTATAATAATTCTCTAAATCTGTATAATAAAGTCTTGGCTATTACAAAGAAGGACGCCGCTGTTGACATAAATGTTCGTAGCTGTTCAGAATCGGCTTTAAACAGTCGGTCCCGGTATCATCAGCCTCCATGTAGCAAAACGATACCTCTGTAGACCAACTAATTATAAAACAAATTTAGAACTCAGTTATCTACAATTTCCAAATGCTTTCATTTGGTTTCCAGTATAACGATCGACTATTTTGCGAGAAAGGGACCTACTGTTTAAAGCCGATTTCAATCGGCTACGAATATCTATACTAGCAGTAAGATTTAAACCTACGCACACGTTTGGAAGAGCAACGTCCTACCCGGACTGTCATAATTCGGAAAAACTAAAAAACTGAAAAATAGATTACAAAACTTTAAAATCTTGGATAACTTGAAACAGACACTTGGTCCTCAAGTATTTCAATTACTTGATCAATCCGGTTAATCACCGTCCGAATAATCCTCACTTTACTATTAAGTGATATTAACGTTGCTGGTCAAAATCTCATACAGTACATGTCAGTATTTTAACCCTTTGACAGTTTCATTTTTTTTCCAGAAATCGGTCAAAAAATGTCACATTTTTTATTGCATTTTTTTGCTCATTTTACATTTTTAAGTATAGATATGTATTAAAGTTAACATTTCTAATATTTTTAAGCATTTATTACAACTTTTTTTTCTTTCTATGAAAGCATCATAGGACTGAAGTTTACCCTTAGTCTCATCGATATCGAAGTTAATTTTTGGAATTCCAGTGAAAGCAAATCTAGGAAGCGGATCCGAAGGATTATCACAATTAATTTTAAAAAATTGTCTTGCTTGACTGACTCCATCTGTACTACTACCAGAGTCACTACTATCCAGGTCATCTAGTAAACTTTCGCTACTATCATTTACAGATAATTCAGTTTCTGATTCCGAGTCACAGTTCGAATCACAAGAAATTAGCTCCATATGCTCTGAATTATCCATTATTTAAAAGTAAAAATATATTATTCAACTCTTACATTAATAAAATTATCAGGCGGTTAGTAAAATATAACCAGAAAGCTATACACTGAAAGATAAAAATTCTTCTTCTGATACAAAACATGCGAAAAAAAAACCTCGCTTTTGAACCAATCAGAGTAGAAAATACAATAAAGTGCAAACTATCATTTACTGGACATCTATACGAATAATTTCTTACTAAAATTGGAAAAAATACGGCCGAAATAGTGCAAGCGAAATAGAAATCAGATTGCCTGTACGCCGTACGGGCAAATCAGTAAAGGCCCGAAAGCTGTGCCCGTACGGCGTACGGGCAAAACAGGAAAGGGGTTAATAATCCATAAACAATCAACGTAGCAAAGTGCAGGTACCCCTGCAAGTATGTTATAAATTCGTAGTCTAAGGTTTCAGGGAAAGGACATCATGTGTTCAGAGAAATTTAAGTGGCTAATAATCAAAATTTACGTAGATGTAGTATAAATCCCTAGAATTTTTATTAAAAAAGGGGAATATTTTTCGCATGTAAAGCACAGTTTAATAGATTTTAATATTTATTAAAACAATTTTAGTCCCCTGCGAATGATCCTAATGAAGGTGATTCTTTGGCATGTCATCACTACCGTCGTATACTCAGCAGGATGAGCGGCTCTTTGAGAGTTGTCACATGCACTTAGAGTTAAGAGAAGAATTAAGACACAAGATTAATATACAGCTTGGTAAGAGACCATAACCACAGAAAAGTTCAGCGGCTGTGGTCTAAAAGATTCTGTTAACTAAGAATTTAAGTAAAAATTACTTGTGATATCATTGCCTTGACAAATTTTACGGGCTATAATCTAGTAAGTAAATAGTTACTAAATTTGAATCATCGGTTACATTACTGGTTGTAATGGGTAAAGGGATGGAAATTCTGAGGAATTAAGGTTGCGGAATCTGCGCGAAACTGCGCCACAGCATTTAAAGGTAAACACTTTGCTATCTCATCTCGAGTGCATTCTGGGTGTAGCTTTCAGCAAAGTGAGCTACACCCTAATGTTTCTCGGGGTGGAATATAAGCGCTCGGAGCCATAATATTTCCTGCTATACACATTCAACGTCTGAACATAAATATTCTATGATGAGTCTTCTGTTTAATAAAACCCTGCAGGGATTTTTTAGGTTTGCATAAGGGAATCAAATGTTATATACTGAAAAGATATTGAGAAAAGAAACTCAAACTCGCCTTATTTTGTGGTATTATACAAATTTGTGCTCGGAAACTTACAATACCAAAGAAAATTTTACTAAATGATATTATTTACAAAGATACACTCAAATATTTGTTAACCATTTGGGTAAGATTTTAACCAGATTACTTTAAAATTTTATGTTAAAAATCACATATGGGGAACTTTATTTTACTGTATATCTTGTTTTTTTTTCAATAATATCTCTTTAAATATTAACTCATAGTTTCTATATTAAGATAAAAATTGGTTTTAAATTTCTTATAAAACTATTTATTAAGATATAAATCTAATAAGATATATCTAATAAAAAATAGTGAAAAATACCCCTAACTCTAAGTCAGTCTATAGGGTAACACGTGGTTGAAATAGTTCAGATCTGGTAAATGATACTGGCTAAAATGCTTATTGATATTCGATGAATCCTCTCATAGATTTTGTATCAAAATGATATCTACTGTCATTTTTCCATAAAGTTAAGCAGTTATTTTAAAATTTTAACTCCGCTGATTCTGTCTCTTTTATCTCATTTGTTGTTAAATATTAGTTTGTTGATAAATTTGTTTTTGATCTCGGTATAAAGAACCCACCTAATGTGTACATATTCTTTACGATTTATGCAAGACAGTCCCCTCAGCATTCCCTAAATTACCGAAATGAGAAGGTTATAAAAATACTCTTTCCTTTATAAAGAGGGAAAACGTAAGCTAGGCGTCTCCTTTATTTAGAAACCGAACGATGGTCGAATGGTTAGGCAGCTGGCCTTCGGAAACGGAGTTCGTGAGTTCGAATCCCACTATAACATAGTGTTTGTAGCCGTTCGGAATCGGCTTTAAGCAGTAGGTCCCGGTCTCATTAGCCATCGTGTTGCAAAAATTATACCGTAGCGCTCCAAAACCAAACAAAACCTGTATTTAGAAAAATTGATAGCAATAGGTAGAATTATTTAGAAAAATGGATAGCAATAGATAGAACCTTTGCAGAAGTAGCCATGCGTTGGGGTTGAGAAGATTTGACACAAATTGTTCGCGTTGCAGCCTCTTGTACCTTGATGAAGAACAATTCTAATGTGGCTTAATGGGGTGTCTCAATCCAATAAGGAAACTGGTGAAGCAAATAAAACTATTCTCAAGTGGTCAATATAGTGTCTGAATATGATGAGGAAAAAATGGTGGAGCAACTCCCTGCCCCGCTGATGCTATCTGTTCACTTCTTCTTGACCTGCTCTCTCTATGAAGGGTTTTCCAAATCTACCGAACCAGTCCGATGACCACTGTTGCCAGGACCAAAGACGACTGACCCGCGTTAGCAACCCCTCTTGTCCAATGGGGTCGAAGGGGTTCACTGACATGACTTTCGTTCTTCGGTCAGTCTCCCACACTGGTGTTGTCCAGTAGTGTTACACAGCAAGAAAGAAAACGTACAGGAAAGTAGTTCAGCATTGGTTATTGAGTTGAGCATTAGCTCAGGGATTCTCAGCATGTGTCAGCCCTTGGGTCTCGTCTGAAATACCATCTGAAAATTTGTTGCTGTTTTTGCAATTGGAAAATAAACGTTGTTGTTTAATCAGAAAAAAAACAACGAAAAACAAATATTACAGTTACAAAACAAGAGAAAAGTGTTTATGAATTGAAAGCTTTTACTATAAATGTCGACTTTTCTTGCAGGTCTGACACCGCCAAATCCAAAGCACCCTCATCCTCCTCCCTTCCCCGCGTCACCCGGTCGCAGTACAACCTCCGCTGTCCGAACGCCGGTTCAGACGCCGACTCCATCTCCCGGATCTCCCTGTACCTGGAAGAGAGGCGGCTGCTGCTGAACGCCGCCAGGGACGGGCCCCTGGTAGACCTCACCCCCGACGAGCCCCCCAGGAGGGTTGAGTTCTACAGGCGGAGGAGCCCTTCCCCGAAACCCAAGAACGATCCCTACGGAAGGAGGCTACCGCTCACACCCCAGGGTAAGTCACATTCTGCTCTATAATAGCATACGAACTACCACACACGCCTTTTAGCTAGTTATTTATGTCTTAGACGGAAGCACTGAAATCGACTTATCATATAGTGTACTAGTTCTCAACGGGAGCGATGGAACGATGCTGATGGGCAGTAGAACTTGATTTACTCGGTAGGGGGGATGTAAACAAGTTTTAGCTTTCAAACTCGCCAAATAAATTCCAAATGAATTTATTACACTTGTTATGCAATTTACGCAATTTTTACTAGTGATAAAACGAAAATTATGCGATGGTACCAGAACCAGTAATTTTCATCGCTCCCATGTTCTCCCAAATGAAATTGGGCCGACAAAATTCAGAAAAATACATTTAATTAACAACAATCTTTGAAACTTTGCTTGAGCTTGTCTCAATAACAAACATTTGGTGTCTAACTCTATTGAAGAAAATCACTTAAACATTTTGCCTCTTATAATTGAGTACTTCTCCTTCCCTATACTTTAAATTACTGGATTTTTACAAAAAGGGAGAGAGCGGCGTTTGAACTTTTTTTGAGCTTCCATAGTTTGGCGGCCTTTTCTGCGACATATTTGTAAGACAACATTTACAAGTAAAAATGAAAGTCAATAAAGTAAAACAGAAATAATATGTCACAGCACAAGTAAAGAAAATGACAGTCTACCTTGCTTTCACTCATTGCTTACGAGGTCTCATAAATGTTTCGTAAATATTATGGGGTTCCCACACCAAGCAGTTTAAAACACCCTACATGCATACGACTGTCTATACAACTGTCTCTGCCAAAAATGTGAATGAAGCCCATTCTCGAGGATCGCATAAATCAATTTACATTTTATACAATTTTCTGATTATTATACAATATGCAATACAGAGAAAACATAGTACTCTACATGCATACAACTGTTTATACAACTATAGCCTCCCAAGAAATGTGCTTGAAGCCCATTCTCGAGGATCGCATAAATCGATTTACATTTCACACCATTTTCTGATTATTATACAATATGCAATGCAAAGAAAACATAGTACTCTACATTCATAAAACTGTCTTTACAACTGTATCCCACCAAGAAATGTGAATGCATCCCATTCTCGAGGAATGCATAACACGATTTACATTTTACACCATTTTCTGATTATTATACAATATGAAATGCAAAGAAAACATAGTACTCTACATGCATACAACTGTCTATACAACTATAGTTTGTCATGAAATGTGAATGAATCCTATTCTCAAGGATCTCATAAACCGATTTACATCTTACACAATTTTCTGATTATTATACAATATGCAATGCAAAGAAAACATAGTACTCTACATGCATACTACTGTCCATACAACTATAGCCCGCCAAGAAATGTGATTGAAGCCCATTCTCGAGGATCGCATGAACCGTTTTACTTTTTACACCATTTTCTGATTATTATACAGTAAAACCTCGGTAGAACAACCCCCTGTACGACCTTTCATATGGTCGTTGTAAGGAATTAAAAAAATAATAAAAAATGAGCAAAGAAATGACGCAACAGTACATACCTAGAGAGCACTTCTATTTATTTGCTTCTATTTATTTCCATTACTGAATTTTTGAAAAAAAGTCTTTGATTGACGCCTGTTTCAAGTTCATTTGGGAATTTTTTATTATCACTGATTCCATATCCGTTAGATTTTGAAGAATATCTTCAGATTGAAATTGTCCTTCAAAATATTGACGCAAGGCATTGATTGCATCGAAGGCTTCTTTTTCATTCCTTTTTTCAAAAGCTTGAACGATTTCTTCTCCGTCGTCGGAATCACAGATTTCTTTATTTCCGGTAATATGAGCAATAAAATCGTCCTCATTCAAATTTTCTTCCCAGCACTGTAAAGTTACGGCTACTGCAACGAAGTCATCAAAAGATAATTGAAGATTCTGAAATTTGACACTGAGGAGTTGAGTCTTTTCATTAGTGGTTGGAGTGTCATCTACCTAGGACATCAATCTCGTACTTGACGAAAGGGTCCTTTAAGAAAACACAAACAGAAGAGTACAGGTTTTTTGAAGTTGCACCACAGTACAATAATTTTAAAATAGCCCACTTGCTCATGAGTTCTGAGGTCTAAAATTGGCGGTCGCTCTAACGAAAAATAATACGCTTGGGGTCGTTGTAAGGATTCAAAATTAACATTATTCCTGTGGTAAAATATTTGGGACTTTTTAAGATGGTCGTTCTAACGAAGGGGTCGTTGTATCGTGGGGTCGTTAAAAAGAGGGTCTACTGTACAATATGCAATGCAAAGAAAACATAGTACTCTACATGCATTCAACTGTCTATACAACTATAGTCCGTCAAGAAATGTGAATGAACCCATTCTCAAGGATCGCATACCACGATTTACATTTTCTCCATTTTCTGACTATTATACAACTAGCATATAGCCCATCATATGACGGGATTAGTAAACTTCTTAATATTCCAGAACTGTTAAGTACCCAATGAGGCAGGTAAAAAATGGTTTGTTTTTTGGCTGAGAACTATCTGGTTCACTCTCAATAATTTATTTATCGTCACACTCCTCTAGAGTCTCCCGATCCTGTAATGCAGTTTAGAATCACATTGAATTCATTTAGTCAAACCGTGTGGTTATGTATA
>CM063500.1:54212103-54214603 GCA_032207245.1 Pardosa pseudoannulata
CTATGAACTTCCATCGAACCCTGTAATTGCTGAAATTGTTTCACTTCCACCAATTAGTTAGGATTGGATCACTACGGTCTACTTTTTTGCAACACGAGGGCTAATGAGACCAGGATCTACTGTTTAAAGCGAATTCCGAACGGCTATGAATATCCATCCCATAGTAGGATTCAAACCCACGAACTCCGGTACCGAAGGCCAGCACCCTAACTATTCAGCTATCGTTCGGCCGCTTCCATTAGAAAAATGGTGAAACGATAACGAAAGTGAGCGACCGTGACCAGCAGTAAATGCGCCAAGCAGTAAATAATTTCGCCAAGAATGTCGCCAAGTTATGAAATTTGGCGACTAAAATTAGTCAGTAAAATTAGCTGCCTAACGATCACTATGTAAAGAAATAGGAATAAAAATAATATTTGTATACTGACGTCTATTTTTTGAAAATACATTTTATAAATAATTAAAACGTTTTTTTTTCAGAAGCCGAACGATTGTCGCCAAAAGGGTAGGGTGCTTTTTTTTCTGTACCAGAGTTCGTGGTTTCGAATCTTGCAGTAGCTCCTGTCCCACTAACTCTCGCTTAGCGAAAAAGTCTGTATCGCTCCCAAGCAAACAAATCTATTCTATCCAGAGAATAGAAAAAAAAGATGGGGGTGGTGTAAAGGGAGTGTACCTCTGCCGAACGTTAACAAGCATAATTTGTTCCTAAGTCCTACTTATAATGCCGGACGATGGACGAACGGTAGAGCACTGCTTTTCGGAACTGGAGTTCACGGGTTCGAATCCCGCTGGTAGCTTAGATGTCCGTAACCGTTCGGAATTGTTTTAGGCAGTAAGTACCGGTCTCATTAGCCCTCGTGTAGCAAAACAGCAGACCGTAGCGCTCGACACCAAACCAAGCCAAACGTACTTAAAATATGCAATACTCATTAATACAAATATGTTTTCTGTTGGAAGGAGTTTTAAAATGGATAACACTTCCATTCCAAAAATACTCGATAATTCATAATAACACAATTTACAGTTTATTAAACCTCCGCTTTTGCAGACGAGTTGTCTAAATAATTTGTTTTAGCCTATGCATCAAAATTTGGCAAAAAGGAAACATAGGGTTATTGTTAAATAAATCTGTAGTAAGCATAAATAATTTCATGTAAATACATGATATTTTTCCTCGTGTGATTCGACATGTTTTCAGTATCTTCATTAGTTTACTTGAATATTGCTGTTCTGATTAGGCTGCCATCTTTCCTTTCCGCTAGTAAATTCCCTTCACATTTTTTTCTGTTGTCCAATACTTTTCGTCGTTAGATCCTGACCATGCTCTTCAAATATTTCATAGATATGTATTCCCCTCTAGCCCAATAATACTGGTAAGGTATAGAAAACTGTCGATTGCAGGCGTCACGGAATTAATGTCCGTGATATCACTGATACGAACGGTGATAAAGAAGAACGGTGATACAGCACACACACACACAAAAAAAAGTATTTTGACTAACACAGAAACTACACACAAACATGAAAAAAATTTCAAGTCATAATAAGTACAAAAGAACGGCATATTTACACTCACGCAAATGAAGGTGAAAATACTATTACTCTCTGAAAGTCGATCAGGGCGACATTGAAATCTAATCGGTGGAACAGAATAACGACCATGGAAAATCTTCTATAAATATTTGTTTTCTCTGTTCCTCCGCATGTTGCCACTTCAGTCAAAACTAACTTAAATACTAATAATAAAAAAAGTAATTTTTCTTTTTGGTAAAAATCCTGCTCACTGGTTGCCTTAGGTACTTTCTATCAAATACCTAAGAGTCACGTTCGAAAATGCTGTCGAAACCTGGGTAATAATAGCAGGCCGGCCAAGATGAAGACAGAATCCTGCATGTGACTGTACTATGTATCTCCCTCTAGCCCCATAATACTTGCAGAGATAGAAAATTGTCAATTGCAGGATTTATGGAATTTATGTCTGTGGCATCACTGATACGAATGATGATAAAGAAGAATGGAGACACAGAACTACATACAAATTATTTTGACTAACACAGAAACTACACACAAACTTGAAAAAATTTAAGTCATAATAAGAACAAAAGAACGTCATATTTACACTCACACAAATGAAGGTGAAATTCCTATTACTCTGCGTAAGTTGATCAGAGTGGCATTGAAATACAATCGATGGAACAGAATAACGACCATGGAAAATCTTCTATAAATATTTGTTTTCTCTGTTCCTCCACATGTTTCCACTTCAGTCAAAACTAACTTAAATACCAATAATAAAAAAAATTAAATATTCTTTTTGGCGAAAATCATGCTCACTGGTTGCCTTAGGTACTTTCTATCAAATACCTAAGAGTCACGGTCGAAAATGCTGTCGAAACCTGGGTAATAATAGCAGGCCGGCTAAGATGAAGACAGAATCCTGCATGTGACTGTACTATGTATCTCCCTCTAGCCCCATAATACTTGCAGAGATAGAAAATTG
>CM063500.1:54227103-54229603 GCA_032207245.1 Pardosa pseudoannulata
TTAAGATTCAAAAATTATCATTTCAATTGTTAAATAAACTACTTTATACTCTTGGAGAGTTATTTTCCTCTACTTAACATACCGTAGTTAATCAAGAAAATTAGCATTTGCGTTGTATAAAATAAATCACAACTTGAGAAAAATCAAGTTAAAGATTTAGAAGTATAAATTTGTTTACAGTAAACATTTGACACGTTTGGATTCATAACTTCTCTCAATATTGAAATTTTTTTACTCGGATTATTTTACAATGTTAAGAACTGAATTCCTTTTGACATATACTTTTTTCCGAAAATCGAAATTTTTGTGGATTTAACAACCGTATGACCCCTTAACCCCTTAATATACAGTTTTTTTAAAAAAGGCCGGCCAAAAAATCAATTTTTTAATGTAAAAAACACAATTTAGAACGTTGTCTTGCCAAAAAAATTACAAGAATACAAAAATAATCAAAATTTTTATTGCAATTTTGGATTTTGATAACATTGTAGAAAATAGTCAAATATTGTAACATTACACGCACATCGACATTTTTATCTTTCTTTTCGAATTCCCATTTCAGAATAAACATTATTATCAGTAAAAATACTTATTTTTACTTTTAAAACATAAATGACAACAATGCTAGTATTTATAAAATTAATCAAAATATTCTTTTGTGTGATATATTTCGAAACAAGGTGCAGAACATAGCCCAACATTGCAACTATTTCACATGTAACGACTCTCTTTTCTCTTCCTTTTTCCTTTGCTATCTCTTTTAGCACAACACACAGCACAATATCTACAAAAGTAAAACGCCGCTCGAATTATCTCGAGTGTGCACAGATTGGCCAGTTTAGCGCACTCGAGTTAACTCGAGTGTGCACGTTAAGGGGTTATCAGGCTTTGTCTTGCCAGAAAAATTACAAAAATACAAAAATAATCAAAATTCGAGTATATTGGATGTTTATACATTTGGTATAATTTCTACTTTTTAGAATATTATTATTGTCAAAAGAGTATACTGTTAAATTAGTAAGCAATCTACCAACTGACAGTATGAATGTGTCATCCCTCGATGCGTAGATATCAAATATGAAATCTTTATGTGTCATATCTCAAGAATAAAGTATATAAAGTGACGCCTCGAGTCAAGGATATCTTTACAGCCAAGAGCTTAGTAATAAAAGACTTAACAATTATATTTTATTTTACATTATATTTTAGTAAAATATATATTGAAAAATGAGAGAATCTGAATATAAATACGCTGTCCCAAAGCGGCTCACAAGGAAGAGATAAGTCGTAAGTGATAAGTAGAAAAAAATATATAATTTATACTTGAATAAGTAAGTGTTATAGTTTACAATCCCATGTAAATGATCAATAAAACGATTGTTTTTTTGCATTCACATTGTTAATTTAAATTATAGATTGTATTCGAGTGTGAAAAATTATAGCAACATAAAGTACAACGCTGCTCGAATTATCTCGAGTGTGCAGTTTGCCCAGTTTAGCGAGCTCGAGTTAACTCAAGCGTGGACATTAAGGGGTTACAGAGCAGAAATGTGCAAAGAATTAGCGATAAGTTGCTTATTTCTCTTTTAGAAAATATAATAGAAGAAAATTTCAAATTTCATATTGTTTCTGTAAGTGACAGTAAAAATTTCATTAACTATAATTTAAGAGGTTTATCGTTATCCTTGCACTGTCTTGTATAGAAAGCTTTAAAAGATTTTCAAAATAATTCAAAGCATACTTTGAAAAGAATTGCTTGCATTGAATCTCTATTTTTTTTAACATAGATAAAAGTATTATAATTTTATAAAATTATTCTATAATAGAAATGTCCAAGGAATTAACTACAAGTTGCTTCTTTTTTAGACCCAAATGATAAAAGAAATTAACAAATTCCTCCGTCTTTTACTGTAAGTGTTATAAACATAATTTATGAATACTCTTTCATCATCATGTGTAGAAAACCTTAAAAAATCTCAATATTTTAAAGCTAAAACTTTTAAAAAATTACAAACATCTAAAAATTAATAATTTAATTAAATAAATTAATAAATTTAATAAAATAAAATATTTAATTTTTAATTTTAATTAAATAAACTATTCAAATATAATTTACTTTCCTTAAAAGGTACTTTAATATACTTTATATTACTTTAATTATATTACTTTACTTATATTATATATAATATATATTATTATATAATATATATATATATTATATATATATATATATATTATATTATATTATATATTATATATATATATATATATATATATATATACTATATATATATTATTATGTTATATTATTATACTATATTATTATTATATTATTTTACTTTAATTATTTTTATTTATATTACTTTAATATACTTTAAGTAACTTATTTACTTTCTTTAAATGTATTCTAAAATACATAAGTGTTACAATATTTACTGTAATATTTTATATGAAAAAAATCTCTTTAAACAGTACGAGGCCCCTCAGATTTATTTAAATT
>CM063500.1:54239603-54247103 GCA_032207245.1 Pardosa pseudoannulata
AATATTTCTGTTTTAATTATTTAAAACCCTCCATGTGCATAAATAATTATTACATCCATTTTAAATTTAGCTGGTATTGTAGTTATATTATATACAATTTAAAGAAGTTAGAATTAATGTTTTGAATGCCATAATCTGTCCGTTCGAAAGAAACTTCTATATTATTTTTTTGCTATTGGCATTTACCGAAAATTATTGTGATGAGGCGATTTAGATCAGTTATATATTTGATTCATTCATACAAGAAGTAAAATGCTCGGAGTCTAAATCTCACCTCATCACATCTTTGTAAAAAGATAGAGGACCATTAAATTATATTCTACGGATATTGTTGTCTTGTACGGTGATCTCGGATGGGGTTCTGATCCCAGTCCCAGATGAGAATCCTGTCTCCGTACTTGACATTAAAGAAGAATGTACCTTTG
The DNA here is from genome assembly GCA_032207245.1 of Pardosa pseudoannulata. Taxonomy (NCBI): domain Eukaryota; kingdom Metazoa; phylum Arthropoda; class Arachnida; order Araneae; family Lycosidae; genus Pardosa; species Pardosa pseudoannulata. The sequence goes on from CM063500.1 coordinate 54,240,029, forward strand.
TGGAGTTATTTATGAGTCCCTAAGGGACAGTGCCCAATTAGAAGGGATAAGGTTTTCCACGTTGGCGGTCTCAAGGCGGGGTTTAAGCAGACCAGTTAGATTGTTTCAACTATCCCGATTGGATGATATGAAGGAAGAGGGGACTAGGATGAAATTAATAAAATAAGAAAGATTGAAAAAAAGAAAAGGTGAAGGTGTTCGATGGTCCAGACGAGGAGAAAGTCTGACAGAATAGGTTCGGGAGTCGAATAGACTAGAGAAGTCCGACGGAAGGTGTTCGGAAGTCCGAGGGAAGGTGTTCGGTAGTTCAGACGAAGAGAGGAGTCCAACAGAACGAGTTCGAGAGTCCAGTCAAGTCCTACAGGAAGTGTTCCTGCATCAAATAGCACGGCCGAACTCCAAAAACTCAGGAGAAAGCCCCTGACCAGACCGACGAAAGATCCATAGATACCCATTAACCAGCAGTGTTCCGGGCACACCATTTTAACTTCCCAAAGGTACCCCCTTTTATATACATTTTGAAATTGAGATTAGGTCCTCTCTCTTATATTTATATAATTACTTAAGTATTAAAAATTATTCTCAGAACTAATTTAGAAGATGTTGATAAAGCATATTTTATGAAAATTAGCATCAGTTTTGTATGTACATAGATGTATATATATTATAATAAATTTACCTTTTTTATATAAGTTAGTTTTGGATACTGTTAATTCAGCTTTGAGTTTATTTTTATATCTTATGTCTGTAGTTTCTCAGAACTTGGGGTTAAATTTAGTACTAAAATACTTTTACACAACGCAATCAAAATAAAATCTCACTATACATTTGATCACAGGTTACTACTCAAATAAAAACGAAGACTACACGACAATTATTACGTTGACAACTAATTTTATTCTAGGGTCTAAAATGTATATTTCATAAATAATAAATCTATATTAGCTTTCTTTCTTTTTTTCGTATACTTTTAAAAGAAGGTGGTTTTAAAATTGTTTCATCTAGAGACATAAGATATTAATTAAAAATAGAAAATAAAGCTCATTACTGATATTTATATCTATAATTTTTCCACACTTTTACGTTTAATTAAAATTTACTTCAAGTTTTCAAACGTTTAAGAAATAAGTAACGTAATTTACCGAAATACAACTAAGTACTTAAAAGTTGTGTACATTGAAAGGCTTCTTTTACAGTGAAAGAAAAAAATTTAGCGTATTTATTCACAAATAATAAATATAAAGATCAAATATGTTTACTGAAAATACAAAAAGAAGATAAACCTATTATTCAAAGAGATGAATTCAATCCAAATTTTATGATTTATTAAATAGGCTTAAAATTTCATGTTTGTTTTTAGAAAATAGTATAAAAATTAAGCATGTTGAGATAAAATAAATGTAAATAGAAAACTAGTTACCTACCGTAAATAAAATATCAGGGTAAAACTAACATTTATAAATTTCGTTAAATATGAATACGAGATATTAAATTTTTCTTTAGCAAACTTAAAGCTGTGTCGTTTGTACGTTGTAAATATAATAAGTCTAATTCAATTTTATACAATGAAAATTAAATACAAACATTTCAATTTCTTTCCTCCAATAAAATACATAATTAAATATTTTGTATGATAGCAGTTTAACGTTAAAAATGAATCTATAAATAGATTGCAATATTTAACAATGAATTATGACTTTGTAAACAATGCACATATTAAAGTCTGAAACAATCTATTTTGATGGAAATTTTGAACAGATCAATGCTCTGAAAATTAATCTAAAGTAGATTACTCTTTTCAAAGATGGTAAACATGCTACTCGTAATAATTTTATATTAGTGACAGTGTTGATAGTGTCAACAGAATAGAGCCAAATTACCCTAAAAGCCATTTCAGAAAGTTAGCACACATTTTTTCAATGATTAAACTTTTTTAAATATCCTTATATGGGGACGGAAAAGTAAAGTGTACGGAAAGCTTTGAATATTGTTCTGGAATACTAGTTTTTGAAATATTATATTTATGGAACATTAGCATTATTCGCCGGCGTTGCTTGGGTAGTAATGTTACAAAAATTCAATGCCTTATATGTTATATAAAATATTACTGATGACTCAAAATCAAAATTACTGATGACGATGACTCAAAATCAAAATTTATAACAATATTTAAAAACAGAACTTAGGTTAATTTTAAATATATGGGGCTTTTTTTGCAGTTAAATTTATGTTTCTAATTTTGTTTGTAAAGATAATTTTTTCAGGTTTGTAATCATTACAGAAATAACCCCTGTATCGTTGAAAAGCGCAGTAAATTATATGTTACTGATGAATGAGTCATGACTCAATATCAAACCTTAGAACAATGTTCAAAAACACATTTCAGATTTAATTCTAGAGATGTAGAACTTTTTCTTCTGTTAATTTATGTTTCTAATTTTGTTTGTAAAAATTCTGTAAATTCCAGTAAGCATTAAGGAAATAACTTTGTATCGTTGAAAAGCGCAGTAAGTTATTTTTTACTGATGAATAAGGGATGACTCAAAATCAAACCTTATAAATGTTTAAGAACACAGTTCAACGTTAATACTAGAGATGTAGAGCTTTTTTGCTGTTAATTTATGTTTCTAATTTTGTTGTAAACATTCTGTAAATTCCAGTAATCATTACGGAAATAACTTTTGTATCGTTGAAAATCGCAGTAAGTTATATTTTACTGATAAATAAGTGATGGCTCAAAGTCAAACCTTAGAAAAATGTTTGAAAACACTGTTCAGCTGTAATTCTAGAGATGTAGAGCCTTTTCTGCTGCTTATTTATGGTTCTACTTTTGTTTGTAAAGATTCTGTAAATTATAGAAATAACCTTTGTATCATTGAAAAGCGCAGTAAGTTATATTTTATTGATGATTTTGTGATGACTCAAAATCAAACTTTAGAACAATGTTTAAAAACACAGTTCACTGTTAATCTAGAGATGTAGAGCTTTTTCTGCTTCTAAATTTATGTTCCTAATTTTGTTGTTAAGATTCTATAAATTCCAGTAATCATTAAGGAAATAACTTAAACCTTTCTATCAATGGAAAGCTTAGTAAGTTATATTTTACTAATGACTAAGTAATGACTCAAAATCAAACCTTAGGAAAATGTTTAAAAACACAGTTCATTGTTAATTCTAGAGATATAGAGATTTTTCTGTTGTTAAATTTATGTTTCTAATTTTATTTGTAAAAATTCTGTAAATTACAGTCATTCGGAAATAACTTAAACATTTGTTGAAAAGCGCAATAAGTTATGTTTTACCAATGAATAGATGAGGACTCAAAATCAAACCGTACAACTATGTTTAAAAACATAATTCAATATATCTGAATTCTATATATCTGAAGCCTTTGCTACTGTTTTAATTCATGTTTCCAGTTTTGATTCTATAAATTCTTTAGTTTCCATTAATCATTAGACAAATAAAACAAATATTTAGATTATTGAAAAGGTTCAATGAATTATTTTTGACGGATGAATAAGTGATAAATTTTAAATGGGGTCCAAAAAAGAAAAATTGCTTTCGTATTAGATATTTTAAAGCTGATAATTTTCTTTTGTTATGAGCTAAAATTTGGACTGATCTTTTTGAAACAATTAATACAATGTCTTTTATAATTGATTTGGAAGAATTTAAATTCATATTGTCTCCCCTTCGCATTTTAACCTAATCAATCTGATCAGTAGCTACTTCGTCAAACTATAATTTTTTAGAAAAGGTGGATTTACTTCAATCACTGCTTTTACTTTTACCTTGGGGTATAAGAAAATATTTTAACTAGCCAACTTTATTCTAAAGTATATTATATTATGTTGTAAGTCAAACATTATACACATTTGTTCATTACCCTATGAATAATCATTTTTGAATTAGGAGAGATACGTACAGATAGTACAAAGAAACTAGTCTCAATGCGTTTAAAGATGGATAAAATGAATACATTAATATCGGAATTAAAGCTCATTTATGTAGTTAGTAGCGTAATGCTTCACCTATTCAAAATGAATTCAAACATAGTCAGCAGGTAATTTTAAGCAGTATTTTCACATTAAACATTTATATTTCCCCCAATTATGGCAAGGAAAATAATTTACAGTAATAAAGAGTTTTTCTTAAAAGATACTATGGTATAATTATTGTTTTGTAGCACAAGAGGGATTTTTTACAGCAATTAATAAATTATCAAACGAGAAAAAATTAACAAATTTTTTCAATATATTATTTTAAAGGCGTAAAAAACACGCAAATATCAAAATAGTTAGAGCTTACCCATTTAAATTGTAAAAAGAAAAGTATACCAAAGTGCATAAAAAATTAAGTAAATGAAAACTCTAATAAAAGTCTAATAATATATATCCGACATATATAGGTAACAATTTTCCTTTGATCGTATATAATCACCTTCACAAAGTATAAGAAAATAGCGTAATAGGTTAATTCATTTAAACAATATGTTATTACTACTATTCTAACTTGTAGAAAGTGTGCTATATTAAAGAAATAATTCAATAAACAAATGAAAAAATTCCCCTATTTAATTTTATAATCTAGAGATAATTTTTCCAATGTAGATATAAAAATACTAAGTAAAATGAATCTACAAAAATTCCTAATAGATAGCCGACTTATTAAGGCATTATATTCTTACGTTAAAAGTAGGTTTCATTATCTTTTATTTTAATTGTAAATAATTTTCTTTTACATACGATAAAAAATAACTTACAGTGATATGTTGATTTATTTAACATATATTATGCTATGTATTCTTTTTCTAATAGAGAAGAGTGTGTTTTTACGGCAGTTATTCAATAAAACAGGTGTGAAAAATAATTATTGATTTTTGCGCTTTCTTGTTTTAAAGGCTTAAAATAATACAAATTACAAAGTATTAATTAATTATCCATTTCTTCCTGAAAATATATAAAAAAATTGTTCCATATTACGAATAAAAATACGATGTAAAAGAAAGATATAAGCAAAAAACCGTAAAAGATGGCTCACATATGTAGTTAAAATTTACCCGTTAAGTATGCTTTTTTCTTTCACTTATGATTGGGAAAATAGCTTTTAGTAATAGACTGATTTCCTTAAAATATATTATGTTATCATAACTATTCTGAAAAGATAGATAATGTATTTTTTACAACAATTACTGGATAAATAGCTAAGAAAAAATCGGCGAATTAATACGCTATATTGTTTGAAAGACTTAAAAAATAAGTATACTAGAGTCTTAAGAGCTTACCATTATAATTCCGAAAATTTGGAAAAAAGTGTACGAAAGTATCTATAAAATACGGAGGTAAAAGGAAGCTAGAAAAAACAATAATAACAGCCATTCGACATATGTAAGCAATATTTTCGCGTTAAACATATGTATTTTTCTCCCACTTGTGACAAGAAAAATAGCTTACAGTAATATGTTGATTTATTTAACTTATATTATGTTCCATATTAATTTTCTGAAAGGTAAAAGTGCGTTTTAACGGCAATTATTCTATAAACAGGTGAGAAAAACCTTAGTGAATTTTTACACTATCTGATTTTAAAGGCGTAAAGTAATACAAATCACAAATTATTAATTAATTGTCATTTTATTACTGAAAATCTATAAAAAATTCTTCCATATTAGAAATAGAAATATGAAGTAAAAGAAAGATATAAGAAAAAATCGTGACTGATAGCTCACATATGTAGTTTAAATTTACCTGTTAAGTATGCTTTTTTCCACTTATGATTAGGAAAATAACTTATAGTACTAGAGTGTTTTATTTAAAATATATTATGTTATAATAGTTATTCTGAAGCTATAGACAATGTATATTTTTACAACAATTACTGAATAAACAGCTAAAAACAAATCAGGGAATTCCTACGCTATACTGTTTGAAAGACGTAAAAAATAGGTATACTAGAGTCTTAAAAGTTTACTCTTATAATTCGGAAAATCTGGAGAAAAATGTACCAAAGTATCTATAAAAATAGGAGGTAATAGGAAGCTAGAAAAAAAATTGTAACAGCCATCCGACATATGTAGGCAATATTTTCACCTTAAACATATGTATTTTTCTCCCACTTATGACCAGAAAAATATCTTACTGTAATATGTTGATTTATTTAACATATATTATTCTACGTATTAATTTTCTGAAAGAAAAAAGTGCGTTTTAACGGTAATTATTCTACAAACAGATGAGAAAAAAATGTATTGAATTTTTGCACTATCTTGTTTTAAAGGCGTAAAATAATACAAATTACAAAGTATTAATTAATTATTCTTTTATTCCTGAAGATCTATGAAAAATTGTTCCATATAAGGAATAGAAATACGACGAAATAGAAATATTTAAGAAAGAAGTCGTAACAGATAGCTCTCACATGTAAATAAAATTTACCCGTTAAGCACGCTTTTTTCTTCCACTTATGATTGGGAAAATAGCTTATAGTAAAAGATTGATTTACTTAAAATATATTATGTTATCATAACTATTCTGAAGAGATAGAGAATGTATATTTTTACAACAATTACTGAATAAACAGCTGAGAAAAAAAATCAGCGAATTCCTAAGCTATATTGTTTGAAAGACGTAAAAATAGGTATACTAGAGTCTTAAAAGCTTACCCTTATAATTCAGAAAATCTGGAGAAAAGCGTACAAAACTTCTGGAGAAAAGCGTACAAAACTAGCTATAAAAATAGGAGGTAAAAGTAAGATAGAAAAAAAATCGTAACAGCCATCCGACATATGTAGGCAATATTTTCACCTTAAACATATGTATTTTTCTCCCACTTATGACCAGAAAAATATCTTACTGTAATATGTTGATTTATTTAACATATATTATTCTACGTATTAATTTTCTGAAAGAAAAAAGTGCGTTTTAACGGTAATTATTCTATAAACAGATGAGAAAAAAATGTATTGAATTTTTGCACTATCTTGTTTTAAAGGCGTAAAATAATACAAATTACAAAGTATTAATTAATTATTCTTTCATTCCTGAAGATCTATAAAAAATTGTTCCATATAAGG
>CM063500.1:54252103-54257103 GCA_032207245.1 Pardosa pseudoannulata
ATAATTACATGCTGTCGTATAAATACATAGGAAATATTTTGTGCAGTTGTTAGGTATTTTTAGGACTTCATGTAAGTTGGATAGGTATGTCAGACATTTTTGTTAATGTATCAAATCAAGTAACAAGAAGATCAAATATCACCAAACATTCCATAAATTTTCGAAATCAATTAATGTATTTTAAAAAAATGTGTGTTTAAAATTCAGTACAAAAAGTTAAAAATGCAGCATATTGTTAACTTTCAATTTTGGATCGAGAGATGATGTAGAAGCATTGCAATGTACCATGAAATTTACCAAATAGAAATTCCGTTCAAAGTTGACCAACCGGCATCCAAAATAATTAATAATAAGTTCAGTTTCTAATTACTTAATTATTATAAATATTAGTTTTTACATTAAAAATTCCTTTACATTGTTGTAGCGAAGAGTAAATAAAATGTTTTGGTAAACATAGATAAATATATCAAACCAAATACATTAGGATTCTGAATTTCTTTCTACGAAGAACTTTAGGTGTGACTCCCAAGATTTTCCGGTAGGTAACTTTGGCTCTTGCTGCAAAATGTCTGGCTATGTCTGGTCTAGTGTTAGATTCCTTTTATTAGAAAGTGATAATGTATTAATACCTGATGTATTTGGATATATATTTATATTTAAAATGTTTGACCAATTTGCTTGTAAATTTGTTATGATTATAGCAATACATTTATGTGAATGTCCTTACAGATTTAAGGCAAAATCTTAATTTTAAATGTGTTAAATTATTAATTATTTTATAAAAATATTAAAATATTCCATGCATATGTCTTGTAATTGAAATAGGGTAATTTGTATTCATAGGATAACTTTTAGGCCTTAAAAACACTCCTCGGAATCTTCATATTTTTTTTATAAAATAATAGTTAATATACATCCTTTTTTCATGTACGAAATATGCATACTAATTCTACATATTTCCAAGACTTTTTCATAACACTTTGTTTATACTTCACCAAGAAAATAATCGATAAGTTTCGAGCATATATAACAGTTAGAAAGTTGCAAATACTTAGAGAATTTTCGTTTTAAAACATGTTTAGTAGTTATTAGTAATAAATGAATTCTGTTATAATAATAATTATATTAGTTATAAAATGATAAATGTTAATAAAACACTTTCTTTGATTTTTATTTTCCTATGTCATAATTCATTAAGAGAGAAATACCGATTATCATCCGAATTTCACTTATCTGAATGTTTACTGTAGCTTTAAACATAAGAATGGAGAAATACATAATTCGAGCTCAAAGTTATAGATATTGCACAAATGAGACTCTTGAGAATTTCTGAAGTGATTCAAGTATCAAATAATAACGAAAAGCCTCGCGTTAGATGTAATTTCGTCGGTACCAATACCTTAACAGTTCCATAACTGTAAGGCCAAGATATGTAAAGTTAAAGTAAAATCCTTAGAATTCAATTACTCAATTCTAACTTTAAGTTTCAAACTACATTTAGAACCAAAAGATTTTATCGAGATTTTCCAGAGAGTTATTGTTAAATTAGGTTATGAATCATCGAAAAGTAAGGAAGTTAGAATATATAATATTTTACTCTTCCATATACCCGTCATATGACTAGATTGGTAAAATTTTTAATTTTCCAGAATTGTAAAGTATCCTATGAGACAGTTAAAAAATTGGTTTTTGTCTGAGAAATATCTGGTACACTCTTTGGTACACGGGGTTAATTTGTTTATTTTCATACTCCTCTAAAGTCTCCTGATACTGTGAATGCAGTTTAGAATCACGTTGTCACGTTGTCACATTTAGTCACACATTTAGAAAGATAATTCAAATTTTTCTTAGCTACGTCGAAATTATCGTCAAGTTCTTCCCATTTTTTTGCCACAGTATTTAATGGAAGTAAAGGAATGAAATTATCATTTCATCTACATCGTGGATGTAGATAGAATTTGATGTTAATACCAATGATAAAATTTTTATTTCAACAAAAAATAATCGATGGTTAAATTTGAAATTATAATATATGTACCTAATATATTATTTAATCCAAATATAAAAGAAAATTATTTACGTGAAATCTAAGTTCAGTAATAAAACGTATGAAAATAATGCAGACATTATTTCAATAATTTAAAATAAGAAATGATTAAATGAGAGGCTTAAAGGAATGACGTCATAATGCTAGAAAAAATGTTATTTTCTAGCATTTGTAGCTGTTGGTGTTAGCGATTATTAGTCCTAAATACAATATTTCAGAATTCTAATATTTGTCCAATCATTTTTGCGTATGGCCAGATATATGCACATAAACGTACGAACGTGCAGACTTCCAGTCGAAACTACTCAAATTTAAATCAGAAATAGATAAAATTGAATTTTAAATTTAAAAGTTAAGTTTTCCTTTTATGTACGTACAGACGTAATGCAGAAACTAGTTGTTGTAATGTACTTTCAACACAAACACCAGTGTTCGTTCTCAAAGGGTAAACACAGTAAAATATACGCTGTGGAATTAAAGGAAAATACTTAATATCTAAACTAAAACATTGATTTTGTATAATATTTACAAATTAATACATCACTTGATTAGTTTTTAACATGACCTGCAATTATTTGGTTTTGCTATTCATCAATACTCTTGAAATACTATTCCTTAGCATGAGAAAGATTATGAGACCCAGGCAATAATTACGAATATTATTAAGTTTACCTCCAGTAATTTCAGGGGAGCAGTCTGTTGCTGTCAACAGGCTGGACGTCAGTGCGGGCATGTGGGCGTAAAGGTCATTTGCTGGACGTCGGTACTGGCGTAGCGGCCATTATTTTGCTGGACGTCTAAGCGGGGTTCCGATCATGCGCAAACGGGTTCGGGAATAGATTGCTGGCCCGGGCTCTCTCGCTTGCTCACTGGATCACGTTGTCCAGCGACTCTTGAAATCCCGACATCGATTTTTCGACATTTTCCTTTTACCATTTGATATTTTCCTTTTATGTACGTACAGACGGAATGTAGAAACTAGTTGTTGTAATGTATTTACAACACAAACACCAGTGTTCGTTCTCAAAGGGTAAACACAGTAAAATATACGCTGTGGAATTAAAGGAAAATACTTAATATTTAAACTAAAACATTTATTATGTAAAATTATGTAAAATATTTATTATGTATAATAAGCCCAAATTCAATACATCACTTATTTAGTATTTAACAGGACCTGCAGTTGTTAGTTTTGCTATTCATCAATACTCTTGAAATAATATTACTTATCAAAAGATTATGAGACTCAGGTAATAATTACGAATATTATTAAGTTTACTTCCAGTAATTACAGGGGATCAGTCTGGGGCTGTCAACAGGCTGGACGTCAGTGCGGGCATAAGGGCGTAAAGGTCGTTTGCTGGACGTTGGTACTGGCATAGCGGCTGTTATTTTGCTGGACGTCTATGCTGGCGTGCCGATCATGCGCAAGCGGGTTCGGGAATAGATTGCTAACCTGGGCTCTCTGGCTTGCTCTTGGGATCTCGTCGTCCAGCTACTCTTGAAATCCCGACATCGATTTTTCGACATTTTCCTTTTACCATTCGACATTTTCCTTTTATGTACGCCCAGACGGGATGCAAAAACTAGTTGTTGTAATGTATTTACAACACAAACACCCGTTTTCGCTCTCAAAGAGGAAACATAGTAATATATATGCAATGGAATCAAAGGAAAATACTTAATATTTAAACTAAAACATTTATTATGTACAATATTTACAAATTAATACATCACTTGATTAGTATTTAACATGACCTGCAATTATTTGGTATTGCTATTCATCAATACTATTGAAATAGTGTTCCTTATCAAAAGATTATGAGACCCAGGTAATAATTGTGAATATTATTAAGCTTATCTCCAGTTATTACAGGAGAGAAGGCTGGGCTGTCAACAAGCTGGACGTCAGTACGGGCGGGAGGGGGTAAATTTCGTTTGCTGGACGTCGGTACTGGTGTAGCAGCCGTTATTTTGCTGGACGTCTATGCTGGCGTGCCAATCATACGCATGCGGGTTCGGGAATAGATTGCTGGCCCGGGCTCTCTGGCTTGCTCACGGGATCTCGTCGTCCAGCTACTCTTGAAATCCCGACATCGATTTTTCGACATTTTCCTTTTACCATTCGACATTTTCCTTTTATGTACGCCCAGACGGGATGCAAAAACTAGTTGTTGTAATGTATTTACAACACAAACACCCGTTTTCGCTCTCAAAGAGGAAACATAGTAATATATATGCAATGGAATCAAAGGAAAATATCTAATATTTAAACTAAAACATTTATTATGTACAATATTTACAAATTAATACATCACTTGATTAGTATTTAACATGACCTGCAATTATTTGGTATTGCTATTCATCAATACTATTGAAATAGTGTTCCTTATCAAAAGATTATGAGACCCAGGTAATAATTGTGAATATTATTAAGCTTATCTCCAGTTATTACAGGGAAGAAGGCTGGGGCAGTCAACAAGCTGGACGTCAGTACGGGCGGGAGGGGGTAAATTTCGTTTGCTGGACATCGGTACTGGCTTATCGGCCGTTATTTTTCTACGCGTCTATGCTGACGTGCCGATCATACGCATGCGGGTTCAGGAATAGATTGCTGGCCCGGGCTCTCTGGCTTGCTCTCGGGATCTCGATGTCCGGCAACTCTTGAAATCCCGACATCGAGTCCTTTTCAAACTTCTCTTCCATAATTTTTACACCTCGTTTCAACACCCCTTTTTTCTCTTTCCCAATCAGTTGTTGGTGAAATATTCCTACATCTGCACCTATAAAAATATGTAAGAACTCTGCCAGAGTCAAGGAAAAGTAACAAAGTTCTTTATTCCGACACGAACGATTACAGTCAAGCTGACTGCTCTCTGCTGAGTAGCAGCGTCGTTTTTATTTTAGATTTGGACAGCATCCCTTCATTTCATTTGAAATATTTTCATTATCA
>CM063500.1:54264603-54269603 GCA_032207245.1 Pardosa pseudoannulata
GGGAAATTTTCCCACATCTGTATCCCCTTCGCGACTGCAAGTGGGCTCATTAAAGTAGCTCTATTGTGACATTACTTTTTAGCCCCTGCACACATAACTCACGGTTACATCTCTGTGCCAGCTTGACTGTTACGCTGCCAATCCGTGATCTACGTTCTCTGGGGGTCCTGAACTAGACGTGCCCAATTGGAGTCCTAAATTCCTCTAGGAAAATCTCCCACAGCTGCGCAAGCACCAGTAGATCACCGTGCGAAAGTACCTCAGTACAATTCCATCGAAATGTATTTTACAATTGGATCAGAAAAAAATGTACCTGTCTACGACGCTGTCTTGTTTAGTAATTTTAAAAACACTCTGAACAGTCTGTACCGAGTGGATTTTTTTTGATTGATATGCACGAGGAAGGGCACACACATACACACACACACACAACACACACACATATATATATATATGTATATATATATTATATATATATTATATATATATATATAATATATTACATACATAAAGCATTATATAAACATGTTCATACAGACACATATGTATACATATATATCTGCATTTGCGTATAATTAAATATATGTATATGCATGTGTATATATATGTACATACATTATTTTTAAAGATACATACATTATTTTTAATTTTAATTAATTAAAATTTTAATATTTATTATCACAAAAATGAAAAACATGTTTGTTTGCTGACAAACATGTTCATTAAATAAAATCATTTAATGTTTTTTTTTGTATTTTCCTGTCTTTCTATTTCAAATTTATGCTGAAATGATTTTCATTAGAATATATTTTCTGTATTTTCAGGAAAAGAAAGAGTTCTCTGGGAATCCCTCTTGATTTAAAAAAGAAACCTTTCCTAGAACAGCACAGAGTTCTAGAAGACCCTTTATTTTTACGCAGGGAAAATCTTACGATGCAAACTGTAAATATGATTGCTAAAGAAGTCAAATTTAATTTATTTTCTGACAATCTGAAACATTTTAAGGGAAATAATAGTATTTAGGAGATTGTAAGACTGATATTGTACCGGAATGATTAGATAAAGTATGGGAATTTTTAAAAATTTCCTTTAAAATACTAATCTAGAAAGGTATGACTTTGAAAGTTTCACGTAAGACTCTCAAAGAGATTTTATATTTCAGGGACCCACATTTTAAAACAACGAACAATTTATATCGACTGGATTTTTTTTGCTTAAAATGCATGAATAAGTGCACATATACATATCTACATAAAGAACTGTATATATATATATATATATATATATATATATATATATACTTACATGTTTCGATATTTTTTTCATTTAGTCTGTACTAAATGAAAGATAAATATATATTGTAACTGTTGCATTAAAAAGATATAAAACATATATTATTTTTGAAGAATTAATTTAATTTTTTTTAATTTACCGTCTTTTTCTTTAAAATTTATTCGGAAAGAATTCTATCCCATCAGAATATATTTTTCTGATTTTTTAGGAAAAGAAAACAGGTCCGAAGGAATCAGTCTTCTTTTATAAAAGAAATCTTTCCTAGAACAACACTGAGTTATAGAAAATATTTATTTTTACGAAGGAAAAGTTTTGCGATGCAAACTATAACATACGATTGCTTAAGGCAGTCGCATCTCAAACATTTATTTTCAGACAGTCTGAAATATTTTACGGAAAAAATAGCATTTACGAGATTGGGAAACTGATACTGACACGAAGAGTTTGGGATTTTCTTAATTCTTATAAAATATTAACCTAGATAGATAATAATACTAACACTGAACGTCAGGCTATTAAAGATGTTTTATATTTCTTGGTCCTAAATTTCGAAACACTTTGTATAAATTGTATCGTCTAAAACTTTTTATTAAAGCTGAAACTACATTAGTTTTATGTCTGATTGTTAAATGACTCTAAATTATTTTGCTTTATTTTAACTCTGAGAAAAGAAGCACTTATATTTATTATTACTAATACATGTTAATGGTCTTTTTACAATTTAGCAAATGACTCTATTTCAGTAACGAGTAATGATATCTTACCTTAAAATGCATGATGTCATAAACAGCAGTTAAAAATTAAAAAAATACAAACTTTGTGAAAAAATTAAGAGTATTTTTTAATTCCTTTTAAAAGCTATTTATCTAGAAGACGAGTCGTACTACATAAGAAAAGATTTAAAAACTTATAAATAATGCATTATTTTTTTAAAACTGGATGTTTAGGATTTGATGTTATTTTTTAAATCGATTTCACGAGAATTAAGAACTTTTTTCTTTAAATACGATTAGATTTGACTTGAGAAGTGTTATAAAAGTATTTTGTTTCTGGTTCAGTTCTTTTTGAATTTGTACGAGCCCGTCAGCTATTTAAGATGTGTTTACAGCTGTTTGTGACAGGTGTGAGGTATCTAAATTGAATTAATGGTATGAGAAATATGCCTACTGTTGTCACCCCAAAATAAATTCTATGTTCCAAAACGCTTCAAAATAAAAGCATTTTATGAACAGTATATGTTTAAAAGTTTAGCACACGTCCAATAAAAACTGATGGAATATAGTCTTGAAAAATGAAATCACTTTGACAGTTCACTATCATTGCGAAAAGATCCTTTTATTAAAATTATTGATGTAAAACTTTCAAACATCGCATAATTCGAAAGGAGATTTTCTTTTTTTAGATTAAATATTAAAAAAAAATATCTAATGACAAGAATATCTTAGCTTAATGAAAAGTTACTACTAAATACTTCTAGTAGTAATAGCCATAGGATATATTTGAATGTTTGTGAATATTTGCTTCTTACATTGAATTCTAATAAATGCATTTTCAAGCATGTATCACTGGAAAGATATATAGAAATATAATCATCATAAAAGCTGGAAAAGGGAGATTTTTGGGACAATTTACATCCAATAAAAAATCAATCAAAATGGCCTTAATATAATAATTCGTTCTTGGGTTATCATATCGTATGATGCATAGAAATACAGGGAAATATAAAAATAGGTTTTTGTAAGCGTTTTTAGATTTCTTGACTACTGAATGGTTGTTAGAAAAGACTAAACCCGTTCGTGACTAACGTCTCCTATACGCGACGCAGCGATTTTATTCTTATCAGTCCAGCGTCGCTTCCACGAGATGATTTTGGATTGATATTGAAAGACCAGCGTCGCGTATGCGTAATAGCAGATAGGAACGTTTTATTTGAATTTTTAAATGCTAGATTTACATATCAGATGGCTCAAACGGCAACGGGTTTCACAATGGTCGACTCGTATAGAGTTTACGTGCTAAAAGAATTTAAGGAAAACGATTGGTGTGATTTACTCAAAGGTTAATATAAAACTGTAACGAAAAACCAGCTGTACAAAAAAATCACTGTAAAGTACACAAAACAATACATTTTAATGAACTGAAACAATTTCGAAATGAATTTATAATTTTACGACACTTTATTATTCTCTTTGAATTCTAACGTACACGGTTCAAAATCTACCGAATTGCAAATAGAAAGATTAATCTATACTATTCAAAAATAAAATGTTTAGTTGTTTGTCTATTTATTTGTTTGATGGAATACTTGAATGTTAAAGTCTACTAGAGAACAATGAGTTTTGATAGAGCTTCCGCATAGAAGAAGCAATTTTTAAAAGTGTATTTTATATAGGATGCAATATAGTAGAATGCTTTCTATATTGTTTAAAAGCAAAACAGAACTTGAAATATCACCACGAATTTTAAAAATACACTGTTGTTTATAAGAATAGTTAAAATACACGTATGTATCTTTGAAAAGGTATCTAGTAACTTAATCATCATAAAAGCTGGATAAAGTAAAATTCTAGGGGTAACCAACATCGAATAAAAAATAACAATCAGAACATTGCAAAAGGTATGTTTGGTTTAGTCTAATGATTCGTGTTTGATTTATCACATCATATAATACATATGTCACAATGAAAATGCATAAAATCTTATTTTGCTAAGCAATCTTAGATTTAATTAGTGAGTAAAATCCAGCAGAAAGCAATAGGTTTGGAAAAAGATTCTTAAATTAATTTTTTATCATACACTATGAAGTATTGATGCATATATGAATCAAAGTTTCGTTCTATTCTATTTCATTCTCCACAGGAAAGCAATTTGCATTTATTTCCAATTGGTTTTAATATCAACAACTCCTGTTTGCGATATCATTCTCATTTTATAATCTAGGTGAGTGTAACTGAGTATAATATATTTGAATATATAATATTCATATAGCATTTTGCTATTAGTACAGTATCAATACTAATACAGTTTTCAAACACTTGAACAGCGGATTTTTTCCTATGTTAGATAAGGAATTTAATTTAAATAATATATTTGTATTTCTCATAAAGGAAAGTTATAACTATTCAACTTATATATGCACTAAGCACAGTTTTTATTCAAGAACAGAAAAAAATTCAAATAATTCTTCAAATATTTAAAACATATTGTCTGGGCATAAATATGAAGCTGAAATAATATATATATATATATATATATATATATATATATATATATATATATATATATAATATATATATATATATATATATATATATATATATATGTATATATATATATATATATATATATATATATATATATATATGTATATATATATATGTATATATATATGTATATATATATGTATATATATGTATATATATATATATATATATAGATAAATATATAAATAAATATATATATATATATATATATATATATATTTATATATATATATATATATATATATACATATATATATATATATATATATATATATATATATATATATACATATACATATATATATATATATATATATATATATATATATATACATATATATATATATATATATATATATATATATATATATACATATATATACATATATATATATATATATATATATATATATATGTATATATATATATATTATATATATACAT
>CM063500.1:54272103-54279603 GCA_032207245.1 Pardosa pseudoannulata
ACTGGATGTTTAGGATTTGGTGTTACTTTTTTAAATGGATTTCACAAAAAGGAAGAACTTTTTTCTTTAAATACGATTAGATTTGACTTGAGAAGTGTTTTAAAAGTGTTTTGTTTCTGTTGTAGTTCTTTTTGAAATTGTAGGAGCCCGTCAGCAATTTAAGATATGTTTACAACTGTTTGTGACAGGTGTCGTGTATCTAAATTGAATTAATGGCTAAGCGCTGAAGAAAAGACTGCTGGAGAAAAAAACCTTTTAACTTACATTTAAAATGCAAATGGAAAAATGGGAAGAAAAATTAAGGAAAGGCAATGGACTTTAGATCTACATTTATAAAAATAATGATAAAATTTTTTAACTATCAAAATGGCTGAAACGTAGAACAATTTGAGTATACTAGAATTACTTTTAAGTTATTTGTTCTTATTAAATAAAAACTTTTCATTTTTGTGCTAGTTAATTACGTAAAATTTAAGATCTACCCAAGCATTTAGGTAGGGCGCATAAATCTCGAAAAAATGTCATTTTAATTTTATTTTTATTTTAAAAAATCCTTACAGATTTCTGTAAATCAAATAAACCCCTTGCTCCTACGATAATTACAGTAGGTGATACTTTATTTGTTTAATTATTACATAATGCTAGTGTACATCCTTCTCTTAGTGAGTAAATCTCCTTGAAAAATGTTCTCAAAAATAATTCTACGTGCTAAAGATCTATATTAAAAAAAGTAAATTTGACTGCACAGTTAAATAAATGTACTATTTTATACTAATATCGTTAAATTAACATTATTTGAACTTAAAATAATGTAAAATTTAATAAATAGTATTTATTTCTTAAAAAAACGAGCACTTTAATTTCAATTACTTTATTATAACCTTTTCAAAATTTATCAAATTAAAATAATCTATAACAAATTCTACTTTCACTACATCTTTGAAAATTTCTACGGATACTTTTTAATAAATTTTCTGGGATTAGTCTTTGGAGCTTTTAATTAAAAGCAACCTTTTTTTAAATATTTCCATAACAAAAAATCATCCCCAAAATCCAAATTTTTTACTTTATAAATCTTTGTAAAAATTTCTAAAAAAAATTATAGTTATAAAATTATACTTATAAAAATTATAATTATAGTTATAGTTATAAATTATAGTTATAAAAATTATAATTATAGTTATAGTTATAAATTATATTTAAAAAATTATAATTATATAAATTATATTATAAAAATTATAATTATAGTTATAGTTATAAATTATATTTGTAATAATTATAATTATAGTTATAGTTATAAAAATTATAATTATAGTTATAGTTATAAATTATAGTTATAAAAATTATAATTATAGTTATAGTTATAAATTATATTTAAAAAATTATAATTATAGTTATAATTATAAAAATTATAATTATATTTTTAGTTATAAATTATAGTTATAAAAATTATAATTATAGTTATAGTTATAAATTATAGTTATAAAAATTATAATTATAGTTATAGTTATAAATTGTAGTTAAAAAATTATAATCATAGTTATAGTTATAAAATTAATAATTATAATTTTAGTTATAAATGATAATGATAGTTATAGTTGTAAATTATAGTTATAAAAATTATAATTATAGTTATAGTTATAAATTATAGTTTTAAAAATCATAATTATAGTTATAGTTATAAATTGTAGTTATTAAAATTTGTAGTCATAACTTTAACATTTCTCGAGAACAAATTAATTTACTATCTTTTCTTGCCACAGAAACGAAAAAACATGTTAATATTCTTATATAAATTCACATTATATGATATAATATCATATATAATATAAGAATTAAAATGTTTTTAAATATTAACGTTTTTATCTTTTAAAATTAAATTTTGAAAAATTTGAACACTTCTTATATATTTAGTAATACACATGTATAATTCGATATTGGAGGAAAATATTCGTTAGAAATCGGTTATAATTAAAAGATAAAGCTTTGTGTCATCGATTCCCTTTAAGTATAATTTTATACCTAAGAATGAAAATTCTGTGTACGAAAACAGTCTTTTTTTCCCACAATTAAACAATGAAAAAGCCGACCATACGGTTGGTGAACATTACGATATTTTTTCCGCCATTTTATGCATTTACATCTATCACCGCACCTGGCTGTGGAAAGTGTGAATAAAGTATTCTTCATGTGATCTAAATCGAATACTTAAGCTGTTATCAAATACATGTCATGCTCCGAAACTCACTTTTGCAAAAGCAGGGTAAGAAATATTCAACAGCTGTTCTCGGAGCTGCAAATAATAATGGGGTGCAGGTGTTGAATACTGTTACGGCTGTCACAAAGCAAACACTTTTCTTTTCATTCAAGTACAAAGGAGGATATATTTGTGTTCGTTGCCTGAAAGTAAATTAAGGAAAACTTTGAACAAGCTCTAAGAACATTCTTACAGATCTGGTGTATCCAATATTAAATATTTATCCTTTATTCTAATGAACTGCTATTGGAAGAAAATGGAAAAGAGTACCTCTTAGAAAAATGAAATTAGAATAAAGGAGAGCATTCTTTTCTTGACTATTTTCATTTTAAAAGATGTACATATCATCTTTAAATTACTTGTAAAGTATCACTAAGTGTATGAACTAAATTGTCGTACGTCATGATAATTTCAGTAAAACTTTCAACAAGCTTTTCGAATTTCCTTACTGATGAGTGCAATGTAAAATCTAATCTTAAATAAAACAGCTATCCTTTATTCTAATGAACATGCTACTTGGAGAGAATGGAAATGAGTACCTCTTAGAAAAATGAAATTAGAATAAAGGAGAGGATGTATTTTATTGACTATTTTCCTTTTAAAAGATGTACCTATCATCTTTTAAATTACTTGTAAAGTATCACTAAATGTATGAACTAAATTATCTCATAAACGTCATGATAATTTCAGTAAAACTTTCAACAAGCCTTTCGAATTTCCTTACTGATGAGTGCAATGTAAAATCTAAGCTTAAATAAAACAGTTATCCTTTATTCTAATGAACATGCTATAGGAAGAAAATGGAAATGAGTACCTCTTAGAAAAATGAAATTAGAATAAAGGAGAGCATTCTTTTCTTGACTATTTTCATTTTAAAAGATGTACCTATCATCTTTTAAATTACTTGTAAAGTATCACTAAATGTATGAACTAAATTATCTCATAAACGTCATGATAATTTTAGTAAAACTCTCAACGCTTTTCAAATTTCCTTGCTGATGAGTGAAATGTAAAATCTAAGCTTAAATAAAACAGTTATCCTTTATACTAATGAACATACTATTCGGAGAGAATGCAAATGAATACCTTTTAGTTAAATGAATTCAACATCTAGGAAATTATTTCTTCAATTGAGTAAAATGAATTTTCACTTAAGAGATTTTATTATTAAATGGTAGTAGGAATTAGGGAAATTAGTTATAAAACATCACATGTCGGCACGGAAATATTTCATAATAGCTTTGATAATTTAAATAAAGCTTTAAACAAGACTTTCTAATTTTTTTTTACGAATTTGATAATTCAAGAAGAAAAGCAAGTAGTAAATTAAACATTTATCTTTCATTTTAATGAACTTGTTGTTTAAAATAAATGAATTCTTAGATCTTTCAGTTAAATGAAATCAAAATGTAAAAAAGTCTTTACTAACTTTACTAAAGTGGATTTTCATTTAATAGATTCTGTTATGCTATTGTAGTTGAAATTTCGTTAATTATTTGCACAATATCTCCAAAAGTACTTATTAATAATAATCAAAATTGCAATCATTATTTAAGGAAATTGAAACTTTTTCGGCTTCACAGAATATGAGAATTTTTTAACTTATAAAAACTTCAGTATTTTTAAGAAAGCAAAAATTTAACAACAAAAATTCTACATTAGAGTAAACTACATGCTTATTCTTTTATGTGACACAGCAAAAGTCTTCACTGTTTTCATTTTTTAACTAATGAAAACAACACTAAATATAGAGAATCTAATAAATACTTAACACAAACAATGGTACTTTACTTGGTTACGTCAATTCATATGTATGCTTAAATTTTTTCTATCGCCTTTAACACGAACTACAAAGTATTATTTACTACTAATATTGTAGAACATAGTAATAATTCAGCTCAAAACTACAATCATTAATTGAAGGGACCTGAAACGTTTTTGACCTTAAAGAATATAAAAAACTTTTAATTTATAAAAACTTCAATATTTTTAACTTAACAAAAAATTTAAAATAATACATCAATGTAAACTACATGATTATTAACTTATATTAGTGTGCAAACTTCATCCATATTTTCATTTTTCAATTAAATATTGAGAAACAAAAGAGTTCTTAACATAAACAATAGTAGAATGCTTGATTTGCACATTACACTGATATCATGAATGATAATTAATGTAATTTCAAAAGGGATAAAATTTTGCTGTTCGGTATGCAATAATTTTAACTAACTTTTAGTTTATAACCTATAATAATAATTATCGATAAATATTATCGAAAAATGGTCTTTGAACTCTGAGCTGCCGTCCCATGACATCCCAAATGTGTTCTATCGGATTGACATCGGCCAGGACATTAACTGGAATTCATCATCAAGTTCCTGGAACCACTCCAACACAATTTTAACCTTGTGACACTGGGCGTTGTCTTGTTGGAACATTCCATTTTCAGCTGTAAAAACAGAGGCCATGTAAAGGTGCAACTGGTATGAAATGATGTTCAAATAACCTGTAGCATTCATGGTCTACTCTACCACAACCATGGGGATGAAATGCGAGACAGTCTCCGACGACCTTTTTCTTTGATAGCATGTGGAAATCCAACACCATGTCGTCTACTGCTGGTTTCGCCGTCATTCATCCACTTTTCATAAGTACTAACAACTGTAGATCGCGAACAACCTACGAGTCGAGCAGTTTCGGAAATACTTGTTCCGAGCCATCGAACCATTACAATCTGCCCTCTATCAAAATCGGTTCGATCCTTAGCCTTTCCCATCACACACAGAAGTAAGTGAAAGAATGGTTCTGCAGACTCTCCAGCAGTTGTTAAAAACCACTTCCACCTGATCACGTGGCTTCCACGTCATGCAGGCGAGTTCATTGCAAAATGTAGCGATGGTCATAATGTTTGGCTCTTGAGTATATGTGTAGAATATATGGTCTGTATTTGCATTGAATATGCAAAATATATGCAGTTAGCATTTTTAATTATGTTTATAATGTATTTGGCTCTCTTTACAACTTATTTGTGTTTGACGACACGTTTTTATGCTAAAATAATAGAAAGAAACACGTCTGGATATAAGATACCTTGCGCGTGTAAACTCACTTGTTTTCATCTCGCGTGTAATGCTGGGTTATAGTTATAACCGATAATTTTATTTAAACTTTTCCTTAATTACTTTCATAATGATTATTTTATAACATTTATGGATTCCTTTCTTTATACACATAATGGAACGGCATGTTGTAAAGATGTAGCGATCAATTCTTAATTAAGAATTGATCGTTACATCTTTATAACTTGCCGTTTCATTAATTAAAGGAGGAAAGTGCACTCAAAATTATAAAAAAGTCAAAGCGTTTCAATTGATTTTTTGTGTAAAGTTTACACGGAAGTTTTCGACAATAGATCAATGGAACAGTGAGAGTTGCAAATTGTTTTTTTTTTAAATTATTAACTTTTAATTTATGAAATTCTTTAAGTATACCGTCACAATGCAACTATATCGGGATAGGCGTGTTGTGTGGATGTACCAGGTGATCTAAAAGTCTGTATAAACTTTAAAAATTCATATTAACCGGAAGAATAACCGGAAAAATAAAAACTCTTTGCAGTGTTAGTATCGCTAGGTCATGGGATTTTGTTTAAAACAGAAAAAAACCAACTCAAAAAGAGTAGATAGAGGGCACTGATGTACACAAGCCAAAGAAAAAGAAACGTAAATAACAAACAGAATACTTCCAAATCGTTTATTAGTATGTTTAACAGTATGTGTTCCACATGACCACCACCACAGGGGATAACACATTGCAAGCGAGTCACAAATCAAGCAACGGTAGAGTGCAGCAGGTCGGGTTATATGGGAGACACCTCTCGGCGGATCGTATCTTTCAGTTCAGAGAGATTGGATGGATTAGATCGATACACCCGAGATTTCAAATATCCCCACAACCAAAAGTCTGCCGGGGTCAAATTTGGGGACCGAGGATGCCATGGGAACCCAAAACCCTGCTAATGATTTTGTCTTCCCCGAATGTCTGGATCAGGAAATCCTTGACCGAATTAGCACCGAATGACTAGTTGCTCCATCATAAACGTGACAGTAGATAGCACATTTCTTCGACTCAAAGCTGGCACGACATTATCTCTCAGAAGTGTTAAATAAAGCTGCGCATTCACGGTATCCGTTTTCCACCTATTTACTGGGCAGTCCGTTTCAAAGAAGAAGGGTCCTATGATGAACGAACCTATGAATTCACACCACGCTGTCACTTTCGGGGAATGCAATGGTTTCTGCGTGTATTCACGTGGATTAGACGTTGCCCAGATGCGACAGTTATAGATATTAACGTTGCCATGAAGCGAAAAATGAGCTTCATTTGTCCACAAGATGTTAAAGACCCAGGTGGCATTCTGTTCGATTTTGGAGAAAGCCCACCTTCCAAATCCTTCTCTCTGTACGATATCTGCTGCTAAAAGTTGATGGCATGACTGCAGTCTGTATGGATACAGATCAAGGATTTCATGAAGAATATTGAATACCGAGGATGGTGGTAAGCCCAACCGCCTGGAAGTGTCACGAGCACTGCTCGTTCCTGCAGCTGATTCGGACGCTAATGCTTCAATTTCGGTTGCAACACGCGGCGAACGTGCCTCATTTAAACATGGTCGTCCGGTTCTTACACGATTCTCCAACGTTCAAGTTTCCTCAAACTGCTGAACAATCTTTATGAAGCCTGTCACTGTTAAAGTCCCTTTTCCACACCTGACATTCTTCTGAATTCGGAACTTATGCAAGGCAGCGGTCGCTGATTCCTGGTTGCCGTAAAACAACTTCACCATCAAAGCTTTATTCTTCGCACTCAACATCCTTGTTCGCATACATGGTTTATAGCGGTGAACTGGTTGTGTACTTATAGGAGGGCAAGTTCTTATAACAGTCTCATTTGCATATTTCTACCGAAGTAGCTCGTACCAGCGCCATCTATCGGCCGTTTTTGAGTTACTTTTTTTCAGTTTTAAAATGAA
Organism: Pardosa pseudoannulata; assembly: GCA_032207245.1. NCBI lineage: Eukaryota > Metazoa > Arthropoda > Arachnida > Araneae > Lycosidae > Pardosa > Pardosa pseudoannulata. The sequence goes on from CM063500.1 coordinate 54,279,396, forward strand.
TCCCATGCCCTAGCGACACTAACCCTGCAAACTTTTTTTTATTTTGGCTATTTTCCAGGTTATTATTAATTTTTAAAGTTTATACGGACTTTTTGATCACTCGGTATTTATCTTTTTATAACGCGTGTATATTTAAAATTTTCTGATAGAAGTATTAAATATCTACAACACTTTTATTGATAAAATTATTTACACAGAGGGCAATGAA
>CM063500.1:54282103-54289603 GCA_032207245.1 Pardosa pseudoannulata
AATTGCAAAGGTAATTTTTTTCTGCTGAAACACATGAACGTTAAAATTACATTGGAAATGTAGTAAGTTTTGGTTTGGTGTGAACTGCTACGGGGAGTTTTCTAGAAACAAGAGGGCTGATGAAGCAGTGACCTACTGCTTAAAGTCGATTCCAACCGGCTACGAACATCCATACCGTAATGGGGTTCGAACCCACGTAATCTGGTATCGAAGATCAGCGCCCTAACCATTCGGCCATCTTTCGGCGGAAAAATAATAGGACTATAAGATGGAGGAACATAAAATGTTTCGTAATGATTCTTTTTTTTGCATTTACTTATTGCTTTTAAACCATAATTTGCAAAGCAAAAGGACATATCTATCTATCAATTTCTAATGAAAGAGTCGTGCCCTCAGAAACTACAAAAAAGTCAATTTGTACAACAATATATGAGGACCCCAATTTTTCCATAATGATTCTTTAATGAAATTTATTGATCATTCTTAATCCTTTATTCTCGAAGTGAAAGGACATGTCTATCTATCAATTCTTAATTAAAAGATGATGCCTTACGAATTATAAAAAAAAGTCGATATAATGAATGACTGAACTGAAATTTTTCCTACTTTAGGTTACTAGGAAGTTTTCAGTACAGATTTGCTGTAAAGTGTCTTCTTTCTTTAAAAATAGATGGAAATCATAATTCTAAAAAAAGTGGACATTTCAAAATATTTTTTATAAATTATTAACTTAAAATTATGAAATTCCGTAAATAAATCTACTATAATACTAAATAATTTTATAAGATAAGGTTCTATTAAAGAACTTTAAAAATGTCATTCGAAAAGAAGGGAGGTTTTAAATTGGACAACCCTATTATCTTGCATAATATTTCGTTTATGATATTGATTGATCACTCTTATTGCTTTATTCGCAAACCAAAAGAACATATCTATCCATCAATTACTAATGCAAATTTGGTGTCCTCGAAATTATAATAAATCTCAATTTGTTTAACGAATGATTAAACTGGATTTTTTTTTATCTTAAGGTAACAGAAACGTTTTTGATTGTAGATTTGTTGTAAACTGTCTCCCTACTTTGAAAATTGCTAGAAAATGTGTTTTAGTGGGAAGGTGGGAGCTACAAATGCTGTTACAAAACACAAATTGACGTTTCTTTTTTATTTTGAGGACATCATCTTTTAATTAGGAATTGATGGATAGACATGTCCTTTCACTTCGCAAATAAAGGATTAAGAATGATCAATAAATGTCTTAAAGATATCAGGATTCTGCTGCTTAAAGTTTCACTTTTTTTTCAAAGGAATTCTTTAAGGTTCTTTATAAGTGCTTTAACTTGAAAAATAATTGAGTTTTGTCATTTTAAGTAGCATATATTTAAAAATTTCACGTATGGAAATTGACTTTTTAATTTTGAGGACATCATCCTTTAATTAGGAATTGATGGACAGACATCTCCTTTCACTTTGCGAATAAAAGATTAAGATTGATGAAATATAGATATTAGATCAACACAAAGATATTATGATTCTACGGCTTAAAGTTCCACTCTGTTTTTAAAGGAATTTTTTAAAGTTCTTTATTATAAGTGCTTTGACTTAAAAAATTATTGAGTTTTGTCATTTCAAGAAGTATATATTTAAAAATTTCAGTATACAAATTGACTTTATTTTTTAATTTTGAGGACATCATCCTTTAATTAGGAATTGATGGACAGACAGGTCCTTTCACTTTACGAATAAAGGATTAAGATTGATAAAATTTAGATATTAGATCAACATAAAGACATTAGGATTCTACGGCTTAAAGTCCCATTTTTTTCAAAGGAATTCTTTAAAAATTTTTAACTTAAAAAATTATTGAGTTTTTGTCATTTCAAGTAGCATTTATTTAACGATTTCGTATATACGGATTGATTTTTCTTTTTTTAATTTTGAGGACATCATCCTTTAACTAGGAATTGATGGACAGACATGTCCTTTTACTTTGCCAATAAAGGATTAAGAAAGGTCAAATATAGATATCAGATCATCATAAAGGTATCAGGGTTCTACGGCTTAAAGTCCCATTTTTTTCAAAGGAATTCTTTAAAGTTTTTTAACTTAAAAATTATTGAGTTTTATCATTTAAAGAAGTATATATTTAAAAATTTCAGTATACAAATTGACTTTATTTTTTAATTTTGAGGACATCATCCTTTAACTGGGAATTGATGGACAGACATGTCCTTTTACTTTGTTAATAAAGGATCAAGAAAGATCAAATATAGATATCAGATCATCATAAAGGTATCAGGGTTCTACGGCTTAAAGTCTCACTTTTTTTCAAAGGAATTCTTTAAAGTTCTTTATAAGTGCTTTAACTTAAACAATTATTCAGTTTTGTCATTTCAAGATGCATATATTTAAAAATTTCACGTATACAAATTGACTTTTCTTTTTAATATTGAGGACATCATCCTTTAATCAGGAACTGATGGACAGACATGTCCTTTCACTTTGCGAATAAAAGATTAAGATTGATCAAATATTGATTTTAGATCAACATAAAGATATTAATATTCTACGGCTTAATGTCCCATTTTTTTAATGGAATTCTTTAAAGTTCTTTAACTTAAAAAATTATTGAGTCTTGTTATTTCCAGAAGGATATATTTAAAAATTTCACGTATACAAATTGGCTCTTCTTTTTCAGTTTGAGGACATCATCCTTTAATTAGGAATTGATGGACAATCATGTCCTTTCACTTTGCGAATAAAGGATTAAGATTGATAAAATGTAGACATCAGATCATCATGACTATATCAGGGTTCTACAGCTAAAAGTTCCACCTTGTTTCACATAAATTCTTTAATATTCTTTAACAGTTCTTTAAAATATTATTGAGTTTTGTCATTTCAAGTAGCATATACTTAAAAATTTCATATATACAAATTGACTTTTCTTTTTAATTTTGCCGACATCATACTTTCATTAGGAATTAATGTATAGATCGTTACAATACGTTTTTTAATTTTGAGGATAAAGAATTAAAAGCGATCAGTAAATGCCATAAAATAATCATTATAGAAGATATTAGGGAAAGATTTAAATAATATAATGGCTAAAACTTTATTTGAAGCCTTAACGTGTTCCACAATTCCAAATTCTGAAAAAAAGCAACGGTTTTTCATTTTTTTAGCTTAATGGAACATAGTATTTTTAACCTGTTTTAAAATCTTCATAAAATAAAAATGTTTTTCTCTTTTTAGAATGGGTTAGCACTTTAGCTTTAAAATTTATTTCATTTTGTAATTTTAAGAAGAATAATTTAAAAAATATTCTGACTCTAAGATAATAACATATATAATTATTATGTAATAACCAGTGGCGTGCGGTAGGTGTTCATGCAGGGTGTGCAGAGAGCAACAACAACAATAATAATAAAATCATAAAAATGTACATTAAACACTTCTTTAACGTTTATTATTCATTTGTACACAAAATCCATACGTCTATCTGTATTACTATTAAAATAACGAAAAGCTTATATTTCCACGAAAAACTTATATATTCAGCAAATATAACATCACACGGGCCCGCCGCTTTGGTGCCTCATTCGGATGCTCATTGGTGCCTACAAAACCGAAAGTCTAGTCCACGTGCAGAGGATTTCAATGCACGCTGGCTCAATAGAATGAACTGTTTCTCGTTCGTCAGTGAATTAAATTATATTTATTAATTGTTTTTAACATTTGGAAATAATATATTCTGCGAAAAACATCTTCACAATTTTTAAAAACAAAACCAGGGATATGGTGTTTCAGATATAACTTATATACTGTCTGTAAAACACAATGAATGGTAAAATGTGGACTGTTCTGTTAGAATTAGTTTCTCTTTTGTCTAACAAAACAAAATTGTTTTTCAGCTAATTATTTCAATAAATATAATACATCACCGAAATTATTTTTCTACATTAAAACATTTCACTTTATATTGATGAAATACTTCTTTTATATTTCCATGAAAACAAAATCTTACAATATATAAATTTAAACATTAACCGTCTGCAAAATCGTATGGCCAGTTAATCAGTTAAAAAAACAAAAAGACCCTGCTCTAATGCAACGCTTAATAAACCGTGCCTTCGGATGATTATGAATGCCAAGTGCAGGAAAAATAGCTGCACTTGCCTCAGTGGCATAGTATGCTGTGCTTCTAAAGTAGCCCATACATATAAAGCATGATTTTCTATTAGTGCGTACACATAAAAAATTCTTATGTTTGCTTTTGAACGCTCTACGTGGTACAACACCTAGTACCGCACGCACTGCGAGAATACAAGCAAGCAAATCAACATAATATTTGAATATATTATAAATAATATTTATTATATACCATATAAAGATAGGTAGACATAGGTGCAGAAAATTATTGTCCCTCATAATTTTGCCAGGGTGTGCAATGCACACCCTGCATATATGGACCGCAAGCCACTGGTAATAACCCCTATCGTGAATTTCTATTTCTTGTTTTCAAATAAAGAAGGCATTTTTTAATATATGTGTTGCCAAAGACATCCTTGCAACCATAATATTAAATAAATAAATAAATAAAATAAATCAGTCTTTCTTTCACTAAACAAATTGACATTTCTTATGGTTTTGATAACATCATCCTTTAATTAGAATTGATGGACAGACATGTCCTTTCACTTTGCGAATAAAGGATTAAAATGATCAATAAATGCCATAAAAGAATCCTTAAGGAAGATATCAGAGTTCTATTGCTTAAAGTCCCACTTTTTTTTCAAAGGAATTCTTTAAAGTTCTTTATAAGGGCTTTAGCTTAAATATTGAGTTTTGTCATTTCAAGTAGCATAGATTTAAAAATTTCCTGCATACAAATTGACTTTTCTTTTTTTATTTTGAGGACACCATCCTTTAATTAGGAATTAATAGATAGATCGTTTCAACACGTCTTTTAACTTTGAGGATGAAAAATTAAGAGTGATCAGTAATTGCCATAAAATAATCATTATGGAAGATATTAGAGAAAGTTTTAAATATATTGGCTAAAACTTTATTTGAAGCCTTAACGAGATTCAGAATAACAGATTTTCAAAAAAGCACCGGTTTTCATTTTTTTAGCATAACGGAACTGTTTTAAATCATCATAAAAGAAACTTTGGCTTTAAAAATTATTTAATTTTGTCATTTCAAGTAGCATATATTTATAGTGTTATAACACCAATTTAAAAATTTATATAATCATTTTGTAACGGCCACCATTTCACCAGGAATTGTATTTTCAAGGAAAGAAGATGTTAAAACTATGATAAATACATTTTATTAGGATAATACTCTCAACATACTGAGAAATTATTTTATGGATACAGATTTTGCTTACTGGCGCCATCTGTCGAAATGATGATTAAAGAAAAAAGGGAACATTATTTTTAAGAATCGACGACTGTTATAAGAAAATTTTGTAAACTGTTCAAATTATAAAACTTTACATAAATACAAATCAAATATAAATATACAAATCTCATTTAAAATATTTTTAAAACAAAATGATATTTTAAATAAAATTAATTTTTTTTAAATATATTATTTAAAATTGCTCCTTGCGATTTAATTTTACACTTGTTCTCCTTAATATTTTGCAGTATTAATACTTTTATAAAATTTACTTTGAACAGACTTTGGTATTATTTTGTTGATAAATTTAATTTTTGATGCAAACTTTTATTTGTGTGAGTTGAATTTGCATGAAAGATATTGCTTTTTCTGAATTTACACTCAGTATTAATCATCTATAGTAGAATCAAAATGTATAACCAGATTTATTTTTATGTCTAACCAGATTGTTTGAAGAAATTTTAAAAATAATGAATCTCAAAGAACATTTGAAAAAAAAAAAAAAAAAAAAACTCGTAACGATCAATTTAATAAAACAATTATCTGAATTTAAATATGATTTCTGGACGTATGGTGTAAAATATATAATACATACTGTTTCATGATCTTAAGTTAATAATTTAGAAAAACGTGAACTATCAGTTTAAAGGGACAGTAGAATATTTTTAAAAACCAATTGACTTAGTTATGGAACCTAGAACATATATAAACTAATGTATACTTAATCATATAAAACATTTTTTATTATCCAGTAATATTTCAAAATACCATTTTTATGATTACTCCGCTCGCTTTTGCAATATTTTTTAAAAAAACTATTGACTTAGAGTTATGAAATTTTCTACACATATAAATTAAAATATACTTGATCATATAAAATATTTTTAGTATAAAGTAAAATAAAAAAAAATTGTTTTTACGAACATTCTACTCGTTCTTTCAATAATTTTTTAAAAATATTGACTGAGTTTTGAAAGCTAGAACATATATAAACTAAGTATACTTAATCATATAAAACCTTTTTTATTATTTAGTAAAATTTCAAAATACCATTTTTATGATTACTCCGCTCGCTTTTTCAATATTTTTTTAAAAAACTATTGCCTTAGAGTTATGAAATTTCGTACACATATAAATTGAAATATACTTCATCATACAAAATATTTTTAATATAAAGTAAAATAAAAAAAAAACATTTTTACAAACAGTCTGCTCATTTTTTCAATATTTTTTTAAAAAATAATTAACTAGTCATGAAACATAGAACATATAGAAACTAATGTGTACTTAAGTAATGTATACTTATCAGTAAAACATTTTTTAAATATCAAGTAATATTTTAAAAAATAATTTTTATTATTATTCCACTTGCTTTTACAATATTTTTTTATAAAACTATTGACTTAGAGTTATGAAATTTCAAACACTTATAAATTAAAATATATTTGATCATATAAAGTACTTCTTATCATCAATTAAAATTTAAAAAAAATTACGAACATTTTTTTGAAGAATTTTTTAAAACTATTGACTCAGTTATGAAGCCTCGTGCTAACTCGTTTTATGAAATGTCGTGCAGATATAAATTAAAGTATAGTTGAACCTATAAAATATTTTTTAATGTCAAGTAATATTTTTAAAAACATTATGTGAATATACTGCTCACTTTTTCAAGAATTTTTAAAAAATAGTAAATTAGAGTTACTAAATCTAATACCCATATCAACTAAAGTATACTTGATCATATAAGATATTTTTTAATGTTAAATAAAATTTTAAAAATTCATTTATATTAACTTTATACTACTATTCCTTTAAAGATTTTTTTAAAAAGTATTGATTTAGTTAGGACACTTAACACATAAACTAATGTATACTTGATCATATAAAATGATTTTTTAATCTCAAGTAAAATCTAAAATATCCGTTTTATAAATATTCTACTCTCTCTTTCGTGGATATAAGCTGGACGAATCTTCCAGATTCCCAGATAATGCAGAATCATGTATAGACAGGTGTTTAAGACCAATCATAGACAAAGAAAATGTCATTAAAGGATGGACAGGACTGAAATTTTGCGCTACTTGTTGGA
>CM063500.1:54294603-54297103 GCA_032207245.1 Pardosa pseudoannulata
TTGTGCATTCAAACCTGTTAACAGTCCGAATTTCTTTATGTTACTCAGTGTATTATTTTCTTACCAACTGAAGTTCTGATTTTATGTCCTTACTCGCATTGTAGTAAAGTCTGGATGAAAGTAATATCTTTTCTGCATTCAAACCTCTTGAGAATCGAAATATCTTTCTCCTACTCGATGTACTATTTTTTCTTAATTGATGTTTTGATTTTATGCCTTATTCCCGTATTGTGGAAAAATCTGGATTATAGTAACATCTTTTCTTCATCGAAACCTATCAACAATTCGAATTTCTTTATGTTACTCAATGTACTATTTTTTTTTCACAACTGATGTTTTGATTTTATGAGATAATCTAAGATTTTTCCAATAATCTAAGAAATACCCGACTTAAATTATTAAAATAACTATAACAGGGAAATTAAGTCATAGAATTTGCTTTACTGCTTATATACTGATATCAAAATTTCTAATGTATATTTTATCGTTAATTTTGTGCTATTGGATACATTATATTACTTTCATAAAGTATTTTAATTATCGCTATAATGTTCATATCGGGTGCAAGTGTACTTACTGCTGACTTGGCAAATTTACAAATTTAAAACCATTGGCGACAAGAATTTGGCAGTCTCCGTCGCTTTCACAAAGGAATAAAGCGAGACAGTTATAATATAAATTATTATGTTGATATTCAGAGTTATTAAAGTAGAAAATTAATTCAAAATTTTCTACTTTGCGTTTAAATTTAAGTTGCATTAAGCTTGTATACATATTTAATCACTTACACATTGCACAATTTTGAAAAATTGTTCAAAATGAATTGAATTTTTTTAATTGGATGTCTTTTAATGTTTACATTATTCTAAATTGATTAGCACTAAATCATTATATTTATTTATATATTTTACAGTATTTTAAAAATATAAAACTATTCATTACTTATTTTATTTCTTCGGCTTTCCTTTACTATTTCAAAAATAAATAAATAAATGAAAGGAAGAAGTTTTCATTGCAAGCATTTAAGAAATAGATGAGTTTTGGGGTTTTAATTACCGGCATGAGTTTTTTGTTCGATAAAGTGTTTTCTCTCACAACTCATGTCATGATCAAAAATTGAAAGAAATGAAAGCGATTTTACTGCTCTAATTGATTTATATGTCTGGTAAAACCAGTTTAAAGACATTGATCATCATAAAAAGTGTCAAAAGAAAGAAATAGGTTTGAAATTTCAAGAAATATTTTGACGGATAAGTAGGAAATTATATCGCAGTCCAAATTTCGTCAAGTCGATAATTATTATTACTTATGCGTTAATTTACTTTAAAATTCGCAAAATTTTCCTCAAATTTTATATACAATAAAGTTATATAACAGGAAAATGGTCTAACAGGGACAAAGATATACCCTAGAAGAAAGTTTGTTAGGTAGTAAATGAATGCACTGCGCTATTTGAAGATTATTTTACTAAGAATTCACAAAAGTTTTTGAAAATTTTATATAGTTTAAATATATATAACAGTAAAAGAAGTCTAACAGGAATAAAGACGTATCCAAGAAGAACGTTTGTTAGGATGACCTGCGTTATTTAAAGATTATTTTAATTTAAAATCCGCAAAATTTCCCGCAAATTTTATATGTTATAAGGATATATAACAGGAAAACGGTCTAACAGGAACAAAGGTATACTCCAAAAGAAAGTTTGTTAGGTAGTAAATGAATGTACTGCGCTATTTAAAGCTTATTTTACGAAGAATTCACAAAATTTTCTGCAAATTTTATATAGTTTAAAGGTATATAACAGTAAAAGAAGTCTAACAGGAATAAAGATACGTCCAAAAAGGAAGATTATTAGGTAGAGAATGACTTGCGCTATTTGAAGATTATTTTACTTTAAAATTCGCAAAATTTTCTTCAAATTTTTATGTATATTTTAAAGATTATAGCAATAAAATTGGTCTAACAGGAATAAAGATGTACCCGAGAATAAAGATTGTTAGGTATAAAATGCACTACACTATTTAAAGATTATTTTACTAAGAATTCGCACAATTTTCCACAAATTTTATAAAAATATATAACAGTAAAGTTCTATAAAAAAGTATAAACATCCTTTGGAATCTTGTAAATTTATTAAATTTAAAAAAAATTTTCTGCAAATTTTATATAGTTTAAAGGTATATAACAGCAAAAGAAGTCTAACAGGAAAAAAAGATGTATCCAAGAAGAAAGTTTGTTAGGTAGGGAATGACCTGCGCTATTTAAGATTATTTTTACGAAAAATTCATAAAATTTTAAATTTTATATATTTTAAATTATAGTTAACTAAATAATAACAATAAAATTTTTATAAGGAATGCGTCTATAAAAAATATTATATGAAATATTTTTAAAATTTTTATTTTAATTTTAATATTTTATATAATTTAGATTATTCAGAAATAAATGTTAGTCTATTTAGAAAATATCAAATTATACAATAATTATTTTTATTTATTTT
>CM063500.1:54299603-54302103 GCA_032207245.1 Pardosa pseudoannulata
AAACTTACCATGTTTAAATTTGAACATTAATACCCACTACGGTCGAAGCTGAATCTATTTTTACTAGTTTAAGCATTATGTCTGAACGTATACAGCAGAAAACTTTGATCTTAAGCATAATTGAATGATTATTCATTAGTTTCACAGTTACGTATGTTTTGTGGAGTTCCAGACGCATGATTAGAAGTACAATAGCCGACGTGTTACCGGCGAGGAAACCAGCTGATGCCCTGCTTTTATTCTCTGGTAGGTGGGACCTCGATAACAATGGAGTGGAGCCGTAAAGTCTAGGGTTGTGACTCTATAACATCATAGATAATAATAGAGATCACGCTCTTGATGGCTGGCCAATAAAAATTAATATCGATAGTCCTACTAACCTCCTCAGCCTATGAGGGCTCTGGAAAATGAGTGAGGTCATGGTGTACATGGATAATGAGATCATGATATTTTATATAAAAAAATGCAAAGAAATAATTTCTGTTTTAAGATACCTTTAGTACAAAGAATATTTTATTTTATGAATCATTGCTTTAAAAAACTGCTTTTTGTTTTCTTCTTTACAAATACGAGTATATATTTATAAATTACACATCCCCTATATAATAATAGCCTAAGTTATCTGTACGTCTGTCCTCGATTTTATGAAGCGGTTGGACCTGGAATGGATAGAGGCATCCATAGTGAGCAAAATTCAAAGAGAGTAATGTTTATCTTCTCCCAAACTATAGATCCAATTCTAAAATAAATTGGTATAAATAGGCTTCATATCACAGCAAAAATACTCCCTTCTTTAAAACGTTCGAAATCTACCCCTTCCCCTCTTTTCGATCTTTTTTAAGGCCATTATTTTAACTCCTATTTTCCCCGGTTAAGAGCAGGCGATTAAATTTATCAATTTATCTCATAATAAATAGGTAAAAATAACATTTTTTCTAGCATTATGAGGTCATTCCTTCAACCATCTCATTGAATCATTTCTTATTTTATATTATTTAAATTATGCCTTATTTTCATACGTTTTATCACTGAACTTAGATATTACGTAAATAATTTTCTTTTATATTTGGCTTAAATAATATATTAAGTACATATGTGATAATTTTAAATTGAATCATCGATTATTTTTTGTTGCAAGATAATTATCAGCCAAACAACAAACCATTTTTTACCTACCACATAAGGTACTTTAGAATTTTGTAAAATTAAAAATTTTACTGATCCCGTCATATGACGGGCTATATGCTAGTTTCTTAATATTTTATAGAGAACACAAAAAAATAACATTGTCATGAAAAATTTATAAGTTATATAAAGTATTTTATTTGATGAAAATGTATTCTTCGCGTGCATTTCATTTATCATCTTTGCAAATATAAGCATTTGTTAATTTTTGTCTTTTATTTGAAAATTTAAGCGTTTGAAATATAATATTTTATAGACATTTAAGCGTAAAAATGAATTTCTCATGAAAATTCATTCTGCTTAAAAAGTATTTTATCAGTTGAAACATTGCATTAAATTTTCTCTCTGGGTCTATTCGATTGATCATCTTTGAAAAATGCAGCATTATTTGCTTTCCCAAACATTAAGTAAGCCAAGTAACACGTACACAAGCAAACAAAATGCAGACGGAGTTCTGAGATTACAAGGAGAGCTATTGAATATAAAGTAAAGATGAATCGATTAATCGACAAAATCTGGACAAAGAAATCTTCACTTCAGACTCATTTTTGATTTATTTACAGTAGCAGAGAGTATATAGCGGAAGTATACTGATAAAACTCCAAATATTTTATAATTTGTTTGAATAATATGCATTTAACTAAAAAAACTTTTAGCTATGGAAAGTAAATCAATAGTTCCACGTCAGTAAATATAAATACAAAAACGAAAGAAACAGATGAAAAAAAATATCTCAAAGGCAGCCATATAGTATAATATAAATATTATATCATATAATATTTTATATAGAAATAAATGCAAAGAAATAATTTCTCGTTAAAGATACCTTTAGCTCAAAGAACATTTTATTTTATGAAATATTATTTTAAAAATAATATGTTTTTTATTTGATTTTTCTTCTTGCAAATGCGAGTATATGTTAAAAAAATATATATTTATTAATAATTTATAGAAATCACAAAAAAAGAATATTTTCACACAAAATTGATCTTTAAAAAATTATGCTTTCAATTATTTGAAATGTTTGTTAAGTAGTTTGATATAATACAATCTAACATTTGAAGACTATATTCATTTCGGAGTTGTTAAAACAAAGGTTAACAAAAAAAAAATTAATGTAATGCAAATACAATTGACGAGTATATGCTTTAAAATACACTCAAGAGTCAAAACATTATGACCACCTGTCAATAATGAGTTGGCTCACCTTTGGCGTGGAACACAGCTTCAACCCGCATTGGTTCCAAAATTATATTCCAAAACATGTTTCACGGATTGAATCGCCAGAATTGTAAGTTAGAATATATATTAGAAT
>CM063500.1:54307103-54312103 GCA_032207245.1 Pardosa pseudoannulata
AGCCAAACTGATTAAAGCATAAAATTAAGTAAATGTTAATAACAAAAAGCTTTATTTATTATAGTTTTAGATGAGCTATTTCTATATTTTCGATTCAAGTTGTTGTTACTGTCGTTTTAAAGAGCACTCCAAGGGGGAAATTACGACTTATGCTCAAGTGGGTCCTAGTAATTTTTTAAGCAGGGACCAATCAGAAGAACCATAGGCGTGGCTTATCGGCAACATAGGTATTGATTGAGAACTTAGAAGTCATTGTGACCTGTAACCTATTTTTCGTGCCTCAGTCACTTTTAACAAACACGGCGGCTTCTCTGCCCCCGAAACTGCAACCCTTTAGTTACTAGAGCGTTGTTTTTGCCGACTGAGCTACCTAGACTCAAATAAAACTTAATGATCATCACTATTGCACTGAACAAACATCCTGCCTACGACTAGAAAATAAAAGTTTGATATCAAATTTTACTTAATTTTGTGTTCTAAATACATTGTCTTTGTTGTCATATTTACCCATATTCTGTGGTACAAAGGTTTTATTCTTTTAATACCAATATTATGCCAATATTATGCCAATATATCTTCTATTAGATCATTTATGAAACCGCATCATTAGGGGCACTGATTTGTTGGAAAACCTTGTCAAGGGGTAAAAAGAAGGTTGGGAGTCTGGGTTAGAGAACCGTCTAAGCTCCGCTTACACGTGCCAAAATGTGAAAAAAATTTAGTGAAAATCCATGAATTGTAACCCATTTTCAATACCTGTTTAGGACATAAATTTAGGCCAAATATATTCCTTCTTTGAATAAGGATAAATGCTGCTTTTTTTTTGTTTTCTATGATCCCTTCTATGTTTGCTGTGTGGCTCTGTATTACAAATAACCAACTCCGTTAAACTTTTCTTTAAATCTAATACATTTTTAACGCGATTCAATAAAATAATGTAAAAAATCTCAGGTAATGCCTTTTGTGTATCTCTAAAGTAATAAAAAAGTAAGCTAACAAGTAGTAAGAAATCATTTATGCGCAATCATTATGCATTTATGCAAGGCCTAATACGTAAATCACATTACTTACTTAAATCACATGACTGATGACGACACAATCCTTGCAAAAATTAGTTTATGAATGCAACCATAATAGCTACCCGATATTATGCATCGTTAAGTAAGATTAGAGACCAAAACTAAAAAAAAATGTGAATCTACAAAAAAAAATATTTATTTACTTCAAGAGACAATCACACTGCACAGCACAGACATAGAGCAATAACTGGATTATATATGACTTATTTTCATTCCGCACACTGTTGCCAATTGGTAAAAAGAAATAAATATGAAATCGATATAAAAATAAGTCATTATAAACTTAGAGGCCGTATTTCTGATAACTAGGGTTCAAATCAATGTTCTTGTAAATGGATTTCCTGACTCTTCAAGGAAAGCTGCTTCACCCCAGTAAAATAAATGTAATTTTGATATCCCATGTAAACAAGTTTCTAGAATCCATAAAGTTGATAAAAATATTTCTTTTTTATTGCCATTAGAGAAATATATATTTATAAATAAATAACTATAACAATAAATACACGAGGTTTGGGGTAAAAATCATGGCAACTATTTGTTTTCTTGAAGATACCAGCCCGGTTGGAAAATGTGACATATGCAAACGGAAGGACAAGGCGCTAACTACATGTGTGGCCAATGAATAACACTGAAATACCGTAACACTAATTTATTACGGTAGTATACAGGACAATAAGGCCTTCACGATGCAAAAGCATGACAATAGAGTACACATAAAGTTGTTCATCATTTGGTTGACACACATCCTTGCTAAAACTTTCCTACCCACCGTGCTACTGTACGGTATGGTAGGGCATTATTCCCAAGAGATTCCACTAATTCACTGTGACATTTGAAGTTTTCAGACCCTAAGGTTGAGAATCTCCCAATAATAATATAATAATAGCCTAAGTTATCTGTACGTCTGTCCTCGATTTTATGAAGCGGTTGGACCTGGAATGGATAGAGGCATCCATAGTTAGCAAAATTCAAAGAGAGTAATGTTTATCTTCTCCTAAATTATCGATCCGATTCTAAAATAAGTTGGTATAAATATGCTTCATATCACAGCGAAAAATTCTGAACGAATTCTTACGAATTCTTTAAAAAGTTCGAAATCCACCCCTTCCCCTCTTTTCGAGCTTTTAATGCCATTATTTTAACTCATATTTTCCCCGGCTAAGAGCAGGCGATTAAGTTTATCAATTTATCACACATCAAATAGGTAAAAATAACATTTTTCTAGCATTGTGGCGTCATTCCTCTCATTTAATCATTTTTTTATTGTACATTATTTAAATTATGCCTTATTTTCATACGTTTTATCATTGAACTTAGATATGACGTAAATAATTTTCTTTTATATTTGGCTTAAATATTAGATTCGGTACATATGTGATAATTTTAAATTTAATCATCGATTATTTTTTGTTGCAATGAAAATTTTATTACCGGTATTAACAACAAAGACTAGGAGTCTATTTCATGGACTAATATATATCTAGCGTTTAATTTATATATCTTTGAAAATTAAGAAGTTTGCTCGTTTTTGTGTTTGTTTTTTATACATAACCACAGGGTTTGCGATCCATTCGCTAAATTTTGGCCATCATTCATATATATCGCCAAATAATCACTGTCAATATTAAAACCTATACTGTCCATCCTATCAAGTAATATTACAAGTTAAATTAAAGGTGGCAACTAACATGCGGTCAATAAAGATAAACAAATTATTCAGCGTGTACCAGATAATTTTCAGCCAAAAAACAAACCATTTTTTACCTGCCTCATAAGGTACTTAACAATTTTGGAAAATTAAAAGTTTTACTTATCCCGTCATATGACGGGCTATATGCTAGTTTAATATATTTGTCAGGTGTCTCATTTATTATTCTGTGATTTTTATTTCTTCAATTTTCCGGTAGCCAAGCAATTACGCTTTTCTCGTCCACACCCGTTACCAAATCAATAAAGCAATGCTTATGGTTGGGATTGAAATATTTAATCCCCAATTCCATCTCTGTATTTTCAATCTTTCCCTAGGAAGTATAAAAAAGTGTTATTTACTTAAATAACTTGTTATTTACCAGAAAGATTCGTAATTTTCATGATCATTAATTAATTTTCGCAATTACTAGGATGTATATACCCTCAAGGTAATTTAGTTATGTAATGAAATGATGACAGAGTAATGCTATGATGACAACGCATCTGATGATATTAAGCAATTTTTTCTTCTCTTTGCGCCAAGAGCACTGTAATCATTTTAATTAATGTTATGAATTCACGAAGCATGATTCTTCAACTGATATCATCATATAATGCATAAACGTGTGTTGAGAATTAATTCGCACAAGGATATTTCTGAGCAGCTACAGTATATCGATTGCATTGGAATTTGAACTAAAACTTAGTTAAATCATAAAGATTGGGAAAATTCAGTTTATTTTCCCATATAAAAATACAAATTATTAAGCCACACTAGTATATAGCCCTTCATATGACGGGATCAGTAAAAACTTTACTGGCCTGTTAGTTGCCAACTTTATATTTATCTTGTCATTTTACGTGATAGGATGGACAGCAAAGCTTTAAATATAGACAGGGATTATTTGTTGTTATATAGGAATGATGTTAAAAAATTTGGTGAAACGATTGCAAATCGTGTGGGTATCTATAAAATTCAAGCACACAAACGAACAATTTTCTTAATTTTCAAAGATATATAACATAAACGCTAGATATTTATTAGTCCGTGAAATAGACTCCTAGTCTTTTATGAAAAGAATATTTGTTCATAACGGTGATAACATTTACAAGAATACAACAAAAAATAATCGATGATTAAATTTAAAATTATCACATATGTACCTAATCTATTATTTAATCCAGATATAAAAGAAAATTATTTACGGCTAATATTTATATATCTAAATTCAGTGATAAAACATATGAAAATAATACAGATGACATTTAAGTAATTTAAAATAAGAAATGATTAAATGAGATGCTTAAAGGAATGACGTCATAATGATAAAAAAATTTATTTTCTACCAATTTATTATGTGATAAATTGATAAATTTAATCGCCTGCTCTTAACCGGGGAAACATGTCTTGACATAATAGTATTTTGTGTTAAAAAAGGGGAAAAGGGGTGGATTTGAAACGTTGTTAACCCTAAATCATCAAGAATCCAATATGGATGCCTCTATCCATTCCATGTCTAACCGCTTCATAAATTCGGAAACAGACGGACAGATAACTTAGGCTATTATTATATAGAGGATTTTCTGGTTGCCAAGCATTTACGCTTTTCTCGTCCGCCTCAATTACGGAATCAATAAAGCTATGCTTATGGTTGGGAGTTAAATATTTAATCCCCAATCCCATCTCTGTATTTCAACCGTTCCCCGGGAAAGTATAAAAAGCGTTATTTACGAGAATTACTTGTTATTTACTTAGGAGATTCATAATTTTCATGATCGTTAATTAATTTTCGCAATTACTACGATGTATATACCCTTAAGGTAATTTAGTTATGTAATGAAATGATGACAGAGTAATGATATGATGACAACGCATCTGATGATATTAAGCAATTTTTTCCTTCTGTTTGTGCCTAGAAGACTGCAATCATTTTAATTAATGTTGTGAATTCACGAAGCATAATTCTTCAACTAATATCATCATTTAATGGATAAACCTGTATTGAAAATTAATACGGACAAGGATTTTTCTGTGCAGCTACTGTACATCGATTGCATAGGAATTTGAACCAAAACTTAGTTAAAGCATAAAGATTGGGAAAAATCAGTTTATTTTCCCATATAAAGATACAAATTATTAAACCACACTAGCAGGCCACTTGCCAAAAACTAACGGGAACACTGATATCAAATTTTAGATGCCCTTTAAAACGTAGTTTAGAGACATTAATC
>CM063500.1:54317103-54327103 GCA_032207245.1 Pardosa pseudoannulata
TTCCCGTAGTTTCTGTCATATGTACTAAACAATAGATGGAACTATAAATAGCGCAAATCCCATAAATTCAGTCGAATTAAATGCATGATTAATAAATCATATTTGCAGATTGTACCAATCAATTCTAAAGAAAAAAAACGTATTTTATAGTAAACAGTAATTTGACTTGCAGTCACGATGCCCATTCAGAACTAATAATTGGAAAGAATATAAAATTCGAGGTCTGAAAATGGCTGGTTACGTTAAAGTGTTTTAAAATATAAATCCAGAATTTGAATGGAATTAAAAAAATAAACAGAACCAAAAGATGCAGAAAATGTATATGGGACAACCATTTAACTCTATGATTTTTGTTAGTAAAAATTACTTCTTTTATTATTGGCATTAAAGTTGTATTGTGCAGATGTAGCAACACGGATATGAAAGAGCATACGATTAAAAGATTTACTTTTGGCGTTATATTTACATTCAAGAGCCAAAACATTATAACCACTCCTACATTTTGCAATGAACTCGCCTTAATTATGTGGAAGGTACGTGATCAAGAAGAAGTGGTATTTAAATGCTGGTGGAGAGTGTCAAGAATAATTCTTCACTTACTTTAGTGTGATGGGAAAGGCTCCGATCTAAGCGATTTTGATAGAGGGCAGATTGTAATGGCTCGAAGGCTCGGAACAAGTATTTCCGAAACTGCACGACTCGTGGGTTGTTCACGATCTACAGTTGTTAGTACTTATGTAAAGTGGATGAATGACGGTGAAGCCAGCAGCAGAGGACATCGTGTTGGACGTCCACACGCTATCAAACAAAAAGGTCGTCGGAGACTGTCTCGCATGGTGAAGCAAAACCGGAGCCAGACAGTGGTTCAGCTGACAACCCCACACAATGCAGGGCCCAGTATCGGAGTACACTGCTCAGCGGACACTGTTGGATATGGGGCTACGCAGCAAACGTCCCACTCCTGTACCTTTGTTGACCGAGCGTCATCGCCAACTGCGCCTACGCTGGGCCAGGGAACATCGCGACTGGTTCATGAATCAGTGAAAGAGAGTTGCGTGGTCAGATGAATAACGGTTTATCATTCATCACGCCGATGTCTGTGCCAGAATACGCCGTCTTCCAGACGAACAGTTGCTCCCTCAATGTACAGCAGGTCATACACAGACCGGTGGTGGTGGTATTATGTTTTGGGAAACGTTCTTTTGGGCGTCTCTGGGACCCGTGGTTGTGGTAGAGCAGACCATATATGCTACAGGGTATCTAAACAGTATTGTGGACCAATTGCATCCTTACTTGGCCTCTGTTTTTCCAGCTGAAAATGGAATGTTCCAACAGGACAACGCCCCTTGTCACAAGGCTAAAATTGTGTTGTAGTGGTTCCAGGAACATGATGCTAAATTCCAATTAATCTCCTGGTTTCCTAATTCACCGGATCTCAATCCGATAGCACACATTTGGAATGTCGTGGGACGGCAGCTCAGAGTTCAAAGATCACCAATTCTCAATATCTTGCATTTGCGTAACCATTGCTGACTGGTACAATCATCTGGAACAATCTATCTCCGGCCATCTACCGACGACTTGTGGCATCCATGCCAAGTCGGGTTGAAGCAGTGTTGCGCGCCAAAGTTGGGCCAACTCTTTATTGAAAGGTGTTCATAATGTTTTGGCTCTTGAGTGTATAATTACATCTACTGACTTGTACAATGCGTAGAATGACCGAGTTGACTATGGATTTTTAAATCAAATTTGCATAACTGTAATCACGTCATTTCTTTCGTTTATTAGGGTTTAACATTATTTTATGCCTCTATATAGTTTGTATTCAATTTTCGTCAGTTAAAATACTTTTAAATTTTGAATTTTGTATGTGATTAGCTTTTTCAGTTCTTTTATACACTTCAGATCACAGAGTAAGCGTGAAAATATCGAGAATGAATTATTTATTTATTAACACGTTCGCTGCCACCGACGCACTGGCGCGTCAGAGCGGCACCTCCTGGTATGCCGACGACGCACTAACGCGGCGACGGACTTTGATAAGTTATATGCTCTGTGTTTAGTGTGGCTTTGGAAATTGAACGGCGAGGTTGTTTCGGCACGTTAGTGAAGCATTATTTTTTAATTTTTTGTGGTTGGTTTTCAAAATTTTTGTTTGCATTATTTTTTTTTACTATATCGTTTATGTGTTATATATACTTTGCTACATTAATTTAATATTTAGAGTTGATAGTAATTTTGCATTATTATGTTTAATTATTCTTTTGCTTCAACATCTAGAAATAGAAGTAATAATTCAACAATGCCAATATCTGTATATTGTGCTTATTATTTGTAAATGTTTTCAGTATTATTTCATAAATGGAATAAATGAATATATATGAACGTATATATGAACGGTATTCCGTTTTATTCCTTTTAAACTGCTATTTTATGCAATATACCAGTAATTTATGAGAATATTCATCAGACGCGCTGGAGTGTCAGTGGCACTCACGAAGAGAGGTTGAATCTGTGTGCCACTGACGCTCCAGGGCGTCGGGAAAAAAAACACTCTCCTAAACAGGAAATAATATGTTTCTCGTTTTTCTGATTTACGTAGTAAAATATAACGAACATTTAAACCATTAAAACCCTGTTCTGTAATGCGGCTTCTGAGGATGGTTATATCATTTTTAGTGGCAGCGAATGTGTTAAACAATTTCAAATTTTTTTTAAAAAAAGTCAAGAAAAATGTTTTTAAAGAATTATTTTACTGCAGTTATTTTCTGACATATTAAAAAACGCATTGAAAAAATTTCTTCTAGAACAGGAGTTATAGACCGATTTATAGAGTATATTATGTAAGTCACTTACGAGTTATTTAGCTTAACGTGCTTTTTTTTCTCAAAACTGTAATTTTAACCACATTGAAAAAAAAATCCAATGAATAAATCTGCTTGAAATATTTCATTTTGAATATATGCTTGTGATCGATTGGATTCATACAAGAAAAAATGTGTCGTCAAAAATTTCATTGAAAATAATTTGAAATTGAAATGATAAAGAATAAGAAACTTTTAACTCAATCTTAATTGTAAAAAATATTTAAAATATTTAAATAGCTTCATTATATTTATTCATTTTATAGACAACAACAATATATTTCAATATGAAAAATTTTAAAGAGATTTAATTGGTAGACTTTTAAAAAAATCTTTTGTATAATCTAAGACTCTTTGAACAACTGCTATTGATTTACCTGTATTCATAACAAATTGATTGAAGGTTACACCTTAAAGTTTAACAGGTATATATATATTATTAATATTTATAAAACTAGATTTAAAAATAATAGATGCACAGAATAGTGATTGATGTAATTTATTTCTTACATCTACAAAAATATAGTCCAGAAATAATGAACATGTCACTACGAAAAAAATAGTACAGAAGTTAAACGAACTATGATTTCGGAATAATGTTAAAATTAAGGATTAAATCCGCTAATAGATGGAGACTTAGTTAACAGTCTGTTACATAATTAACGTTATTTCCCTTAAAAATATTCAAAAAGAAAACAGCAGTGTGTAAAGTGTTTGACATAGTACAGCAGTAAAATATTGTAACGTCACAGGATCCTCGGTAGCACGTGTATGACAGGTAGTGGTTATGACACGACGTACAGCTTAGAACAATAAAAACGTTTATTCTCGATTAAAATGGAGTTATGTACAAATTTTCCAAATGGAAATCACAGGGTTCAGGTGAGATGGTGCGGACCTAAAAGTCCCAGGTCGAAGGCGAACTAAAAAAACAATCTGCGGACAGGTGCCGACAGATACCGTTGTGCAGGAGTACAACTGGGCATCCTTGAGTCTTTGGTGGAGAGGCATGTGCTAACAAAATGTAATACCCCACCAAACACAAAGGGTGTCAGAAGGTGTTAACGTACGGAGAAATGATGCAAAGTTAAAATGAAAATAAACTTTAATTCCAGCTTGAAACGAAACACAAAAAGAATGGACGACCTCACAAGAAAATATTTACAGTCGAAGGTGTAATCAGCAAACACAGGCAGCGGAGATTCCACGAATTTTCCAAAAAATATTCAGAGTCGAAGACATAATCAGCAGTGGAGACAGCAAAGCTCTATTAGCGCGAAAGCAGGAACTGATGATGTTGCTTTTCAGGCGCTGCCTTTTATACTCAGTATGCTAGAAGAAAATTAGCATACGGAGTGGAAAGTGCAGTGCTTCGGCTACCTCGGAAGAATAGCCAATGTTTTGGCTCATGACACTGAGCGAGGCCAGAATGCAGTCCCCACAAGTACCACAAAAAACTGGAAAAAAGCTCTCCAAAAAAAAACCAACCGTCGAAACTCGAAGCTTCCGTCCGTTCTCTCCTGGGGAGTCTCCCTTGCGAAAAACTCACTGCGCCTGACGTCACATTTCGCCTCTTGTCATTGGCTTTTTCTTCCCGCATCACCTTCCTGGTAGTCTCTCATTGGTCGTTGTTTGGCGTGTCACAGTCTGACATTTCGGAGTTGCGTCCGACCGTCCAATCATCTCGGACATCTCAAGGCGTGGTCGATTTGTCTTGGTTTTGGACTGCTACAGTCTGCTTTTTTCAACACGAGGGCTAATGAGACCGGGACCTACTTATTAAAGCCGATTACGAACGGCTATGAACATCCATGCCATAGTGGGATTCGAACCCACGAACTCCGGTTTCGAAGGGCAGCACCATTAGGCCATCGTTCGGCCCGTGGTCGAAGCGAAAACCCTTTGTAGCGTAATGTCAAAAACCCTGACAGAAAGTCGCCTTGGCCTGGGCTTTAACAAAACCACTTTGTGAAGCCAATGGGGTGTAGCGACGTCACAATATAGTTCTCCTTAAAACAACACTGAAACTTTGGCAAAAATGTTACCAACTGTTGTAGCTTTTCTTTACTGTTAAACATTCTGCCATTTGTAATAAGATAATATAATAATTAGAATTAGTATAATATCAGGTACGTTAATATTAGAGAGAAATATAAATATGCTTAAACTTTATACAAAACCTACTAATTGCACAAAGGCAATAGATCCTGAATTTAGAAAAATAACTGCTTCAACTGCTTACAAATTGAAACATTGAGAATTCGAAATTATAATAACAATCCTTTTGAGAATAATACGTTTCATTCATTTCGGAGATTTTGCATGGCAAACTTTTTCTGCATATTTTACTGCACTCTGGGGATGCATAAAACGGAGCATTAAAAGAAAAGATTGTTCTTTTTAAAAATCTTTCCTGCTTTTGCACGAATGGAAATGTTATTTTTCAAGGGTCGATTTCAACTCCGAAAAATTTGAATGCTTGGATTCGTTACGTTGGTTCTTCAAGAAGCAGATTAATATATGCTAAAGGCAAATTAGATGTTATGGTGCATGTATTTCTACCGTTATAAAACTGACTTTACAGAATAAATTCTGTTTACCAGTAAAAGCTGAAGGGGGAAATAGCTTTTTGAAAATTAATGCCTTCGTTTTTAGATTTCAGGAAGCAGATAGACATATGGTGAAGATAAAATTTAGATTTGATGATGCGTCTATTTCTATTTTTATATATTGTAGCATACTGTGCTATAAGTGAACTGGAAAAAGGATAGCGGAGGTTTACTTACAGACTAAATAGCTTTATTAGGAACACAAATACATTGGTGTGCAAAACCTAAGCAACAGGTCAGTTTTTTGCCATAATTCCACGAGGAATAATCTGAGAGAAATGATGTTCAGAAATGGGGAAGAGTATTATGTGCTTAAAGGATGACGAAAGCATCGGCGATGAAGAAGAAATACAATGCATACGGTATGGAATCAGACAAAAACAAGCTTTATTGAACGCATATTATCGTGACTCATGATTGTCTATCTAAGAGGAAGAACAACAAGCAGATGTTCCTAATATGGGATATGCCCTCACCTAACTGCAATGGTTGCTTCGGTTCTTTCCTAAACATCAAGGAAAGACACCGTTATGGCGGTCCTGGAGTTCTTATCTGGGGAGGCATTATGCTGAACGGGCGAACTGAGCTCCACGTTTTCGACAGGGGTTCTATTATCGGATATCGCTATTGTGAGGAGATACTCCTTCCCCATGTGCGTCTGTTCCATGGTGCCATTTTCCCAGACCTCATTTTTATGGATGACAATGCACGGTGACATCGGACTCTTGCTGTTGAGGAGCTACTGGAAAGAGAATATATCACTCGAATGGATTAGCCAGTATATTCCCCTGATTTAAATCCCATCGAACATGTGTGGGAATCTTTAGGGAACGCATTGCAGTACGCTTACATTCTGCGGAGAACACCCAACAACTCAAACAGTTGCTGATTGCGAAATGAGCACTCCTACCTCAAGAAATGTTGGACCAGCTGGTTCTGAGTATGCGGAGACGGTGCGAAGCAACCATTGTAGCTAGGGGAGGGCATATCTCATATTAAGGAACATCTGCTTGTTGTTCTTCCTCTTGGGTAGACAATCATGAGTCACGATACAATGCGCTCAACAAAGCTTGTTTTTGTTTGATTCCACACCGTATGCATTGTATTCCTTTTTCAGCACTAATGCTTTCGTTATCCTTTACGTACATGATACTTTCCCTCATTTCTGAATTTCCTGTGTCTGATATGATTTCTCGTGGACTTATGGCAAAAAAAATGTTGCTTAAGTACGTTAACGTTCACAAATATGGCTATGACATTTACAGTGAATTGTTGATTGTTACAGGAATCAGCTTTCCTAATCACCACTGCTCTGGATAATCAGGTACGGAGAGAAAAAAGGGGGGTTGTAAGACATTGTAAGTCGCTCTCCAGAAGCTATCAGTCTAGTTCATAGGAGACTCGAACGGACAATATGGTACTGGGGGAAAGCTGTTCAAGAGTTCTGTGGTACCTTGGCCGAAGGCCTTATACCCTGTTGCAAGTTAAGAATTCATTACCAAGTGTCCAGTCATTAAGGTTATACACAATAAATACAAAAATGCAGGTCTTTAACATGGGATAGGAAATAGTGCTAGACTCTTAAAAAGTTAAATAATTAAGATGATTAAACGTTAATATGAATAAAAGAAAGTTTAAGGATAATAAAGAATTTTTTTATTAATAAAACATTGTACACGACAGTAGAGATAAGAATGAATGATGATGATAAGATATAAGTTGAATTACGTTAGATTAAGTACATATAAAAGCAAGTGATAAAGTTAAAGTTAAAAATTTAAGTTCAGATAAAAGTTGGTGGCTAGAAAATCTCAAAGCAGGTTCTGTGACGCCATCTATTGAATGGCCGCGCGTTCGGATAGTGTAGGGTGGAACGTTAAGAATTGAGATGAAAACCTAACCGTTTAAGGAATCATGGCGGTTCTCGGTCGCTTGCGATGTTTAGCTTTTCTATAATCATAGTCCGGTAATTCGGCAACGATCTGATTAGGTAAACTATACATGCGTCCATAGAATTTTGAAGAAAGCTATGTGCAAATAATTTTTAAACTATCCATCTTGAAATCCCTTTGAATAATTTTACTGGTAAGAAACCTGGGGGCCTGAGCAATCTTCCTGAGAGTTTTATTATGAATTATGAAGTTCAATGTTGGATTTGGGATACAAACGACCAAATTGGGGCAGCTAACGTAGCAGCAGATAAATCTACTGCTTTGTACAAGAGAATGGTACTAGGCCATGAACTCCGGTTTTTATATACCGTCGTCTGCTCTCAGAATTTCTTCTCAGCTGATCGGACACCTGGTTGGTGGCGTTGTAAGGAACCGCATTGTAGAACTGCTAGCCGGACAGGTGTAAGCCAAGTTTCAAAGAACTCATGGGAGTTCTCAGTAATCTAGAGCTATCTCGATGATCTATAGGACATCATTATTCGATCTGTCTGGTCAAACCTTTGGATAATAAGGGGGGGATATTACTGCTTCATTTACAACATAAAGGGCTTCGGTCATGCGAGACTCTTTATTCGGGATGGCATTGGAACCGACAGTGGAACCACTTCACCCAGCATCCTAATGAATTTTTCAGACAGTATGATTGAGATGGTTCTTGGTGTCAAACAATCCTATATTCAGCCTCCTATTCTACTCAAAACAACATCCTGTCACAAGGTAAAGAGGAGCTCAGTTCAAATGTACATAAAGGACGCGTTCACTATTTATACGTACCATGTGTCATTTTTTCTCAAGGTAGTAGATAAGTCTAACTAGGAATCTAATGTAACGAAATCCGTTACAATATATTAAAAAGTAAAACAGCAGCGAGAGTTTCAAGAATTAGATTATTAATGCTTAAATTAAAATCATATGTCATGATATGTCTATGTCTTTCTTTCTATAAACTGACTTTACGACAAGTTTGTTTCGCAACAGAAGCGAAAAGGGGTAATTCAATTTACAGTCTTAAAACTGTTGCTTGAATTCTTACCTTTTCGTGAATCACATAAATATTTATTCTAAAATCAAATATTAGATTTAATAATATGTCTATTTCTGTCTTGGAACAAATTTTGAAACATACGCTAGATAGGAAAATGAATGGGAATTCTGTAAATTTTTACCTGGGATATTACTTTTTCCGGAAGTAGATTAGCACATGCCAAAGGCAATAAAATGCGAAGACATGTTTATGTCTTTATGTATGCAAAACTTTGTAAGAGGAAAAGGCATTTCAGTGTAGTTCATTTAATACTTATTTCAAGTAATTTCAAATTGTATTTATTTCTAGGATTTTATAATTGCAAAAATATAGAAGAAATTATCTATGTAGTGCTGCCCTCTATTGACATATTTAAGCATGAAAATCGTATTTAATTAAAGAGTTGTTGTATTGGCTCCTCTTTTGACTAAAAAAAGCAGGAAAAGTTAGACTGTGTGGTATATAATGTAAACAACCTGTTACACATGCTTTAATTATAATATCCCAAAGAATCTGTAGGTACGCACTTGACTTCGAGGTATTATTTAAAAAAATATGTCAATGAAAAGCCTATTTTTTTATTAAAATCGATTATTAAATTATGAACAGGGATTTTCATTAACTTTCAAATCCTAGAAACTTTAGACAATTTATTTACCTAAAGTTTATTTTTGCTTTAAACTTCTTATTACATTGTATAATGAATATATCTCAGTTCTAACGAAGATTTTATATGTATATTTTAGATGTATAGACAGGGTCTTTCAAAAATGACCGGTATATTTGAAAAACCAATAAAACTAAACGGGCAGTGAAAGAAATACACCATTTGCTGCAATATGCTTATGACGATATAAATTTTCATTCAGACAAACTTTCGGAAATAATTACAATTTTCAACAACAGATGGCACTGCAGGTGATTTGAAAGATATAGAAGAAAACGCGATCTGTGAATTCGCGAATCTGTAAGTCGTCTTTCTGCTGTAAAAGTATGCTGTTCACAGATTGCAAATTTGCTTTGAAAAAATGGTTTATTCTTTCGAACAGAAGATTGCCTGACCTGAGATGTTTACATGGGGTTCTGATAATTTCGGAGTGAGAATACGCCATATTATTGCTGAGTATGGTGGATATATGGAAACTATAATAGATATTTTCAGTTTGCAGCGCCATCTGTTGAGAAATATTGTAACCAATTTTGGAAGTTTGTCTGCCTGAAAAATTACTGTTGTTCTAGCATATTGCAATAAACAGTGTATTTTTATCACAGCCCGTTTAGTTTTTATTGATTTTTCAAATATACCGGTCATTTTTGAAACACCATGTAGTAAATAACTAGAATATTTAACATTAAAATTTCTAACAAATCCCAATTTACTTTTTAGGTGATATTAGGGATACCATATGGTCCCCCAATCGACATGTGGAGCCTGGGTTGCATCTTAGCAGAGCTCTACACTGGATATCCTTTGTTTCCTGGTGAAAATGAGGCAGATCAGTTAGCATGTATTATGGAAATTTTTGGACCACCACCGGCTGCTGTCTTGGA
>CM063500.1:54332103-54357103 GCA_032207245.1 Pardosa pseudoannulata
CGTTACTCAGAAATTCAAAATTCACGTGTAATTACTTTACTAACAGACATTATTTACCTTCATCTTTTCTTTAAAATGTGATTTATTTATTTGACACTTTGAATGTATTATTTTTGGCTGTAATCTCACCATTCGCGTATTTCAAGGAGATTATTACATCTAGTTAGAAGGCTAAGATTAGCTTAATGACAGTAAGTTTTCGATATTTGGTACCAAATTTGTTAGTGGCAGTCTTAGTCAACAGGAGATTGAATCTATCTAAAACATTTAGAACTATTTTTCAACTAGTTCGATCAATTAATTTTCGCATTATTCCAGTTCTTCATTGCGTTAAGTATTTATTAGTGTGCGAGGACTAAGATTATTTTTTGTCTATGTCCGAAAATTGTTTTGAAACAAAAATCTCCTTTCATATCTTCACTGACCTCAGATCTGCCTAAGCTGGGAAGCACTGACATCTAATTTCTTTTACTGTAGTTTAAATGAAAAACTTATAGGCAATTAAATTATAGCAAACTTTGTAACCTTAATCAGTCTACATTCCTAGATTATTTCAATACTGCTGTACAGATAATAAATTTATACATATGTAAAATAGTAGCAAGTAACTCAGAATATGAAATTTTTTTCTTGTTGCATCAATGCAAAATTTCCATATAATTAAATTAATAACAAACTTTATAAGTTTACAAGGACCCTCGGCATAAAGTTCAGGTTTTTGATGTTGTAAAAATGTAAACATCCTGCAAAATGTTTTAAAGTCCTTAAACAAATTAAAAACATTATTTGGTTTGTAGCTTCAAAACTTATTTTCTTGTTGAAGAACAAAATCCTAAAATGCCGTAATTATTAATACACATTAGATCTCATAGTACTATTTGTATGGTCTTACATTTCTGTTGTTGTCATTTTTATAGAAATAAAACATTGTGTGTAATTATATTACTTTAAAAGTTTAAAATTTAATGAGTACCCATTACATAAATTTTATATTGACTATGTTGTAGAATCCTAACATTTATGCTTAATTTATGTATAAATTCAATCAAATTGACCTTGTTGTAGTAACACCAAATTCATGAATAAACCAAGTGTTATTTTTAAATCAAGTGTAGAAACACCAAATTCATTAATAAACAAGTTATTTGAAAATGTTATATTATAGAAGTATTCTTAATTAAATTGTTGCAATTCCTGGAGTTGGCATAATTCAATAATTAGAAAATTTTAGTCGTGACACAACTCCACTGAGTGGAGCTGATTTTATCATTGTTTTTCTAGTAACAACAAATTCATGAATAAACCAAGTGTTATTTCTAAATCAAGTGTAGAAACACCAAATTCATGAATAAACCAATTGTTATTTCTAAATCAAGTGTAGAAACACTAAATTAGTGAATAAACAAGTTATTTAAAAACGTTATATTATACTAGTATTATTAAATAAATTGTTGCAATTTCTGAAGTTGGCATAATTCAATTACTAGAAAGTTTTAGGGTGACATAACTCCAATGAGTAGAGCTCATTTTATCGTTGTTGTTCTAATAACACCAATTTCATGAATAAACCAAGAGTTATTTCTAAATCAAGTATAGAAACACAAAATTTATGAATAAACAAGTTATTTGAAAATGTTATATTATAGGCGTATTCTTAAATAAATTGTTGCAATTCCTGGTGTTGGCATAATTCAATTACTAGAAAGTTTTAGTGGTGATATAACTCCAATGAGTAGAGCTCATTTTATCGTTGTTGTTCTAGTAACACCAATTTCATGAATAAACCAATTGTTATTTCTAAATCAAGTATAGAACACCAAATTTATGAATAAACAAGTTATTTGAAAACGTTATATTATAGGAGTATTCTTAAATAAATTGTTGCAATTCATGGTGTTGGCATAATTCAATTACTAGAAAGTTTTAGTGGTGACATAACTCCAATGAGTAGAGCTCATTTTATCGTTGTTGTTCTAGTAACACCAATTTCACGAATAAACCAAGTGTTATTTCTAAATCAAGTATAGAACACCAAATTCATGAATAAACAAGTTATTTGAAAACGTTATATTATAGGAGTATTCTTAAATAAATTGTTGCAATTCATGGTGTTGGCATAATTCAATTACTAGAAAGTTTTAGTGGTGATATAACTCCAATGAGTAGAGCTCATTTTATCGTTGTTGTTCTAGTAACACCAATTTCATGAATAAACTAAGTGTTATTTCTAAATCAAGTGTAGAAACACCAAATTCATTAATAAACAAGTTATTTGAAAACGTTATTTTATAGTAGTATTCTTAAATAAATTGTTGCAACTCCGGAGGATGACATAATTCAATTACTAGAACGTTTTAGTCGGGACATAACTCCAATGAATGGAGCTCATTTTATCGTTGTTGTTCTAGTAACACCAATTTCATGAATAAACTAAGTGTTATTTCTAAATCAAGTGTAGAAACACAAAATTTATGAATAAACAAGTTATTTGAAAACGTTATATTATAGGAGTATTCTTAAATAAATTGTTGCAATTCATGGTGTTGGCATAATTCAATTACTAGAAAGTTTTAGTGGTGATATAACTCCAATGAGTAGAGCTCATTTTATCGTTGTTGTTCTAGTAACACCAATTTCATGAATAAACCAATCGTTATTTCTAAATCAAGTGTAGAAACACCTAATTGGTGAATAAACAAGTTATTTGAAAACGTTATATTATAGGAGTATTTTTAAATAAGTTGTTGCAATTCCTGGTGTTGGCATAATTAAATTACTAGAAAGTTTTAGTGGTGATATAACTCCAATGAGTAGAACTCATTTTATCGTTGTTGTTCTAGTAACACCAATTTCACGAATAAACCAATTGTTATTTCTAAATCAAGTATAGAACACCAAATTTATGAATAAACAAGTTATTTGAAAACGTTATATTATAGGAGTATTCTTAAATAAATTGTTGCAATTCATGGTGTTGGCATAATTCAATTACTAGAAAGTTTTAGTGGTGACATAACTCCAATGAGTAGAGCTCATTTTATCGTTGTTGTTCTAGTAACACCAATTTCATGAATAAACTAAGTGTTATTTCTAAATCAAGTGTAGAAACACCAAATTCATGAATAAACAGGTTATTTGAAAACATTATATTATAGGAGTATTCTTAAATAAATTGTTGCAATTCCTGGAGTTAGCATAATTCAATTACTAGAAAGTTTTAGTGTTGACATAACTCCAATGAGTAGAGCTCATTTTATCGTTGTTTTTCTAGTAAAAACAAATTCATGAATAAACCAAGTATTATTTCTAAATCAAGTGTAGAAACGCCAAATTCATGAATAAACAAGTTATTTGAAAACGTTATATTATAGGAGTATTCTTAAATAAATTGTTGCAATTCATGGTGTTGGCATAATTCAATTACTAGAAAGTTTTAGTGGTGATATAACTCCAATGAGTAGAGCTCATTTTATCGTTGTTGTTCTAGTAACACCAATTTCATGAATAAACCAATTGTTATTTCTAAATCAAGTGTAGAAACACCAAATTCATGAATAAACAAGTTATTTGAAAACGTTATTTTATAGTAGTATTCTTAAATAAATTGTTGCAACTCCGGAGGATGACATAATTCAATTACTAGAACGTTTTAGTCGGGACATAACTCCAATGAATGGAGCTCATTTTATCGTTGTTGTTCTAGTAACACCTATTTCAAGGATAAATCAAGTGTTATTTCTAAATCAAGTGTAGAAACACCAAATTCATGAATAAACAGGTTATTTGAAAACATTATATTTTAGCAGTACTCTTAAATAAATTGTTGCAATTCCTGGAGTTGGCATAATTCAATTATTAGAAAAAATTAGTTGTGATATAACTCCAATGAGTAGAGTTCATTTTATCCTTGTTTTTCTAGTAACACCAAATTCATGAATAAACCAATTGATATTTCTAAATCATGTGTAGAAACACCAAATTAGTGAATAAACAAGTTATTTGAAAACGTTATATTATAGGAGTATTCTTAAATAAATTGTTGCAATTCCTGGTGTTGGCATAATTCAATTACTAGAAAGTTTTAGTGGTGACATAACTCCAATGAGTAGAGTTTATTTTATCATTGTTTTTCTAGTAACACCAAATTCATGAATAAACCAATTGATATTTCTAAATCATGTGTAGAAACACCAAATTCTTGAATAAACAAGTTATTTGAAAACTTTATATTACAGGAGTATTCTTAAATAAATTGTTGCAATTCCTGGTGTTGGCATAATTCAATTACTAGAAAGTTTTAGTGGTGACATAACTCCAATGAGTAGAGCTCATTTTATCGTTGTTGTTCTAGTAACACCAATTTCATGAATAAACTAAGTGTTATTTCTAAATCAAGTGTAGAAACACCAAATTCATGAATAAACAAGTTATTTGAAAACGTTATATTATAGGAGTATTCTTAAATAAATTGTTGCAATTCCTGGAGTTGGCATAATTCAATTATTAGAAAATTTTAGTCGTGATATAACTCCAATGCGGGGAGTTTATTTTATCATTGTTTTTCTAGTAACACCAAATTCATGAATAAACCAATTGATATTTCTAAATCATGTGTAGAAACACCAAATTCTTGAATAAACAAGTTATTTGAAAACGTTATATTATAGGTGTATTCTTAAATAAATTGTTGCAATTTCTGGAGTTGGCATAATTCAATTATTAGAAAATTT
The DNA here is from genome assembly GCA_032207245.1 of Pardosa pseudoannulata. Classification (NCBI taxonomy): domain Eukaryota; kingdom Metazoa; phylum Arthropoda; class Arachnida; order Araneae; family Lycosidae; genus Pardosa; species Pardosa pseudoannulata. Next base: position 54,336,834 of record CM063500.1, read on the forward strand.
TAGTCGTGATATAACTCCAATGCGGGGAGTTTATTTTATCATTGTTGTTCTAGTAACACCAATTTCATGAATAAACTAAGTGTTATTTCTTAATCAAGTGTAGAGACACCAAATTCATGAATAAACAGGTTATTTGAAAACATTATATTATAGGAGTACTGTTAAATAAATCGTTGCAATTCCTGGAGTTGGCATAATTCATTTACTAAAAAATTTTAGTCGTAACATAACTCCAATGAGTGGAGCCCATTTTATCGTTGTTGATCTAGTAATACAAAATTGATATATTATTAACTTATAATAATATTTTACACTACTAGGAATGAAATATCAAAAGTTATTTGTAGAGAAACAAAATAAACATCAATGGTTCTCATTTTCTCTTTATTTATTTAACAAATCTGAGCCATAAACTATTCCGTCTTATGATTCCAACTGTTATTGAGACATTAATGCTAATTGAAAGAACTAACAAGGCTAGTTGTGTAAAAGGTGTCATTTTAGACTAGTATATAGCCCGTCATATGACGGGATTACTAAAATTTTGAATTTTCCAGAATTGTAAAGTACTCTATGATGCAGGTAAAAAAAATCGTTTGTTTTTTGGTTGAGAATTGTCTGTTACACGCTCAATAATTTGTTTATCTTCATACTTCTCAAAAGTCTCCCGATACTGTGAATGTAGTTTAGAATCAGGTAGAATTTATTTAGTCAAACCGTGTGGTTATGCATAAAAAACAAACGAACAAACTCCTTAATTTTCAAAGATATATAACTTAAAAGCCAGATATTTATGAAATAGACTCCTGGACGTTTATAAAAAGAATTCTATTAAAACCGGCTATAAAATATTCATTTAACAAATTGGTAATTAGTCAAGAGTATTTACATACCACAGTGATCAACAGCTGATTCGTTCGGCTGAAATCACTGCTGAGATGCTTACGTTAGTGACTTGTAAAGGAAGAAAAAGGTATAAAATTAATATAAAAGTAAAAATATTAGAAACAGAAGGAACAGTGTATACATATACTCAATTTTAAACCATTTAAAAAATGATTTAATGGAAATATGATGAAAAAATCTAAAGTTTTAACTTTAAATGCATTTTACTCAAAATGATGTTTTTCAAACTTGCGCGCACTCTAAAAGAAAAATTATTTTATGTATGGATCTATAATTTTCAAGGTAAGTACATTATAGTACTACAATGAAACTCTACCTACTTTTTGAAAGTTTTTTTTATTTTATGTGGTATTTATTGTATTTGAAATTTAATTTTACAACGTTATTTTAGGTTTTTTGAAAATTCATTCTCCTGGTGTAAAATTTCTGATAACTTTTAAATTTTAAATAGGTAGATAATAATACATAATGTTTCTTGTTTATAAAAATGCAAAAATTATCGCTGAAATATAGTTTATGTTGCTGTAAGACTGCGCGCATGGTGACAGCAAAATTTTTAAATTTTCAAAACAAGCCCTTTTATTTTTTTATATAAAAAAAGTTCTTATTTACCAGCAACAAAGTAAAAAGAGGAAAATAATTAACTAGATTTAGAGAACAAACGCTAAAATTTTCATGTAATTTCCAAAATAAGAAAAAAAGATATGGCAAATCGAAAAATAACAAAAATTCCTCATTTTGAAGTTGCTTACAGGTGATGTGTCCCCTTAAAAAATAATCGATGATTAAATTTAAAATTATCACATATGTACCTAATCTATTATTTAAGCCAAATATAAAAGAAAATTATTTACGTAATATCTAAGATCAGTGATAAAACGTATGAAAATAATGCTGACGATATTTAAATAATTTAAAGTAAGAAATTATTACATGAGATAATCAAACGAATAACGTTATAATGATAGAAAAAATGTTATTTTTACCTATTTATTATGTGATAAATTTGATCGCCTGCTCTTAACCAGGAAAAATGACATCAAACGCTTGAAAAGGGGGGGGAAGGTGTGGATTTCGAACGTTTTAAAGTCTTGCTTTGAATTTTGCTAACCTTTACTAATCAAGAATCCGATATGTATGTCCCTAACCATTCCAGGTCCAGCCGCTTCATAATTTCCAGTACAGACGGACAGACAGCTCAGACTATTGTTATATACGGAATTATTAAGATTAATTTTGTTGTAAATTATTTAAAACTAGTTTTATTGCTTAATCCATATTGTACCACACCGACTAAATATTTCTGTAAGTTATTAAAACTTAATCCATACCATTAATATGGTGTAACTAAGTGTTGCCAACCTTCAAAGTCAAAATTATGGATTCTAGGTCCTAAAATTATGGCATTGGCTTATAAATTATCGTACATTTTTGTAATAGTTCAAAATAGTGTTAATAGATGGCGCTTGTACGATATATTTTCTAGTATGCATTTCTCCCCTTCCCCTCCTCTCTTTTTGGGGGGTGGTGACAAAAAATATGTAAATATTTTAATATGATTCATTAAATATTTTTCTATCACCCCGTATTTTACTTTAAATGATACACCAGACATATGATATTTTTCTTTATAGATCTAAGCATTTTCATACCATATATAAAAAGTTTCAATATAGATACTGATTCAGTTCTTAAACAATTTACAGCCAATTAGTTGTTTAAAAAACCATATAATTTATTTTTAATTGGGAAAAGACATTAGAAAGGTTAATGATAATGAAATCAAGAGATTTTTAAATTATTTTTTTTCACTGAATCTTTGGACTATTTATAAATATAATTAGGTTTTAGGATTAATATATTTCTATACAATAAAAACTTTAACTAGTTTTCTTTATTTTATTTGCCTTCAATAAAACTATTAAGGCATTTTATGTATTGACGAAAGAAAAAAAAACTTTATATATATATATATATATATATATATATATATATATATATATATATATATACATTTTAATAATGTTATAATTCATTATTTACTATGGTTTTTTTAAATATGAAATATTTAGTAATAAAACCGATTATTATTTAATAATCGGTTTAATTACTAAAAATACCATATTTTAGTGAAAACTGCAATAGAACAAGTAAAATGCACAATTTCTTCTAATTATCCATAATTATGTAATCATTAAAGAAATATCACCAGTATAATTGTGAATATTCAGTAATTTTGCATCTAACAATTTTGCGATAATTATCGTGTATGGTTGGCAACACTGCTAAGTATATAAAACCAAAATTTTGAAAAAATATTTTTAATTTTTTATGTAATTGGCTCTTTTATAAATAGGACAACAGTCCAATACACTACTAAAACTTAACAAATATCACTTACATTGCAGTAAGCTGATCATAGATGAAATTTGGGGACACAGTCAAAACAAAGTCCAACATTACATTTTAAGCATACTGTGGTTGGTTTTCTCTCGCAGTTATTGAACTGGCAGTAAGAGAGTCAATTTATCTTGCAATCTCCAGTTTTTCTGAATGGAATAAACATCTATTATTTACCCCTTGTTGTGTCCAGGTGTGTGAACATGTGTTTGAACTGGTTTTCATTCGAAGATAAGAAAAGAATGTGCGCTATCAATGCGATATCGAATTGCATGGAAAATAATCGGGACTGAACCGTCGTTTCAATTTTAGGGCACCTTTTTTATACTTACATAAGAGATTTGAAAAAAAAATTTCAATTTTACAACTCCTCTTCAACCTCTACTCAAAATACAGTTTTCTTTTTTTTTGTTTAAATTAATTTTACAATTTACACTAAATCACAAATTTGTGATGAAAATCACACTCAGTTTATTTAATTTGTGATTAAGTGAATGTTTCAGTCTATTTAGTATGAATGTTATGTGTTTCCTTTGTGTTTTCTTTGTTAATTCAATTAGATTTTAAATATTCAATTTTTGTAAAATTTTTCCTCAAAATATTGTTTTTGTTTATGTATCAATTTGTTGAGTTACGATCCCCTTGCCAGATTTCAAACGCCACGCTGCAAGCACGCCACGCACGCAAGCTGCAAGCACGCCAATTTCGCCAAATGTGGTTGAAGCACCAACAAGATCCATGATTAGAAACAGGAGAGTGGGCTAAGAAGAGGAGTTGAAAAATACACGTGTAAAATATATTTTTCAACAAAACCTTTCAACTACATTATTAGCTCTGTTTTTTAAACTAAAAGTAACCTCCACACACAAAAAAAAATATAATGTAAAATTGAAGATTAAAAAATGACAATTTTGAAGAGGTTGCTGAAAATAAATTTTACAATACAATATAATTTGATTTCTCACTTTTTTTGGTTACTTTGATAAAATGTGTCTATTTTAAAGGTGTTAAAATAAAATCCACTCAGAAAATATTTATAACTTTATTATTAAATGGAATTTTATTTGCTGTCCTGTTTATAGGACACCGGTCCAATATGGGTTAAATTAGGAGTTTCATATGAGGTTCAAGAGATCCATAGGGTTATGTATAATTGACATGCTTGAAAACTTTATAATTTGTAATATAATTTTTAATACATCTTTGGAATACGGAATTGCATTGTCTTGATGACTTTTCTATGTTTTTTTTCCAGTGAGCACTAGTTCGACCATGCCCCGAGTCTACAAAGCGTGTAAGAATAACGTCAGGCTACGGGACTCGTCGAGGAAAGACTATATCTACACGTCGCTGAGCAAGACCTCGTCGGAAGAGTCGTGTGAGTCCGCTCCCTTCGTATGGGCTTCGCGAGGAGAGGCTCCAAGGGTGGAGCCTCCTCCTCGCAACAAAATGTTCTTAAGAATAATAGTTTATATGAAATGAGTTACGCGTAACGAATATTTCAAACCATAACAGTAAGCTGTAGAGATTTGGGTCTCTGGTAGTTATCGGTATTCTTTTGAATCGGGAGGAATTTTTAAAGTTGTACGACATACCAATTTGGTCAATTTCCGACGTCAATACCACAATAGTAAGCTGTATAGAATTATGTCTCCATTATGTTATCAGTTTTCTTTTGAATCTGGAGAAGATTTTAAAGTTGTACGACAGACCAATTTCACCAATTTCCTCATTTTCCGACATCAGTACCACAATAGTAAGCTGTATAAAATTATGTCTCTTTTATTTTATAGGTTTTCTTTTGAATCTGGAGAAGTTTTTAAAGTTGTACTACCGACCAATTTGTTCCTTTTCCTACATCAGTACCACAATTGTAAGCTGTATAGAATTATGTCTCTGGTATTTTATCGGTTTTATTTTGAATGTAGGGAAGTTGTACGACAGACCAATTTGCTCCTTTTCCGAAGTCAGTACCCCAATAATAAGCTGTATAGAATTATGTCCCTGCTATTTTATCGGTTTTCTTTTTAATCTGGAGAAGTTTTTAAAGTTGTACGACAGACCAATTTGCTCATTTTCCGATGTCAGTAACAGAATAGTAAGCTGTATTTAATTATATCTCTGGCATTTTATCTCTTTTCTTCTTTTTTCTTCTTTCTTTATTTCTTTCTTTTAAATCTGGAGAAGTTTTTAAAGTTGTACAACAGACCAATGTTCTCATTTTTCAACGTGAGTACCACAATAGTAAGCTGTATAGAATAATGTATCTGGTATTATATCAGTTTTCTGTTGAATCTGGAGAAGTTTTTAAAGTTGTACGATAGTCCAATTTGCTCATTTTCTGACGTCAGTACCGCTATAGTTATTTGTATAGAATTATGTCTCTTGTAGTTTATCGGTTTTCTTTTGAATCTGGAGATGGTATAAAAGTTGTACGACAGACCAATTTGCTTATTTTTCCATGTTAGTACTGCAATAGTAAGCTGTATTATGTCTCTCGTATTTTTTTAATTTTCTTTTGGTTCTGGAGGAGTTTTTAAAATTTTACGACACACCAATTTGCTCATTGTCCAATGTCAGTATCGCAAAAGTAAGCGGTATATGCCTTTGGTATTTTATCCGTTTTCTTTTATATTTTGACAATTTTGAAAGTTGTATAATAGACCACTTTGCTCAAAGTCTGATGTCAGATTCAGTAATATTCTATTCCAAGTTGCTTATTGATAGAAAACCTTATATTTTCAATTTTTGAGTGCCTTAACTCATACACGTGTGAATATATTGATTGTTTCAGAAGTGGTAGATTATGTATATTTATTCTTTGAATGCAGTTAGTTCGTTTTTGATTACTCTATTCATGATCAATAATTTCAATCATTGTTTTGTGATTCCAACATTGAACTCATTGATATTTTGTTATCTCTATCCCATACAATCAATAAGTCTTTATTGTATGAAACTGAACCAATTTGAACACACTGGAGTGATCACCCTGCCTTGTTGTTCATTCTTTGCAATTATAATTACTGTAGTATTTGTTTTTCAGTTTTAGTTATAAAAATATTCGAAACGTATCTCTGCACTTTTTTAAATTTCATATCTATGCCTGTAACCTTGATATTTTAGTTTTGTTTTAAGTTTTACTACAGTTTTCTTTCCTATTGCATGTTGTGTTTTAAACTAATGAAAACTGGTTCTGTCTTGAGATTAATGTTAAAATAAATTTTTATAACATTTTAATTGTTTTGCACATTTCTCCAGGGATAATTTTTGTACTTGTTTTTTAAAGTTGGGATTAGCCTCAATAATACCGTGGTATAGGAAAAAATTAATCCGATTCAATGAAATTATTAAGATTGCAAGTTTACTATTCATGATAATAATCTAGGAAATATTTTTAATTTCCAAATGCATTTTATAATGCTTTCTGAAAAGAAGGAATAGAACACAGTCTGAAAATACTTATGTTGTGATTAAAATTTAACACTATAATAATCAGGAAATTCAGTTTTTGTTAAATTCAGTTTTTGGTGTATAGGAAGTTTATTCTTTGCGTAATTCATTTCATATTTGTATTTTAATTTGTTTGGATTACTTTTTTGTAAACATACACATTTTATAGTTGTCAAATATTTGTAAAATATCGAAACACAATTTTAAAGTCGATAAATAGACATAGAATGTATAAAAGTTTATACATTTTTTCAGTTTAAATTGTTTATATCATAATTCAACTAAATTTAGCAAAATTTTATTCTAAAGTTATCATTTAATAATCCATTGTATAGCTTTTCTCTGGTTCCAAGTTTTACTTCATGAAACATGGCATGCTTTAATGATAAACCAGAATTTTCAATGACTAAATTTGAAATCCTGTACAGTTGTCACGATAATTGTATATATCAAATGCACATTTTGAAAGGAGATAAATAGATGTAGAATGTATAAAAGCTTATAAAATTTTTCAGTTTAAATTGTTTATATCATAATTCGACTACGTTTAGCAAAATGTTATCAAGATTCTGAAGTCATCCTTTAATAATTCCTTGTACAGCTTTTCGCTAGTTTCAAGTTTTTCTTTGAGAAACCTGAAGTGTTTTATATGACGTGGTATAAACCAGAATTTTCAATGACTAAAAATGAAATCCTGTACCGTTGTCAAGATAATTGTAAAATATAAAATGCACATTTTTGAAGGCGATTAAATAGAAGTAGAATGCACAAAACTTTCAGTTTAAATTTTTTATATCATAATTCAACTATGTTTAGCAAAATGTTATCAAGATTCTGAAGTCATCATTTAATAATCCATTGTAAAGCTTTTTACTAGTTCCAAGTTTTACTTCCTGAAAATGAAAAGTTATATTTATAAACCAGAATTTTCAATGACTAAAAAAAGAAATCCTGTACCACAAGGTAAAATGTCGAAGAAAAATTTGCATTTAAAATGTTCCTACTAAAAGTTTAGAAAAACTTTTTATCAAATTTTTGACTTTGAATTTATACTGTTAGCAAATTAAATTTAATATTGATTGTGTATAGATTTAAGAATTTAATATAATTAGTTTAAGAATTATAACATACATTGAAATAAATTTTTCTATTGTTTTCAGAATTTTTTAAAAGTTACATAAAGGCCAATAAGTTTTTTGGTTTTAACTGGTTGATAAATTACGAAAATCTTCAGTTTGATTGAACACTCTTCAGTTGAGGCTAGTTAATAAAAAGCCAAATGTAATTATACTTTAAAAATTATATTAAAAACATCCAGTTCATTCCCGTTACAGACTTGTATTATAATATTTTGTTAATGAATCGAGGTTTTTTTTAAGTAGGATGTAAACAAAATGATTGATCAGAGAATGTTTATACTAACCTTTTTATTTCAGGTATAATAACCAAGTATAAATTGTAAATTTTAACCTATTTGTTTACATTTAACTGATTTAATTTTTTTTCAAGATTGAAAGACAGAAAAAGAAGAAAAATATTTGTGAATCTATTATACATGGCTGTTATACATTATATCAATATACATATATATACAATCTATTATACATTATATTTTTCCATTTATTGACTTTATTATTTTTTTAGTTTTTACCTAGAACATTTCAAACTATTTAGCATAATAAATCATAACTGAGGCATTTAATATTTATCTGCTACATTTAGCTACCATTTCTTTAATTCACTTACAATGACGCAAGAATATATGTTAAATTAAAAATACACATTTATTTGTAATAAGGTGTCTGTACTGAAATATTCCCCTCGTGTTTACAAGTTTTTATTACCAGTTTATGGTGTCGAAGTGCAACTGAACTTAAATAATCTAAAAGAAATTAACCTGTTTTTATACTATTATTTAAAAAGTGGAAACATAAGACACTTTATAGGCACTTTTAGGTAAGTGAAATAGAGAAGTTTTTATGAATCCTTTGGAAGCTCTGTTTGTCAAAACATATTATTTTATTACAATTGCAAATGTAAACCATATAAAATACAAATTACTTTTAATATTATTCAACTCTTATTAAAGTGTGTACATAAGTATAGTGGTTTTTATTTATTATTCAAACAGGTATTCTTTGAAAATATTTTAAGATTAATATACATATAAGTAATAGTTAATTTTCGCATTTTAGATAGCATTTTTTATTTATTTAAACAGTTTATTTTATATACCAATATCTTAAAAATGGTAAACTTTCTATTATATTTACTATCGCTACAATTTCAAATATAAAAGGTTTATTTGTGAGGAATTATTTTAATTGAGGAAGAAACATGTAGAATTTGCATGTAGAATACGTATGTAAACAGTTAGTAAGTGATATTATATTATACACATGTAAATTTGGTATCACTCTAAAGCATTAATTTTGTTAGTTCTGTTTAACTTTCATGGAAATAGAGATATAATAAAATAATTGAAAAGAATAAATGTCACAGAATTAGTATATTATTTTATTACAATTTTAAATATAAAACATGTAAAATACAAATTACTTTTAATATTGTTCAGTTTTATTAAAGTATGTACAAAAGTATTGTAGTTTTTATTTATTATTCAGTCAGGTATTCTTTGACAATATTTTAAGATTAATATACCTTTAAGTAATAATTAATTCTCGTTTTAGATAGTATTTTTTATTTATTTAAACAATTTATTTCATATACTAATATCTTAAAAATGGTAAACTTTCTATTATACAGTCTGTTCCATAAGAGCGTGTTGTGTATTTCTCTGCAAATACAAACGAATCACTTAAAAATACGTTTGTACCGTGTAGTATACATATTAAACTGAAATGCACTTCACCTAATAAGTTGTCCACATTATTATCGATTATGCAAGAATCACTTTATCACTCGATATTGACGTTGAGCGGCATTTACCCCGTTCCGGTAGGTCGTCAACATTTTGTACCGTTTTATAACGTGCTACCAACTTCTTGACGAAGGACTTGCTCGCTAACTCTCCTGAGGACTCTTCGGACATTTCACAATTTTCATTGGCTCCCAGTAACCAATCAAATTCTTCCTAATCTCAGGTTGGATCCGTTCTTCGCAAACACTTGTTTGACTGCTGTTTTTCAATTCTTCTCCTATTTCATTATTTAAAAAAATTATTGAGATTAATTCTTATACCATTTGTACTTAAAGTGTTTAAAGTATTTCAACTTGTAACTTAATGTATTGGACTTTAATTGCTTAATTTGGTACTGTTGATCTTTATTTTTATATTTTGCGTCTTACTTTCACCGAACTCGTGAACCTTATTGTTGTTAAACCTAATCTTAATCTAATGCTGGTATGAAGTCCTCAATATCGTGTTGCAATTATCTGTTATTTCTCATGACCATGCGTTACAGAAGTGCTGGCTTAGAAGGCCTGGCCCAGGAAAGCCAGACAAGAGAGCTCCAGAGCGATGTCCAGAGCGATGTCTTGACGAAAGACTCCGACTTTCTCATGTACCGGGCTAAAGTTGCACAAGATATTTTTGGTCCTTTTGGATTGTTACAGCGAAATACTGTCTCAAAACGGCTCGCATACGCGCCACTCAATTTGGAATTGTTGATTTAAACATAGCAAAACAAATCAAATGAAGAATATAACCATAACGCATTCTTCTCTAATGTTTGAAGAATGCGTGCAATTAAGCCGGTATCTGCGCGATATCTATTGACGAAGTTATGAGCGACACGCTCTTATCAAACAGACTGTACTTACTATCACTAATAAATATGTTCCATTAATTACATTATTGTTAATAAAAAGTGTATAGTTTTAGTAGTTAAACTTTTTCTTTCCAGGTTTTAATTCATTAAGATTTTGTAACATTTAAAACCTATGCTATAAATATAAAAGGTATATATTGTAAGGAATTATTTTAATTGAACACGAAACATGTAGAACTTACATGTAGAATACTATGTAAACAGTTTGTATGATATATTATATTATACATATGAAAATCTGGTATCACTCCAAAGCATTATTTTTGTTAGTTCTGTTTAACTTTATTGGAAATAGAAATATAATAGAATATTTGAAAAGAATAAATGTCACAGAATTAGTGAAAAATAGGGTATTGTTAGTTTAATTACTACGTAATCAAGGTCTCATAAAACAACTCTATAAGTTATAGAATATTTATATTTCTTTAGAAGTATGTGACCTCTTAAGGTAATGCCTATGATATATGTTAATTATAGATCTATTCTGTGCCGATTTTATAGAAATCATGAATAAAAGCAATTAATTTATATGCTTTAAATGATTTAAACTTTGATATAAGTATGTTTTTTATACAAAATACTTATGTTAATTTTAAATATACTTGATTTCACACTACTAACCATATAATACTAGTACCTTATAGTGTTTTGAATGTAGTTTACAGTGAACTCCGCTTAATGTGATCACGGTTAACGTTATCAATCGCTTATTGTTATCGAAATCACTTGGTCCCGATTTTCTCTATTCATATGTAAGTTTGTAAGTTTAAATTATCGCTTTATGTGATCGTTACATCTATTAATGGGATCAGTTTTTGAACCTCATTTTAACTGGCAAAGGACATTGCACTGGACATCGCACTGGAGCTCTTATGTCTGACTTCCCTGGGCTAAGCCCTCTAAGTCAGAGTACTGTGATTGCATGGTATGAGACATAACAGATATATTACAACACGATAATGAGGACCAAGAATCGAATTGATGTTAAGATATATAAAATAAATTTAAGTTTAAAGAATAAGCTAAGGTTCACGAGTTCAGTGAAGGCAAGAAAAACACATAGTAAAGTTTAAATTGACAGATATACTAAAATTAGGTAAACACATTAAGAAATAATCACAATAGGTTAAGATATGTTATTGCTAAGATGATAGGAATATTCACAATATATTCAGAAGGAACCCATCATTTTCTTTCCTTTCTCTATTGTTTGAATTTCCGAGAATTATCCTCTTCAACCTAGGGAAATGCAGAATGAACAAAGGATTGGGACTACATACATCCTGTTGGTGGTCAATGGTTGTCAAATAAACTGAAGGCAACACATTATTATCGTAACTGAGAAGGAGCGTATGCACATTTTATGCAGCTTACATGCAGCTTGTCGATATGGAAGCCAGAAAGCGAAACGGTTTAACATTACAACTAAATATTGATATTTTAAATCGTTATGACAGGTTGATTATGATTACGAACAATTTATCAATGAACTTCTTCGAAAAAATTGTATACAGTCAACAATGGATCAATATTTTTAATTATGTATACAATTCTTGTGTTTTAAAGTATAATATACAATACATAAATATAAGATGAGTTTTTTCATTTTATTTTGAAATTTATTACGTGGGAATTAAAGGGGGGGCATTTATCTAATTTTGCATATCGTTTATTATTATTAATACCTTAGTACCTTAGAATATTTAGTACCTTAGAAAGTTACCTCTAGTATCGGCCTCTAACAACAGTGTAATTTTCTATGGATTATTTTTACATATTTATCCTTTTTAGGATGCTATTATAGATAATCTTTCTATTTCATTACAATTTAACTACTGTATTCGTTACAATAATTTTATATTTAGGCCATTCGAAGATGATAGTAGAGATTTTCTTGTTAATGTAATTTGCCCTTAATAATTTCATATGTGCATTTTTTTTTATTACGCTAATGCTGATATTAATTCTTATATAAATATGGTGTTTTATTTTAAAAAAAATAATTTACTGTATTTGTAAATTTTTAGATTGATTTGACTTATATAGTTTCTTAGGATGACTTTTGCTATTGTCCAAAATGTTCTCTTATACTTAAAATATTTAGTTATTGTTAATTTAATGTGAAATATTAGCAACTGTGGTAGCTCATTGATTCTGTTGTTAAGCCCCCTACGCGTTGAAAAGGCAAAACAAGTAAAAGAGACTTTCGAAGACAGGAAGATTCAAAGTATAGAAAGGAATCTGAGAAAAAAAGAGCTAAATTTTTAGCGTCTGGTGGCGTTTATTTTAAAAATAATAAATATTCTCGTATACTTAAAATATTTCGCTATTGTCAATTTAATGTGGCATATTAGTAACTGTGGTAGCTCATTGATCCTGTTGTTAAGCACCTACTCTTTGAAATGACAAAACAAGTAAAAAACACTTCCGAAGAAAGGGAAATTCAAAATTTAGAAAGGAATCTGAGAAAAAAGAATTAAATTTTTAGCATCTGGTGACGTTTATTTTAAAAATAATAAATGTTCCCGTAACTTAAAATATTTAGCTCTTGTTAATTTAATGTGACATACTAGCAACTGTGGTAGCTCATTGATTCTGTTGTTAATTCACCTACCCTTTGAAATGGCAAAACAAATAAAAGAAACTTCTGAAGACAGACAGATTCAAAATTTAGAAAGGAATCTGAGAAAAAAGAGCTACATTTTTGGTGTCTGGTGGCGTTTATTTTGAAAATAATAAATAGAAATTGTTTTTGTTGCTAAAGTCACATGGACGACCCAAGCATGTGAGCTAGAGACCACACGAATTAAAGCAAATTGGAACATTTTTCTTATAAATAGAGCTGCTAGGGTAAAAGAACGTGTTAGTTCAAGTGGGTTCTCCCAATTTAGAAGCGGGGATTAAACAGACGACCAGAGAATTTAGTACACTATATTTCAACATTGAAAGGTTCCTTTTTAAGTCTATAATTTTTTAACCCTGCTTATTTTATAAAAGTTTAATTTTTTAATAAAAATTTCAATCTTTAAATTATTCTACATTAAAATATTATAAATCTTATCTACACTTCAAATTTTAATATGAGTGTACTAAATTATTTTATACATTAATTGAAACATATTGCAAGGTTGTGCTTAGACTTTATATATATACATATATATGTTTATGCATATGTATATATATATATATATATATATATATATATATATATATATATATATACATAAATATATTTATATATATATATGTATGAATGTATAATTAAAGTTTATATAATTTTTAATGTAAGTATTAAAACTGAATATTAATATTGTTATTGCTGCTAATTATCCCCCTGTTATAATGAAGCCGACACCAGGTCCAATGGACATCGTTTTAATATGAGAGTGGTCCATGGGTAAGGGTAATATCAAGTTTCACTTTGAGCGAAGTACTGCAATGGCTGAAGACTCACATCAAAAATAGATGCTCATAACTTAGAAGAGGGAACAAAGAATAAGACCTCTAGGCCACATCCAGTATCGTTTGGTAAATAGTGTGCCCATTAAATTATTTTACGTGCTCCAGTTACCATTAAAGAATAGGGTGGTCTTGGCTGGCTCTTCCAGTTACGAGATCCTTGCCTTTGTCTACCAAGTTACCACACGGCTTACTCGAATTGTGACAGGAGAAATTGCCTTTAATATTTCTTTCATTGTATTCAATAATTTGAGTGCTACAATAACCCCACTAATGATTAATAGGAAATAATTAATTAATCTTAAGATTACATTTTAAAACACCAACAATACCTTTTTATTCTTAAGTTGCACGACATTTCTAATGAATTCTTCCATTTTTCTAGTATTGCTGAAGCAGGGAGAGTATAGTTCTGACGACCCCGTACCGAGGCTGTTTGAACACAAAGATCCTTTGGAAGACTCAGGGACCTTCCTGCCCCCCATCTTGTGACGTTATCCTCTCGACGTAGTGCTACGGTCTTACCTGTTGCGGGCCGGGCGACTTGCAGAGAAGAGAAAGCAACGTTTATGGATCAAGCACAAGGGTTATTCCTTAGTCAGTCCGGTTGGATGACGACAATCCACACTCCCTAGATCCAGATCCCTCAAACAGACACGTTTGCAGTTCTGTTTCATATGCCGCGAATGGGATCTCAAACCAGGGTTTGCCAACAATCTCCTACGGTCCAGGTATAACACAAATGCTCAATTTAATCATTTTGACTGTTTTCTGATTCATCTCTTGTAGTCCTTTATTTTTCGCAAGTTGTTTCGACAACCTTTATTTCATTAAGAATGAATATTAACACTAGAACACATGTATTCCAGTCCACCTAAAACCACTTTGTTGGGTCAAACGTATCCCAATTGATACGAATTCAAGTTATTCAAAAAGTACACTGTATTCATGTGCTGTTAACATTTATTCATTTTTAGACATTAAATAATTATATTAACCCCTTCCCGGTTTTTCCCGACCTGAACTCGGGCAGGCGAAATGTACCATCTTGGTTCATCCCGAGTGTAGATGGGGCACTGTGAAATTTTACACTGTGCAATCAGCCTTTCCCGAATTATTTCACATGTGCTTTTTTTTGGTTTCGAATGCTTTTGTTTACTTTTTTTGGCTACTAGATTATTTGATGCCCAATAAGAGACAGTAGAGGGAAGAAGGAAGGGGACAAACAAGGTTCTACTGTCCAGATTGCGATGTTGGACTCTGTGCAGTACCGTGTTTTCGATTGTATCATACACGACCAAATTTTGATGAATAATTTTATAATCATTTATGTAAATGCATAGGATATAAATAAAATTTAATTCAAGATAAAAGCTAGGTATTCTAAGCTTTATATTTATAGTTAGTGTAAATTGAGTCCAAAGTCTAATGACGATGGCCGAATGGTTAGGGTGCTGGCCTTCGGAACCGGAGTTCGTGGGTTCGAATCCCACTATGGCATGGATGTTTGTAGCCGTTTGGAATCAGCTTTAAGCAGTAGGTCCCGGTCTCATTAGCCCTCGTGTGCAAAACAGCAGACCGTAGCGCTCCAAACCAAACCAAAGTCTAATGATTTCTACAGTGTAGAAAACTAACATTCCATATTCATTTATTTAAATTGATTTTTTTACATTAATTTTTAAGAAATTTTGTATGCGAATGATGTTATTATGTATAAAAAGCTATGTATGTATAAAAAAAGCATAAAAATTGACATTTTTGACCCATAATCTCGAAATAAAATGAACCTGGAAGGGCTTAATTGATAAAAAATAACAATATATCACAATATTGATAAGTATATACAGTTAGAAAATATATAGCCAATTTTAATGAAATTATTTGGTTTCTTTGCAATCAAGGTTCCTTACATAGTACAGTCAGGCGCAATTTGGGCAACATTTTCTTTATATTAAACAATTTTCAAACAATTTTCTCTTATTGTTCTTTAGTAGAGGTATGATCTGTCATTAAACTATTTCTTATAAAAATAAAACATTATCTTTTACGAACAATATATTTTAAGACCTGTTATAAAACAGCTTTGACAATATAAAATTTTATAAACAGACATAATAATATTAAATTTACGGCTGAAATGTACTCCATGATACATAAACATTTTTTGGAGATTACAGAATTTGTTATTTGTTATAAAATTATTGCAACTTCTAAACCATAAAAAGGCACTAAAAGAAATATTAGAACGAATAATCTTAGAAATTATATTGACACACTTTGATACATTTATAAAACGTTTAATTCTTTAAATTCAAGTTAAAACTATTTATTTAAAAAGCCGTCTTATGTCAGCTTCACTTTTTTAAAACGTATCTTTTCATAAAAATGTATAATATTAATTTGTAAATATTAAATAATAAAAGAAAATTTTAATAGATGTTAATTGTGAAAAATACGCTAAAAGATTGACTTTAAAAGAAATATGCCCATTAAAATCAGAATACGAAATGTACTTATTTAAATTATAGAAAAAATTTTTTCATTTTAATTTTGACAAAACTTTTGCAGTTTCAAACTTTCAAGATAGCATTTCCTTAATCTCTAAAAATGCTGTGGTTAATTCTTTTCTATGGTCATTTATAAGTGATTCCCATGTCAATGTAATGTCAATGCATAAATATTTATATTGATTTATGAATATGATTTGAATATATATTCATCTCCTGGGACTATAAAACTAAAAAAAAAATTATTATAGATGGTAATCTATATTTAGTCTAATCTATATTAAGAATTATGTATTAACACCTCATCTAAAATAAACATATGTGTATATGTGTCTTTTGGAATACAAATTTTTAGAATTTATTTGAATTAATTGTCATCAAAATTTTTAAAAATAGGAAATAGATAAAATTTTGACAATTTTTAAATTTTAAAGGACTTTTATGAACTGAATCTAAAACGTATGTAGGTATCAATTATTTATGACCATA
Source organism: Pardosa pseudoannulata (assembly GCA_032207245.1). Taxonomy (NCBI): domain Eukaryota; kingdom Metazoa; phylum Arthropoda; class Arachnida; order Araneae; family Lycosidae; genus Pardosa; species Pardosa pseudoannulata. The sequence continues at coordinate 54,353,839 of CM063500.1, forward strand.
TACGATATATTCATCTCCTGGGAATATAAAATTAAAAAATTTATTAGATGGTACTAATCCATATTAATAATTATGAATTAAAACCTCATCTTAAACAAACACATATGTATATGTCTTTTGGGATACAAATTTTTAGAATTTATTTGAATTAATGGTCATCAAAATTTATCAAATCGAAAGACAATAAAAGTTTTAAAATTTCAAATTTTAAGGACTTTTATGAACTGAATCTAAAACGTATGTAGGTATCACTTATTTATGACCATATACGATTTATTCATCTCCTGGGAATATGAAACTAAAAAATTTATTAGATGGTACTAATCCATATTAATAATTATGAGTTAAAACCTCATCTTAAACACATGTATATATGTCTTTTGGGATTCAAATGTTTTGAATTTATTTGAATTAATGGTCACCAAAAGTTTTACAAATCGAAAGACAATAAAATTTTGACAATTTTCAAATTTTAAAGGACTTTTATGAACTGAATCTAAAACGTATGTAGGTATCACTTATTTATGACCATATACGATTTATTCATCTCCTAGGAATATAAAACTAAAAAATTTATTATATGGTACTAATCCATATTAATAATTATGAATTAAAACCTCAACTTAAACAAACACATGCATATATGTCTTTTGGGATACAAACTTTTTGAATTTATTTGAATTAATGGTCACCAAATTTTTTATAAATCGAAAGACAATAAAAGTTTGAAAATTTTCAAATTTTAAAGGACTTCTATGAACTGAATCTAAACCGGATGTAGGTATCACTTATTTATGATCATATATGAAGAAATATAAATATAGTGAGAATTTGAATAAAATAAATTTTTTTCCCATATATTTTTGAATATCAAAAATCTAAAAACTTGTTTTCAAGTTTTTTTTTCAGTAGTAGTTCTTCATTTATTAAGTTAAATATACATGAAATATCAATGGAATTTGATATCTTCCTCTTATCGAGATATCAAATAATAGTAAGAATACCTCAGAGAAGGTAAATTTGATTTAAAATTTTATTAAATATATTTCATTTATTTAAGATAATGTAATCCCTTTATTAAATTGAAATTAATTGATTTAAAAGTAGATTTGCTTTTACCTGTATGTAGAGTAATATGACCATGAGAGATTGTTGGTAGTCCTAACCTTTCACCTCTGGTGATCAGCTCATATGTGATGCTCTTAAATGTCAAAGGGTCCATTGATAAATACTATTGAAAAGATGAATCATGAAGTAATAAGGTTACTGTCAGAAATATCATTTGAGAAATTCATTTGTACGAGGCTCTAATTCAAAATCCTTGTATGCAATCAATATAACGCAACAATCAAAACACTGGTCTAGATCGTAAAGACAAGGAGGTTACATACATTAGTCACTGAACAATGAAGATACCATAGTTATTACTGAGGAATAACTTAAATTTTTAAGGGAAATCTTCTCTTTCATTTTGTCTAGAACAAAACAGTCATCTACCGCTGCAAATATTTGAATTTAATACATAATACACTGTAGTTTATTTTAACTCCAGTCAGCAAAGGCAGTTTTAAACAGTAGTTAAATACACATTCTTCTACTCATATATGGTATTTCATCAGTATTATTTTTACATAAAGAAATAGAAATATATATATGTGATTTCAGGGTGCTTTTTTTGGGGGGTGCTATCTCACAAGAAGTAAGAGATTTAAATAAAGCGATCTGTGAATTTATTTTGAGTAAAATCACGAACTCGTTTTCACTGACTAATGTGTAACTAAAACTTTAAACAAGGTGCTTTTCATTTTCATTGAAAGTATATTTGGAATACTGCTGCAAAGTAACACATACTAAATACTCCAGGAGTCGGAAAGCAATCCATGGAGATGTATTAAACAAGTGTCAAAAAGAAAGCAGCGATTTTATTGAAGCTGGTAAACAAAAACTTCAGGTGAAGCCAGAAAGAAACCCTGGTGAAAAACATAAAACCATGGAAGAAGTAACTAATACGGACAATGATATGTATATATGTAAATTCTTCATAACAGAGGACCAAGAAATGGTAACACGCTGTGTTCTGGAAACAAAATAAAAAAATATATGAAACACGATTTTAGAGTTGCACAAACTGCTGAAGATTTATTGCCAAAAAAGGAGCGAAATTGTTGCTCTTTTCTAAGTATTTGTAAATAGAATTACTTCATGTTACTGAAACAAAAACCTTCTCTTTTCTCTCCTTTGGATAGAATAGAGTAAAAAGACGTCCAGAATTATTCTCAATCATTGTTTATCATTTCGATGGCTCCTTATTAACATGCAAAAAGGACGTGTAAGTATGTAAGTTTAGATGTGAAACGGGCAAGTAGGAGTGATTTATACGAAAATTTGTCTCTTTACGTATTTCTTTGTTTTGTCATTAACGAGAAAATTAATTTTTAGTTGAGGATCATTCTGTAGAAAGTATAAACTGCAAAAATGTAAATGGTAGAAGACTACAAAAATGTATTTATTAAAATATTTATTATTACTTTAATAACTCAAGGTAATATGGCATAATATGCAAAGCCAACGTAAGTAAAGCCTAAACAGCTGTTTGGAACACTGTCAATGAGAGAACACACAGTGGCATGCAAACACAGACTGAGCAAGTCATATATGTAAAGCTTAATATGTAGCTCAGTACCCTTTTGTAAACCACTGAGTGTTCTTGCATTGAATATGTGGTTCCCTTGAAGGATCGAAGCAGGTGATTGACTGATTTCTCATTTTATTCTTATCTACGTTGGACTTGCATTATATGCCATAAAGATATTATGTTTATATTGTTATAGAATGCATTTATGTTAAATTTTACTATCTTATCTCAAAGAATTTTTTTAAATTATTGAATTAATAGAGTATATATATATATATATATATATATATATATATATATATATATATATATATATATATATATGTATATATATATATATCTATATATATATATATATATATTATTTATATATATTTATATATATATATATATATTAATATTTATGCATATATACATACATGTCTATACATATATATGTATATATATGTGTGTATGTATGTATATATATATATATATACAGATTTATGCATATATGCATACATGTATACATATATATGTATATATATTTGTATGTATGTATATACATATATATTGTATATATATTTATGTATATGTAAATATATATATATATATATATAATATTTTATATATTATATTCATATATACATT
>CM063500.1:54364603-54374603 GCA_032207245.1 Pardosa pseudoannulata
GATATACAGTAACTGCTCAGAAATATCCTTGTGCGAATAAATTCTCAACACACGTTTATCCTTTATATGATGATATTAGTTTAAGAGTCATGCTTCGTGAATTCATAACATTAATTAAAATGATTACAGTGCTCTTGGAGCAAGAAAACATATAACTACAAAATTTTTAATCCGTCTTCAGTGAGGAAATGTAAGCATTAATGGATTAAACTGGGAAAACCTGTTTTAATATAAATTGAAAAAAATATGTGTCTGTAACTTAGATTTATCGGAAAAAAGGTATTGTGTCTCCTCAACACCAAGGATTTCTAAAGAAGTAATGGCAAGATAGTTACTGTACTTTGAGTAATACCCTTGTTGTTTTTCCTCAACAAATACAGTGCTGAAAAGTGCACGGTATTGTACGCAGAAAAAAATTGTACAATTCTCTTAATGTGTAAACAATATTTCTTTCAACTTGCAGCATTTGTGTACAGGATATGCATGGAAACCATTTGTAAATAATGATCACTAATCACCATTCTGTGCATAATATTTGCTATATTTGTCATCTGATGCCGAATTAAGTAAACGAACAAAATAAGTTCTGCATCAGCATCTCACGCTTCTAAAATTATTTTACTTTTTTAAAAAGTAATAAGTGTTATAAATTTTTTTATTAAACTGTGAGAAGAAGGGTGACTGTAAGATCATCTTTTGACCCGACAGTATTTTTTTTCTTCTAAATGTAAAGAAAAAAAATTTCAATGTTCCAGTTTATTAGGATCTGGGTGAAAAATTGATGAAAATATTTGCTTCAAACTCATAAACAGTGTAACTTAATAGTGAAAGTGATGGCAAACAACTGTGGTTGGGGTCATAAAAGGCTCTGGTCACCACCCTTCCTTTGTGTTTAACTTATCAAATCAGCAAGAGGATGTCAATAATAATTATGTTCCTAAATTTGTATTCATTTAATATCACAAGGATTTTCGAAAAGTGTGTTAATAATTTAAATAAGAGTTATATAGAAATACTTTAGACTATGATTTTATTTTATCGCTGCAATAGAGCAAACTCAAAATAAATGAATAACATCTTTAGTTAATACTTTTCATTTCAAGCTAACTAGTAGAAATCCTAAAAGAAATAAGAAATAGTTAGCGTCAAAGAATTACAAATTCCGCTTCCAAAACTTTCAATAGAAGTTTAATACTTTTAATCTTATTGAAATAAAATTATAAATTATTCTTTGTAATAACAAGAGAATAAATAATTTTTATTACTTTCTACCGTTGTGATAGAGCAAACACAAAATAAATGAATAACATCTTTAAATAATACTTTTTATTTCAAGCTAACTAGTAGAAATCCTAAAAACAATAAGAAATAGTTAGCGTCAAAGAATTAAAAACTACGCTTCTAAAACTTTCAATAGAAGTTTAGTACTTTTAATCTTATTGAAATAAAATTATAAATTATTCTTTGTAATAACAAGAGAATAAATAATTTTTATCACTTTAGAGGATAACATATCTGAGACACTCATTTCTTTATTTCTGAAATTTTTGTATTATAAATTATTTTAAATTAGAAACGGAAGTTCTTTACAAGTTATCTGACTGTTAAATAATATTTTTGAAATAACTTTTTTATTTAATAAGAACTATTCTGTTATGAAGTTTCAGAATTTATAATTTCAAAACTGTATCAATAAGACCTAAATATTTTACATAACTTTCAAATTAAAGGTTTAAATTATCAGTTACTAATAGAAATATTTTTAAGAAGTCTGCCTTAAGAGATTTGACAAATCATTCATTGCAATTATGTAAATTTTCTAAAAATATGGTAATGTTGCATAGAAAGAAAGCTTCAACTAATAAAAATAATAATTTTCTTAGTTATATAAGTTCTATTTAGAAACAATTCATCGATCTGTTTTAAAATATAATTAATTTATACATCGATATTTTCAATGAATAAAATAAGTTAGAAATAATATGGAATTATCAAAATGTATTATTTATATTTTTTTTAAATTGAAAAAAAGAAATTTAGAATTATGTTCTGTTGATTAACCAGCAGAATTGATATTCCCTTGCTTATTTGATTAAGACAAAATAGTGATGCATGTATAGAAAAATAAGACAACTGCAAGAGACCTAAGTTCCCAGTTTCATCATATTCAGTTGGAATTAATCAGCAGTTAACTTCCTTATCTATACATAGTAGTTAATCACTGATTAAACATAACCGTCTATGGCGAAATTATCTCAAGCTGAATATGGCTTTGTCTACTGGATTTAACAATTTTTCTTAAATGTTATTTTTTGTTCCTTTAGATTATATCACTCATACCACCAAATGTTGCCAAATAAATATTTGGAAATGTTTGGATAAGAAATTGAATTTCTTGCATATCATTGAATGGCATAACCAAGGTAGAAACTACTAAGAATGAAACTGTTGGTTCTAGCGACTAACTGCAAACTGCGGAAACAAGACCCTGCTCACCTTTTTTGCGCATTCTGAGCACTCTTTTAAATTACGTTGACTATTGCTCTTGTTGACAGCTTGTTATCGGGGTCGGCTGGAATCTAATTTTTCTCCCTTGGAAAACAAATAAACAAATGGAGTGCATTTTATTATTAAATCAGAGATTTGGGCCGACTCCCTCGTGTTATCGACATTTAATGTTCCATAGAGTGTTTATTCTTGTTACTTTGGATGTAGTAGATTTTATTTTTAGAAAAAATGTCTTTTGTTCTAATATTGTATTCTAGATGATGCAATAAGAAAGCTTCAACTAATAAAAATAATAATTTTCTTAGTTATATAAGTTCTATTTAGAAACAATTCATCGATCTGTTTTAAAATATAATTAATTTATACATCGATATTTTCAATGAATAAAATAAGTTAGAAATAATATGGAATTATCAAAATGTATTATTTATATTTTTTTTAAATTGAAAAAAAGAAATTTAGAATTATATTCTGTTAATTAACCAGTAAAATTGATATTTTCTTGCTTCTTTGATTAAGACAAAATAATGATGCATGTATAGAAAAATAAGACAACTGCTAGAGACCTAAGATTTTCCAGTTTCATCATATTCAGTTGGAATTAATCAGCAGTTAACTTCCTTATCTAAACATAATAGTTAATCACTGATTAAACATAACCGTCTATGGCGAAATTATCTCAGGTTGAATATGGCTTTATCTACTGGATTTAACAATTTTTCTTAAATGTTATTTTTTGTTCCTTTAGATTATATCACTCATACCACCTAATGTTGCCAAATAAATATTTGGAAATGTTTGGATAAGAAATTGAATTTCTTGCATATCATTGAATGGCATAACAAAGGTAGAAACTACTAAGAATGAAACTGTTGGTTCTACTAGCGACTAACTGCAAACTGCGGAAACAAGACCCTGCTCACCTTTTTTGCGCATTCTGAGCACTCTTTTAAATTACGTTGACTATTGCTCTTGTTGACAGCTTGTTATCGGGGTCGGCTGGAATCTAATTTTTCTCCCTTGGAAAACAAATAAACAAATGGAGTGCATTTTATTATTAAATCAGAGATTTGGGCCGACTCCCTCGTGTTATCGACATTTAATGTTCCATAGAGTGTTTATTCTTGTTACTTTGGATGTAGTAGATTTTATTTTTAGAAAAGTGTCTTTTGTTCTAATATTGTATTCTAGATGATGCAATAAAAATTCTTTTTCCCTTTACTTGTAGTGTTATCTTTGTTTTGATAGCAATTAATAAGCGTTATACAAGGTGAGATCAACAAGTAGTGTGAATTACTTCCTCAAATAGAAAGTAAGAATAATTCTGATATCAGCGAAATAATTGTGCTGCTTCGTGATATTTAGGTCCCTTCTCACAAAAGTCGTTTAATCGCTAAGCATGATTAATCCCTGTTTAATAAAATAATTGAATCCCACTGTTGGTTGGAGCCATGGGTTAATCATGGAGTGCTTCGTAATATTTAGTTAAAAATAACTATTGGTTTAATGCACTTGATAAACGGTTTCTGACTAACCAACGGTATACTGAACTACTGTACCTACCAAAGCAGAAGGAACAGAATATTAGATCATAGCCAGCATAGACTATTAGTCGACTACACTAAAGAGCGGTCTTACCAAAGTTGTTTAACGGCTAACCGCATTAACCTCAAAAAAAAATTGGTCAAACCCATATTAATAAAAAAAACAAAAAAAAAAAAACGATAAAAAAAACATAAATACGTAAAAAAAAAATAATAAAAGAAAAAAAAAAAAAAAATTAAAAAAAAAAAAATTTAGAGAAGAACATTAGACTTAATTTTAAAAAAAAAAAACATAAAACTTGTACTAATATTGTTTATTAAAAACTGTTTTTTAAAAAAATAAAAAATTAATATAATAAAAAAAAATAAAATAAAAAATATTAAAAAAAAAAAAAAATAACAAAAATTCAGAAAAAAGAAAAAAAAAAAAAATAAAATTGTAAAAAAAACAGAAATAAAATAAAAAAAAAAACATTTTTCCCTCTTGAAAAGAAAGAAAATTTTAAAAAAAAAAAAAAAAAAACTTAAAAAAAAAAAAATAAAAATAAAAAAAAAACAATAAAAAAAAAAACAAAAAAAAAAACATAAAAAAAAAAATAAAAATTAAAAAAAAAAAAATTAATAAAGTATAAAAAAAAAACAAAAAAAAAAAAAAAAAAATTAAAAAAGATCAAAAAAATATAAACATTTTAAAAAAAAGAAATTCTTAGACAAACAAAAAATTGTACAAAAAGAAAAGAAAGATAGAAACAAAAAAATACATAAAAAAAAAAAATACTAAAAAATAACAAAAATATTAATCTTGTTTAAACGGAGAATTGGGTCAAACCATTGGTTAGTGCTATGTGTTAATCACGGTTAGCCGTTAAACGACTGTGGTGAGACCCGCTAAAACTCCTCAAATCGATAGTGAAAACAATTCTTTCTGATATAAGCGAAACGTTTGTACTGTTACGTAATATTTAGTTAAAAGTAACGCTTGGTTTAATACACTTGCAAAACGGTTTCTGACTAACCAACGCGTTACTGAACTATTGTACTTACCAGAATGAACAGAATGTTAGATCGTAGCCAGCACAGAATCTTAGCCGACTACACTAAAGACCGGTCTCACTAAAGTCGTTTAAAGGCTAACCGCCATTAATCTCTGTTTAAACGGAGAATTGGGTCCCACCATTGGTTAGCGTCATGGGTTATACACGGTTAGACGTTAAACGACTATGGTGAGACCGGCCAACACTCCTCAAATCGGAAGTGAAAACAATTCTGATATCAGTGAAATATTTGTAGAGCTTCGTAATATTTAGTTAAAAGTAACGCTTGGTTTAATACACTTGCAAAACGGTTTCTGACTGACCAACGGGTTACTGAACTATTGTACTTACCCAAGCAGAATGAACAGAATGTTAGAGCATAGCCAGCACAGAATCTTAGCCGACTACACCAAAGACCGGTCTGACCAAAGCCTTTTAACAGCTAATAAAGATTAATCTCTGTTTGAACGGAGAATTGCGTCCCGCCATTGGTTGGCCCCATTGATTAATCGCGGTTATCCGTTACAGAACTTGGGTGAGACCGGCCTTAAGTCTCGTATCGTAAAGGTTAAAGGGATTATACATCTCGTGGATTTAAATCAGTTTATGTTGTAGAGATTGTGCATTATCAAACTGTACTCATTTGCTATTTTTTTAATTAACCAAAACCACCGAGAAAGCGGGCATTTACATTCATGGGAAATTAATCCCTTAACAGTTTACAAAGTCAGCAGCTCCAAATTTAATAATAAAAATAAGTCATAGTGAACCTTTAATGGTTCATTATATCTAATATTTTTAAGCATTACGTGCATATAATATATAAGATATGGGTTTTGCAACAACAGCTGGATACAAATATAATATAAATTAAAATATAGATACAGATTGTTTGGACACGAGAGATTAGGAGAAATTGTTAGGCTACCATGTTCAGAGCATAACGGGAAGTCTGCGGGGGCACCCTGTATTCCGTTAAACCAAATGATGAAACTTTATACTGTTTTAAATAATAGTATTAATAAAAGTGAATTTAACATAAATTAAAATCAGTACTGGTATTTATTGCGATATAATTTCTAAACCTATTGTAAAATAACTGAATATTTGGTTAACATTCTACCGTGTACTAAGAATATTTTAAATTAATGCTGCTGCATGTCTCAATTTTTAGGAAAAAAAACATTCATTTTTAATAAAAATTACTTGTTAAATAGATTTTTACTTCTTGCATGTATTAGGTAACATTATTATTTATGCTTATTACATACGAATACTGTCAAAAGTGGAATAATTCAGACATTCCGCTTAAGTTCTGTTATTAAAGCCAGAAGTAAACATTTTCATTTCTTTCAAATAAAGGTTCAAATGATAGACTTTATATGGAACGGGACACTATTTCCTACTTATATTACATTTCATTCAAATATATATATATATATATATATATATATATATATATATATATATATATATATATATATATATATAATATATATATATATATATATATATATATGTATATATATATATATATATATATATATATATATATATATATATATATATATATATATATATATATATATATATATATATATATATATATATATTACCTGCTCTGATTCCAGCGACAGCAGTATCTCGTAAATAAAGGAAACAAATCTTGCGAATAAATTCTCCTTTCTGAAAGATGTAAAAACGATTTACGGGCTTACACCTTTAGTTGAAAGAAACAAAACTCTGTTTTATGAATTAGCCTTTTCCCTTTCTTTCGTTCCAAAACTCATAAATTGTATCCGAAGCTTTGCCACAGTAATCCACACAACTGAAGAAAAACATTTTTTGCCGTATCAAATCTTTATTGAATGTTTGAACTTGGCTTCTTACCGTTCCGAAATAAATTGTGCTTTTCATTTTCTATCTTGAAATCATGTTTATATGAAATATAGAAAAAATAACCCTGTATTGACTATCTACTATAGAGTTTTCTGTTTGCAAATTGGGTACAAAATTGATGATGATTTTTTTTTGTATATGCGTAAGTATTGCAATAATAATTATTTGCTTATAGATGAAAAAGGTATATCATCGAAGTTGCACAAAATAGTTTTAAAGTAATGTCTGTGTGCGAAATAAAATTTATGGTTGATAATAAAATGTATAAATAATAAAGCAATAAAAATAAAAAAATACATAAAACGTTTCACTTAAGTATTAATCATTTATTGATTAACTACTATAGGGTTTTCTGTTTGCAAAGTGGACAGAAACTCGATGACTTTTTTGTATATGCGTAAGTATTGCAGTAATAAATAGTTGCTTCTAGATGAAAAAGGTATATCATCGAAGTTGCACAAAATAATTTTAAAGAAACAACTGTTTGTATAACAAAATTTTGGTTGAGAACAAAATGTATAAACTATAAAATAGAAAAAATAAAAATACATAAATCGTTTCACTTAAGTACTAAAAAAAATCATTTATTGACCAATTATTATAGAGGTTTTTGTTTGCAAAGTGGACACAAAATCGATTCTTTCTTGTATAGTCATAAGTATTGTAATCACAAAAAATTGCTTATAATAGAAAAATGTATATCATCGTAGTTGCACAAAATAGTTTTAAATATCTTCCATCCCACACTGACAGTTTTGTAGTCATAAACCCTTGTTTGTTGGTCTGGGTGAAATGTGCAATTTGTTCTGAAAAATGAATCTAGGTATATGATTAGTAATGAAATAAGATTTACAAATTATAATTCCAATTTTAAATTTTTGCAATATAACTAGTGGTTTCTAAATATTCGTAATACATTACTTCTTTCTAAATTTATATATATAAAAAAATTCGCATTCATTATAAAACCGCCTTGTTTTAAAACTTAAAATATCATGTATTCTGATAGAAATTGGGAAAATGTTGGATACTAAAGAAGAATAGATTGTCCCTTGGCAAATTTGGTGTCATTATTGGCGATGTTTACTAAAACACAAAGGTATTTCATTCGACCAATATTGTATCCCTTGCTATTTGGACGGTTTTAATTGATGTACATTGCGCCATTGTAATAGAATTATATACATTTTCTTATTTAACCAAAATTACTGAGATAGCTGGCATTTACATTTATGGGCTATTAATCCCTTAACAATTTACAAAACCAATAGCTCCAAATTATTAAAAATTAGCCATATATAAGAGAATATTTTTAACTAGTACGCTCTGTGACGGCTTCAGTGTTCTTAATTCAAGAGGAAGCTTGAAGAAGTATCGCAGACATATCATCGTTGGAAATCACTTTTATTTCTAGAGTAAATACTGGCTAAAAAAACAAAGGGATTCTAATACCCCAAAACATTTCGAAATATAAAGGATGTTTGCTTGGATAACATATCCACGATGATAACAGTCGTAAAAAAGAATTAAATATTCTCACACGATGGGGAGGAATTTCCAGGGTGCATCGCGAACCCAAAATAACTCCCGTTCGGTGTCCGAGACCCTGCCGTTCCTTATATGAGCGGACCTTACGAGTCTCCCGAACGTAATTGCTAAAAAGCTGGCTCAGGTCAAAAGTCGCGGCAGCCTCCAAGAGGTCAAAACACCTACGTAAAAAATGACCAAAAGTCCCGAGTCGCAAAATTCTAGGCTTTTTCAACTCCTCTTCTTAGCCCACTCTCCTGTTTCTAATCATGGATCTTGTTGGTGCTTCAACCACATTTGGCGAATTTGGCGTGCTTGCAGCGTGGCGTTTGAAATCTGGCGAGGGGATCGTAACTCAACAAATTGATACATAAACAAAAACAACATTTTGAGGAAAAATTTTACAAAAATTGAATATTTAAAATCTAAATTGAATTAACAAAGAAAACACAAAGGAAACACATAACATTCATACTAAATAGACTGAAACATTCACTTAATCACAAATTAAATAAACTGAGTGTGATTTTCATCACTAATTTGGGATTTAGTGTAAATTGTAAAATTAATTTAATTTTGGCGGGATCTCATGAAGCAAAAAACTCTTTGTCCTTAATGAAACTGTATTTTGAGTAGAGGCTGAAGAGGAGTTGTAAAATTGAAAATTTTTTTTCAAATCTCTTATTAAACCTCTTGGTCAGTTGCGGTCCCAGTTACCTGAGAACTCCAGTTACGGTTACAGCTGAACAAAGCGTTAGTGTTCTGAACCAAGGGGTCTTCAGAGCTCATTTATTAATATATAAGAAATGGGTTCCACACCAAGAGCTGGATACAAATGTAATATAAATTAAAATATAGATACAGATAAATTTGGACAAGGCGAGATCAGAAGAAAATGTTAGGCTACCATGTCAGAGTTTTATGACCAAGTTGGCTGGGGCACCCTGTATTTCAGTTAACCAAAATATTGAAACATTATACTGTTTTAAATAAAAATATTAATAAAATTGAATTTAACATAAATTTAAATTAGTACTGGTATTTGTTTATATATAAATTCTAAACATATTGTAAAGCAACTAAATATTTGGTTAACATTCTACTGTGTACAAAGATTGTTTTAAATTAATGCTGTTGCATGTCTCAATTTTTAGGGAAATAAACATTCATTTTAATCAAAAATATTTATTTAATATATTTTTGTGTCTAGCATGTTTTAGGAAGCATAATTATTTATGCTTATTATACACAAGAATACTTTTTAAAATGGAATATTTTAGACATTGCGCTTAAGTTCTGTTATTAAAGCGAGAAATAAAATCTTTCATTTCTTTCATATATAGGTTCAAATGATAGACTTTATTTTGAACGGGACACGATTTCCTACTTACATTACATTTGATTCAAACAAACATGTATTACCTGTTCTGAATCCAGCGACAACAGTATCTCGTAAATAAAGGAAACAAATCTGGCAAATAAATTTTC
>CM063500.1:54392103-54479603 GCA_032207245.1 Pardosa pseudoannulata
TCACAGGAATACATTTTGTTTTTCAACCCAAGAAGAACATGTTTCTACAGCTATATTTCTAGATGACCAATTTAAAAATGCTTTTGCAAATCTTGGGACTCAGAAATATCATGCTTTTATACCCACAGAATCAAAAACAAAAGTCTTTGAGAAGACATTTTCCTTTTCACAAGATTTATGGATGCAAACTGCGATAGCATCACAATAAAAGCTTCTATTTGCCGATAAAAAAATGGCTATATTACTGCTGTTTATAATTGCAACTGGTGGCTTATATTTATGTTAAGAAAAAGGAGAGAAAAACTCAGAAGAGGTAAAAGTGACATTCCTTCACTCATCTGGACCATCACCATCTTTTTTTATATTAATATAAGCCAGATGTACTGTGGATTCCAATTTCCGATGTTATGTGTAAGGTGGATCCTTTAACTCCAACAGGACCAATGTATATTCTTTCTGAAGTAGAATTTCTCAAAACACATAAAGCTTTCTACCAGTTTCAACTAAATAAGTAGCACCATTCATCAAAAGTAATGCACTTTAATAACTTTTCTTCGTTTTAAAATCTTCACAAATGTTAAATGTATTATTTACTAGAGTATATGTCGATAAGGTAGTGTGTAAACATTAATGCCATCCTATACAGATGAGTTAGATTAAAAGTAATGAATGCATGTTCTCATTTTCATTATTGCAATAGTAAATATATCAAACAAAAAACTTTTGTAGCTTGTGATCCCTTTATGATCCCAACAAGAAACTTTGAGGATTAATTAACAATAATATGAGCAATTTTTGAGATTTTTTTCAAAATTTTAAAAACTTGGCTTTTTGAGAAATTTAAATTTTAAGTTTAAATTTAAATTTGAATTTTTTAAAAAAATTTCAAGTCATCATGTGTTATATATCATATGAAAGCCCATTAAAAAAAGGTTTAAAATAACCCCTTGCACATATCTATAGCTTAATTAGGCGAGTAGCAAGTGTAATTTAAAGGTATGCCGATAGTGTACTTTTTAGACAAATCTGGCAACTTTAAAGCCTTATAACTCCCAAACCAATTATTATTTGAACATAAGATTTGGGAATTTTCTTTATTACCATGAACTCACTTACTATACCAAATTTAATCAAAATTGGAGGGGGTCAGGTAGAAACCTTGTGTTGATTTGGTATGGAATTACCCTTTAACAATTTACTACTGTGTAAAATTTTTAAACTAGCATATAGCCCATAATATGACGGGATGATTAAAATTTTTAATTTTCCAGAACTATAAAGTACCCTATGAGACAGGTGAAATAAATGGTTTGTTTTTTGGCTGAGAATTATCTGATACACGCTCAATAATTTTTTTTTATCTATATTGACCGTATGTTAGTTTTCAACTTTCATTTAACTTGTCACATTACGTGATAGGATGGACAGCAGGGGTTTTAATATTGACAGTGATTATTTGGCTGTATATATGAATAATGTCCAAATAATGAAATTCGAAAGTAAGTAAAAATTTTAAATTAATATTTCACTGTTGTTAATGCGAAAAAGATTGCGCTATTGAATTGGGGCTCTTTTCTTTAAAGCGATAGAGAATAAGAATTAAAAAAAATAAGTTAGATGTTTCCAGGTTAAATTTATATATATATTCCTTGTATTCATATCATATACCATTCTATTAATCGTTGTAAACTATTCCATTTTTTAATAGAAAACAATTGGCTTGGTTCACTCTTGTTGTGATACGCTAATATGTAAATTTTTCCCTGCCCAGTAGATATATTTTAATGAAATTCTCACGGGTATTACTAAAATAAATTTTGGCTTTGTTAAATTTTTTAAAAAAAATGTGAAATTTCAAAAATGTAGATTTTCCACTTTTAATTTTTATGTAAAGATAATTGTTGAGCAAAATAATTTATATTATTTATAAGAAATATAAATTTTTGTATTACAAAAATAGTTTTTTACTTTTTTGTAATGTAAATTTTCATTTGCATGTTTTAAAATTTGAAAAATTTGTGAATTGAATTTGAAATAATTGAATCTATAATGAAATAATCTCTATAATAAACAATTCTCTAATAATTTTATTAGAGAATTTTCTTAAAAATTAAGAGTTTTTTAGATACAAAGGGTTAAATCTTTGTTGACAGTCAAAATTGATTGAATCTATAATGAAATAATCTTTATAATAAATAATTTTCTAATTTTATTAGAGAATTTTTTTTTAAATTCAGAGTTGTTTAGATACAAAGGGTTAAATCTTTGTTGGCAGTCAAAAATAAATTAATCTAGAATGAAATAATGTCTATATTAAATAATTCTCTAATCATTTCATTAGAGAATTTTTTTTAATTCAGTGCTGTTTAGATAGAAAGGGTTAAATCTTTGTTGGCAGTCATAAATAATTGAATCTTAATTGAAATAATCTCTATAATAAATAATTCTCTAATAATTTTATTAGAGAATTTTTTTAAATTCAGAATTCTTTAGATGCAAAGAGTTAAATCTTTGTTGACAGTCATATATAATTGAATTTATAATGAAATAATCTCTATATTAAATAATTCTCAAATAATTTTATTAGAGAATTTTTTTTTAAATTCAGAGTTGTCTAGATAGAAAGGGTTAAATCTTTGTTGGCAGTCATAAATAATTGAATCTTTATTGAAATAATCTCTATATTAAATAATTCTCTAATCATTTTATTAGAGAAATTGTTTTTTTAATTCAGAGTTGTTTAGATACAAATG
Organism: Pardosa pseudoannulata; assembly: GCA_032207245.1. NCBI lineage: Eukaryota > Metazoa > Arthropoda > Arachnida > Araneae > Lycosidae > Pardosa > Pardosa pseudoannulata. Next base: position 54,394,857 of record CM063500.1, read on the forward strand.
GATTAATATTTATTGGCAGTCATAAATAATTCAATCTATACTGAAATAATCTCTATATTATTCTCAAATAATTTTATTAGAGAATTTTTTTTTTAAATTCAGAGTTGTTTAGATACAAAGGGTTAAATCTTTCCTGACAGTCATCGTGGTAATTTGAGGGGTGATGAAAAGTTTGTTTGAGGTCATGACTGCAGTGTATAAGAAAACAATCGTGTCTCCTATGCGGATGTATAATCGTGGACATTGAGGCTGAGATTGTAGTGGAAAGTGGAATTCGTTTATTTCCAAATTGAGCATGGAAAATAGCGAAACGTTAAAAATGGCACACTTCTACCAAATGCATCCAAACTGGACCAATGTGCTGTTATTCTTTTTTTCGCAGAGAAGACTAGGGATTATTGCTTAATGATTTCAAGTATCCATGTGTCTCCATCTCTAGAGAATGGTACTGCTAACCATTGGTGAGTTAACGACCGGCAATTAAAGCTAAATCTCCGGGAAAAACGGTTAAATGTAGATAGTCTTACTTATATTAACACACGTTTCCATACCACAAATGTAGTAAGAAAGAACTTACTTTCACTAAGGCTGGTTGCACAATCAGCGGATTTTTTGCCGAGCAGAGAATTTACCGTCGCCGATCAACGAAATCAACATTTACACACAGGGCGGGTAAAGCCGTAATCTTACGCAGTGTAAAACTTGTGCTGCTAGAGAGCAGAACCCTCTCTATAGGGGCGGGCAATCACTACATTTATCCGGGTCATCAAAAATCCGGCATTTGGGCTGCAATTGTGAGAAAAATATCGATATGTCAAATACTCAACTAATCGAGATTTATTCATATCGATATTTCTTTCGCTAAAAATTTACAATTCGCACTCATACTGTTTATGTTTAAATTCTAAAAATATTTACAATCCTTAATTTTATAGGAAACAATTATGAAAAGCCGTATGTTTACTTCATAAGCATAAATACGAAACTTTTTATAGTCGTGCACTATTCTGCAGACTATTTTTACGAGACGCAACGTCCGTTACAGACTGTTAAAAAGTATTCAGCCACTGAGTGTATAGGTATGTGAAAAAATATGGTTACCAAATTCATTTAATTTTTTTTTCCAATTGATCGAAATCGCTTAGAAATCCAAGACAAATTTCATGCCAAGCTTTACGAGTAGCGTTTTTGTCCTTAAAAATTCCCAGTTTTATCCCATAAAACAGGTCTCTCTTGTATTAATGAAATCGGAATTTCATTATTAATAACTCTCGTGTTCACAGAACTATTCATTTTCACAACGAAAGTTGAATGCCACAAATAAACCGCTCTTGAAAAAAACCACTGTGTGTGCCAATCTTCACAGTGTCGCATAGACCTCTAGTTCGGGACGACGGATAAATTTCCGCTGAGCTCCAGTGGCACAAGACGGCTGCAGAGCTACCGTCAACGGCAAATTAACCGATCACTTTTTTCGTCTAATGTGCAAGCTGTAGTTTATTTCAGTGGACTACTATTGAAACGGTGGCGACGGTAGATTTTCCTCTCAGAAAAATCCGCCATGTGTGTAACCAGCTTAAAACATTTGAACACTCGTCTTGTACTCATGATCTCTCGGTGAGAACTTTTACATTAGACTCACCAGCAGCCTTTAAAATGTCTCCATTTTTATAGGGCATATGCAGGTATTTTTGGTCTTTTTAGAGCATCGACAGAAGTTTTTCGAAAGGAGTACATTCAAATCTATGAAACAGCAATACTTTATGCAAAAAAATCATGCAATATTGCCTTGAGCAATAAGAGCCTAAATGTCCGACTAGAATACATCTAGACTGAACAGGCTTTTAACCTAAAAGAACTGATAGCATTTTATATCGCTAAGTTCCAATTCTAGAATCCAATTTTTGTACTTTCATTTCTGTAAACACCATGGAACAATTTGAAGAAGAAAATAAATGCTGCTCAGATATGCTTTATATATAGAAATATTTAATAATTTATGATGACATCAAACTCCTAAATATTAAATTTGTTTTCTGTTGTATTTTACATGAAACTAAAATGAGACTATCAATTTTACCAAGAAAATATACTTCTACATCTTTACAGAGCAATTGAAATGTTGTAAAGATGCCTTGCATTATAAAGCGTATCCAGCATAGTAGTAAGATAGAATGTCATTCCATGAAATTTTAAACCTCAGACGCAAAATGTAAAGTTCATGTAAACTGAAATTGTAAACTTTTAAATTTTACGTGTATTTTAGTTTTAATCTAGATTGTGTTACATAAGATGTAAAAATTATGAACTAAATTTTTGAAAGAAATCTATGCAGAATTATTTGGCCTATATGTATTCAAATTGTAAAAAAGAGAAATTCCTTTCTCATGATCATTCACTGTTAAAGAAAAATTTACCAATTCATATAAACATTAAGGGAAGGGAGAATGTTTTTATTTGAATACTAGTATGTTACGTTAATCACATGCGTTATAATATTTCCTTTTATTTACTATTTCAGACGAAATTGATATCTACTGCAGAGTCAGAATTTATTCTCTAATGCAAAATCTTAAAAATATATAAATGTAAATTTGTCAAAATTATTTCTATGGAACTATCTAATCAGGTATCTTTTAATAATATTCGTAGAAATTTAGTAGACTTTTATGAGGTTGAAAAAAAAATGTTGCGTTAGTCGCATCTTAATTTTGATAAAAACTTAAAGTAATTATTAAAATATTAAACATTTTCTATGACTTCCGAATCTATAATAAACACTAAAAACAACTGCATATGTTTTAAAGTAATTTGTAAAAGGTTTGCTTTCACCTAGGGTAAGTGTTATGTTATTCGCCATGGAATGATCCTATATTTTTTCATGTATAAATGGTGTAGCTAAAAGGGAGGTAGAAGTTGCTGTATACCTATATGTGTAAGAATTGTTGTACTTATTGTGAGATACGACTTGAAATGATGAAACATTAATGCACATTGTGAGATATGAAGTTTTTGTTATATAATCCTCCCTATCAAAATATTTCTCACTATGTTCCTGCTTGAGTTACATATCGGCAATTTCACAGATGGTATATAGCAATAAAATGGTGTTGCTAAAAGGGAGGTAGATGATTGCTGTATACCTATATTATCCCCTATATAATAATAGCCTAAGTTGTCTGTCCGCAAATTTATAAAGCGGTTGTACCTGGAATGGATACAGGCATCCATATTGGATTTTTTATAAGTTAGAGTTAGCAAAATTCAAATCGAGCTCGAAATCTACCTCATCTCCCCCCCCCCTTTTCGAGTGTTTAATGCTACTATTTTAAACCTTATTCTATACTAAATTCATTATTGATAGGATGGCGAGGGCGGAGCGCAATATTTAAATTTCTGGACTGTTTTTACTTGACCCTTATATATTCTAACCATTTCCTTCAGCACCTGTAAGCGCACATGGGATAGAGTGTCTGCCCATTTGATCGTCGTACTTCTCGGGTTGATGGTTCTGTCCCCGACGTAGCCGAATTTTTCTGAACGTCTAATTAATTTAATAAATTCTGCTTTTTCTTTTGAATTCTTATTCCTAAAGTTGTTTTATTATTTTTTAAAATAATTTTTTCAAATTTTTAAGATTTTTATTTTATTAAATTCATGGGCTACCATTATTATATCAAGCTCCATTTTAAGAGCAGGTGATTAAATGTATCAATTTATCACATAACAAATAGGTAAAAATAACAATTTTTTTCCAGCATTATGACGTCATTCCTTTAACCATCTCATAATAAAATATTAATAATTTTCTTAGGTAAACGGAAAATTGCATTTTCTCAGGGTTAACTGGATTAATTAGCCGTTATGACATTTATCTTAATTTTTTTTAGATATAATATCTGCATTATTTCCATACATTTTATCACTAAACTTAGATATTACGTAAATAATTTTCTTAAGGTAATATTTTGTTGCAAAATAATTCTCAGCCAAAACACAAACCATTTTTTTTACCTGCCTCATGGGTTACTTTATAATTCTGGAAAATTAAAAATTTTACTAATCCCGTCATATGACGGGCTATATACTAGTATATGTAAGAATTGCTGTACTTATTGTGAGATAGTTTAAATGGTGCAACATTAATGAACATTGTGAGATGAATTTTTTGCGATATAATCTTCTCTATCAAAATATTTCTCACTGTGTCCCTTGTAGCATCACGTTACTGGTAAATTTTTAATATGTATTTGTGTATTACGGCTCGCTCTGACGTCAGTCGAACGTGTTCTTTGCTACCTGGGGGGTCCCCATGCCTCCATTCTCTCCTCAACCTCTCCTCTAGAAAAGACAGAGGGATGTGGGGGATTTCGAGTGACGTCACGAGGGCCAAGCGTCGTTTGGTGTGGGGGAAGACGCTGGGAGTTGTTGTCTGGCATTCGCGGATGAATGAGCCTTGCAGTTAAGAGGTAGAGGATGCTGTATACCTATATTATATATGTAAGAATCGCTGTACTTAATGTGAGATACGAGTTGAAATGATGCAACAGTAATGAACATTGTGAGACGAATTTTTTGCGATGTAATCATCACTATCAAAATATTTCTCACTCTGTCCCTGTTTGAGTTACAAATCGGCCATTTCACTGATGGTATATAGAACCAAAATAGTGTAGCTAAAAGAGGTAGAGAATTGATGTATACCTATATTATATATGTAAGAATCGCTGTACGTATTGTGAGATACGAGTTGAAATGATACAACGTTAATGAACATTGTGAGACGAATTTTTTGCGATGTAACCATCACTATCAAAATATTTCTCACTCTGTCCCTGTTTGAGTTACAAATCGGCGTTTTAACTGATGGTATTTAGCAAGAAAATGGTGTAGCTAAAAGGTAGAGGATACTGTATACCTATATTATATATGTAAAAGTTGCTGTACTTATTGCGAGATACGAGTTGAAATGATGCAACATTAACGAACATTGTGAGACGAATTTTTTGCGATGTAACCATCACTATCAAAATATTTCTCACTCTGTCCCTGTTTGAGTTACAAATCGGCGTTTCAACTGATGGTATTTAGCAACAAAATGGTGTAGTTAAGAGGTAGAGGATGCTGTATACCTATATTATATATGTAAGAGTTGCTGTACTTATTGGGAGATACGAGTTGAAATGATGCAACGTTAATGAACATTGTGAGATGAATTTCTTGCGATGTAACCATCACTATCAAAATATTTCTCACTCTGTCCCTGTTTGAGTTACAAATCGGCGTTTTAACTGATGGTATTTAGCAACAAAATGGTGTAGTTAAGAGGTAGAGGATGCTGTATACCTATATTATATATGTAAGAATTGCTGTACTTATTGCGAGATACGAGTTAAAATGATGCAACATTAATGAACATTGTGAAATGAATATTTTACGATATTATTCTCCCTATCAAAATATTTCTCACTATGCTCCTGCTTGAGTTACAAATCGGCCATTTCACAGAAAAGAGTATGACGACACTTTGAACTATATTATCAATTTTCTATAAAAATTTAGTATTTCTAATATTTTTTTGTGAAGCAAGTATAACACCTAAGCAGGGCAGTAACTAGGGCATGGCAAAGATAGCATTTGCCACGGGCGCATCAGTCTGAGGTGCGCCACACCGTGAGAAAAATGGGATCCGAAAGAGAACGATTCGTCCCAAGTAGAAATAAAGAAAAGGCAAAAAAAGTTTATTATAAAATCCAAAGTGTTTAAAAATTACTTTAAGAGTTTTCTTATTTTTTGAAATGCTTCTAGATATAAACCTGCTATAGATTCTTACAGAAATTCAAAACGCCCCTAATGTTTTAACGTAAATCCGGGGTATAGTTTTTCAATTTTAAATTTATTAAAGTTATTAAAACTAAAATTTAGAAATTTGCTACATTTTTATGAAACTTCAGCTTCCAAGAAAATAATATTCCCCTAAAATAAACTACTCAGTTTATCAGCAAAATAATATCCCACAGTGTTCAAAAATATTTTTAAGTATCATAAGATAAAAAAAAATTACATTTTTTCACTACATTTGTTATAGGGGCGCAGACCACTTTTTTGCCACTGCCAGAAAAGGGCCTAATTACTGCCCTGCACCTAAGAAAGAATTTTGCAAAACGGTATAGTATTTCTTTTTTACACGTTTAAATCCCCTATATAATAATAGCCTAAGTTGTCTGCCTGCGAATTTCGGAAGCGGTTGTACCTGGAATGGACACAGGCATCCATATTGGATTTTTCATGAGTTAGGGTTAGCAAAATTGAAAGCGAGTTCGAAATCCACCCCATCCCCCTTTTCGAACGTTTAATGCTATTATTTCAAGCCTTATCCTTCCTCTTATTCTATACGAAATTCGTTCTTGATGGGATGGCAAAAGCTAAGAGTAATATTTAAATTTCTGGACTGTTTCTACTTGACTACCTGACTTTATATACTTTTAGTTACAAATTACAAATAATACAATACTTTACAATACTTTTAGTTACAAATAATACAATTAGTTTGCTCACAACGTGCAGGCTTTGTACGTTTGGTACAATGTCCGCACACTTGATCGTCGTACTTCTCGGGTTGACGGTTCTATCCCCGACGCAGCCAATTTTTTTTAATGTCTAATAAATTTAATATTTTCTGCCTTTTTCTCTTAAATTCTTATTCCGAAAGTTGTTTCATTATTTTTAAAATAAATTTTTACTATTTTTCAACTTTTTATAATTTTTATTTTATTAAATTCACGTATTGCTTTCCGGATGTATCTGACTACACAAACATTTCATGTTGTGTATCCTTAAACTTTCCTTCTCGTAATGTAATATTAGCCTAAGTTATCTGCCCGTTTGTCCTCGAAGTTATGAAGCTGTTGGACCTGGAATGGATAGAACATCCATATTGGATTTTTGATGAGTTACGGTTTGCAAAGCGAGTAAAGTTTATCTTTTCCTAAACTATAGATCCGATTCTGAAGTAAATTGGTATGAAAATTCGTATCACTCGTATCGAAAAATACTGTCCTCTTTAAAACATTCGAAATCCACCCCGTCCCCTTTTCGAGCCTTTAATGTCATTATATCAAGCCCCATTTTAAGAGCAAGCCATTAAATTTATCAACTTATCACATAATAGGTAAAAATAATTTTTTTTCTAGCATTATGACTTCATTCCTTTAACCATCCCATTTAATCATTTCTTATTTCAAATTATTTAAATATTTTCTGCATTATTTTCATACGTTTTATCACTAAACTTAGATATTACATAAATAATTTTCTTTTTATTTGACTTAAAAAATAGATTATGTACATATGTGATAATTTTAATCGATTATTTTTGTTGAGAGGCAATTCTCAGCCAAAAAAAAAACAAAATTTTTTTACCTGCCTCATAGGGTTCTTTACAACTCTGGAAAATTAAAAATTTTACTGATACTGTCATATGACGGGCTATATGCTAGTATTATAAATATGCTTTTACATGTATGACATAACTATCACACCTGTGACAAAAAGTAGTTCAATGCGTCATTATAAACATGCTGTTACATGTATGACATCTGTCCCATCTGTAAGTGACAAAAAGTAGTTCAATGCGTCATATTGTTCTATTGAATAGCCGAAATTTAGATTTTAGTCTCACTGTGGTAGAAATGAAAACGTCGAGAAGTGCAGAGTGTGTTGTGTATAGTGTGTTTATGATAAATAAGAGACACCAGACACAGTTTAAACTACAAAATAAACTTTAACTCAGAATGAGCACCAGACATGAGGTCGACAACCCTTTGGTCCTTCAGACTACGACATCCATGGCTACAAAATAGAATTCTATCTACATTGCAGGGTGAGTGCGCGCAAGTCTTGAATCGCCTGGAAAACGAAACAGTTCGTATCCCAGTGAGGATATACAGGAACATCCATTTTTATATATTTTTAAAAATGCTATTCTGTAACACATTAATGCTCTCGGGATGTACGACGCTTCATTACAGTCTATATTTAAGCTCTAGTTTTCAAATATTGAAATATTAAAGCTCTTTGAAAGCAGAGAGAGTACGAGATTGCTTCAAGCAGCATATTTCGAGCTAATTCAAAAGCATGGCCTCTTCAGCACAGTTTTAGGATAAAAGAAATAAGTACACGAATTGCAGGGTAAATAAACGTGGTTAGGAGCTGGAAATCCAGGAATAGCCCCTGTCCTGATGTAAGGTTTAAACACTAGTACACACGACTATTAAACGTAGGCTGTTCAATAAGACTTATTTTACTGTCGAGAACCTATTTATCCACAATTTCTCAGGAAAAATGGTGTTTTGTTAACAAAGTATTCGACGAATGACACAGACTGATATACTAGAGTGTCGAGTTTCGATAGTTTCGAGTTGCCTACCACCTGCGGATTATCTCCACGATTATGCAAGGTCATATACTGCTTGTTATGTACTGGATTTTTCCCTGAACATCTTAGATATTTCATACCTTACTCTTCTTACAATCGTGAAATTTATGGCTCTTTCCTCAGCTCATGGAATTGCCGAAGAACAACTATTTTAAAAGCCATTTTGTAAAAGCTGCAGAGGCGGTCTTGAAACTCTTCAAAACTGACTTTTACATGTTGTTCAGAAGGACAAAACATTGAGACTAATGCCTTGAATCTCATAGTTTTAAAAAGATCGCTTGTTTTGCGTCGCCTACCACCTGGGGACTATCGCTACGATTATGCAAGGTCACATACTGCTTGTTACGTACTGGATGTTTCCTTGATCATCTTAGATATTTCCCACCTCGCTCTCCTTACGATCGTGCGATTTATGTCTCTTTCCTCAGCTCATGGAATTGCTGAAGAACTATTTTGAAAGCCATTTTGTAAAAACTGCGGATACGGTTTTGAAACTCTTAAAAACTGACTAACATGTTTAGAAGTGGACAGAACATTTAGACTAATGCATTGCGTCTCATAGTTCGAAAAAGATCGCTTGTTTTGCGTCGCCTACCACCTGGTGACAATCTCGACGATTATATAAGGTCACATACTGCTTGTAACGTACTGGACATTTCCCTGAACACCATCTTAGATATTACACACCTCAATTTCCTTACAATAGTGCTATTTCTGGCTCTTTCCTCAGCACATGGAATTGATGAAGAACAACTGTTTTGAAAGCCATTTTGCAAAAGCTGCGGGGTATGTTTGGAACAACTCTTAAAAACCCGACTTTTACAAGTTTAGAAGTGGACAGAACATTGAGACTAATGCATTGCTTCTCATTGTTCGAAGAATATCGCGTAAATGACCAGTACAATTTACTGAAACTAGTCATATGGAACAGCCATCGTGCATTCGTGTAATGGGCTGAAAATGCATGTTAAGTAAGTAATAGGAGTACTTTGTGGATTTTTAACAGCTTTTTATACCACCAGCAGTGCAATTAGAAGGGATTCGAAATTCCGTACAGGATGGGGTGTTTCCAGGATTTTCCAGCTGAAAATTTCTTTCGACTAATCTGCATTCAAAACTGAAGCATTTTAGTGCTTAATACAATAGAAAAATATAGAATGTTTGAAACTAATTTTCGGTTTTATGAACCTCGAAAGAATTATCCTGGTATTTAGGAAAAATATTAGTGTATACGTTAGCAATGAATTTATTAAAAGTTGAGCCGTCAATGAAGTATATATATCAATTTACAAGACTGTTTCAGACTATTCAGATTGTCTTTTTAGATATGCTTAGGATGGGATTTAAAGCTTAGGCTCAAAAGATTTATCAAAAAGGTTCTTGCAAGTACGAACTATTAAATTACACTTTGATGAAAGTGAAATTAATCTTTTGTAAGAAACCTTTCATACATACAACATTCCCGCTGTAAACAGTTCAAGATCAAATGCTAACAGCTTTTAAATACTAATTACTTTTTTCGGTTTAGTCACAGAAGTATATTCAAATGCTATGAACACAGTTTTCACAATGAAAATTAAAATACAAGATTAGAAGAAATTTAAAAGAAAAATTAGAAGCAATTTCCAAAACTTCGCTTACGGCGACATCTAGTTGTTTTTTACTTGTTTTAATCCATGTATGCACCAAAGTGCATCCAGAAGTACTTGTGCGGTTTCTTTTGTTCATAGGCATTTCTGTCTTGAAATTAGGTTTAAAAATTCACTCAAAGTAATTTAGAGTTCTCTATAAAAGTTCTGAAATACGTCTGATTCTCACAAACAAGGATGTTTATCAGTTCAACGTTAATTGTACATGCTTAACTTTGGACGACCTTCCTAACAATTATTAGTTTCAGAAAATGGCTTGATGTAATTTATAACATCGGATTTTCATTTATTAAACATTTGAAACAATAAATCAGAACAACTTATAAAAATATTTCTATAGCATATGATTAATAATAACTAAGTATAATTATGACAAATTTTACACATTTCTCTTGTAATTGGAATATTACCATTTGTATAAAATATACTTCATATATATACATGCTTATTTCTATGATGTTCATAATTTGCAATAATTACAAAAATAATTAAATATTAACCACAATCGTCTGCTCCATTACTGTAATATTGCAACTTTAACATAATCAGTTACAAACATTCCAATAAACTCATTTCATACAATTCGAAACTGTTAATTCTTTGGAAATAACCAACATTTTAGTTAATAAAAATATATTCTATTGAACAGTAGTTATGTCTTCTTCAATATTTATACCCCACGTGTTCTATAGCTAACAAAATTAAAGCCTTAAAATTAATTATATTACAGTAATTTTGTATGTTGTTAACATGTAATTGCATGACGAAAATTAAATTAGTTATCAATTGTAGTAGGACTGTATATTTCAAGTGTAGTTTTTTTGGAAGATTTTTTTTCTCTATTTAATAGTAGCCATCAAAGGGATTCATTCTTTTCGACTTTTGATTGGACTAAGTTGATAGAAGAATGGTGAATTGTATATTTGAAGTCTCGCGAACTTCTGTTCATGAAAATTATTAAACATTATGGAAGAATGTTACATTTCCACTAGCAAATCCTACGTCATTGATAGCTAATTTAACAATTCCATTAAATTCTCTCATTTGTACTTAAACACTTCTACAACGTAATACATATGTGTGTATATATATAAATCTCTGGTCCATTTACAAGCGAATAAATAAACGAATCTTATTTATCGAGGGAATCAAGTGCATGTAGGAAAATCCCAATAAATAACTTTTTGGTAGAAAAATAAAAACTTAGTTACATTGGGTTACATTTGGCGATTCGAGAGTGGCTGCAATTCCCCCCTGCCTACTGTTTTAAAACATCGATGGCATATCTACTCCGGTCGTTGGGTACAAGTGGGGGAAGTGAAATGTTTCTATAGGTTTCCTGGAGGACGTACAAAAATAAATAGTGGGAGTAAAAATGATTTTTTTTCCATTTCGTATAGCAAAGGGCGATCTCCCATCCACTCGTGAACTCATCAAATCGAAAAGACAGATAACAGCCTATACGATAGGCTGCGAAATGCCTTCGGTGACTGGACAGAATGTGGAAAAAGTCGTAAGATTCGGTCAGTGAATGGAGTTCCAAAAAACTATGTAAAATGATCTGATATGCTGGTTAGTTGTGAGATAGATTTGTGAAATGCAATAAAAGGGACTGTGTTTAAAGTCTATAAATGCAAAGAGGTGAGTGGCTGCCACGTAAAAATTTATTCTGCAGAGGAATTGAGTCGATTTGAAATCGCGTCTCCCAAAGCGCTGTGTTTACACCTTTCGACCTCCAGTGTATCAAGTTCGACAGGACTTCATTTCCTTCTTTACTCAAAACGATTCTCAAGCATTACTGATAAGAAAACCTCGTTCGATTCAATTGAATTCTAGTTGACAATCATGAAATATATACCAAACAGAACAGGAAATGAAGCAATATCGAATATCATACTCCGCAAAGCAAAAGGGTTAAACGATAAATTTCTTTTTTATACCTTTACCTGTGGTAAGTAATTTAAACTGTACCTAAAAAACCAATATCTTAAAAAATGCTTTTTTTTTTGTTCGAAATTCAAAAGACTCAGCATGTGAAAACACCTTTACAAAAACTACCTAAATACCTTAAATTTAGTTCCACTAGCATTTAATAAAAACGCTTTTTTTTTCACCATGAAAGAGTAAAAAGTTTGGCCTCCTAGAATCGAAGCAACCGCGTCTAATTACTACGATGGAGGCATTTCGAATCTTAAACCGTATAAAATGTTTTACGTAATCTATATAAAACTCTCCAGATCACCCATTGGGAGGTCAACAGTGGAAGCGGGAGGTCACCCTGGTAAAGTTGAGGGGCGCCGCCGTCGAGTCTAAACTCTTGATTGGAAGACGATTCTTATCGAGTCGGACCCTGGACAGTTTGGGGATCCGACTTCGTACACGAGCGACGGGCAACAGTGGCTCCCATCCACGTTTTCGGGCGAACAACAGACATTCAATCAGTGCCTTGCAGGACCACGAACAACAACTGCCTGAAAAAGGGAGAAAACGTGGATGCGAAAAGCTGAATCCGTCGCAAAAATTTTTCGGGAATTCGCTCATCATTGTACTTGGAGGTTTTGTTTCTGTTATACATCTCCGCCGGACATTTCATCTCTCTCTCGGCGTCCAAACTCGTAGCAAAACTAAAATTTGAAAAATTTCATAAACGTAATTTTTTTTTCTTAAGTTCTCTAAAAAACCCAAAAAATTAGCCCTTTTTTTGCTTGTGGTATTTTTATCAAAATGTCCTCTTCATTCTGCACCAGCGACCGTAAAGAGATTCTATACGAAGAGCGGTTCCTTGTGATATAAACAACCATGCACTGATAAATAGCCATTGTGACAGCAACAGAGCTTCGCAGGGAAAAATGTCCACAAACTCCAATTCCACCGCCAAGGGACATTCGAACGACGACGCGAGAAAAGACTCTCTTTGAAGCATCCTGCAACAACACTTATTTTTTTACGACGTCTTGGCGACGCCGACTAAAAAACTAGGATTACAGAGTTTTCCAAACTATTATATATACCATAGACAATTCCAAAGAACACCGACTGAAACGCCTGTCGTAGAAAAACTAAGTAGAAACAACAATGCAAACATTTCCCCATCGAGCACAAAAGAAAACCACATACAATTTAAAAGAAAAATTTCAACTTATTGCGGGGAAAACAAAAAGAACCTCTATACTGAATGTCTGACTGAGATCTATGATAAAAATTGTTAAACACCAAACACCAAAGAACCATCTTCATTCATTTGAGGGCAGTTAAAATTAATTTCCTGGTCGATACTTTCGCTCCAGTTTGGAAAACTCTGCTTTTTTTCAGCGGTATGCATCCGCACTGGGGGGAAAAGGGGCTTTGAGGCTTTATTTTGGGGGATATTCCATAGGGAATATTTGACCGATGCCTCCAGGGATTGGTCTTCCGAGCTGCGTGTAAAGCGTCCTCAGCACGAAACTGGAATGGATGCACCGATCAAAAACTTGGGGGAAAAGGGGGCAGGGATTCGTCTAAACGGCGGTGTGACGGTTCTACAAGACTAGAGACACACAGAGCGTTCTAACTACAAGTCCCCTAGGTAAAAACCCAGGCCTCGAGGTTTTTGACGATAAAGTCCTTGGAGGACGCCAGCGGATCGTTGTCATAGGTCTGGCATTTGTAACTCGTCCCTCTGTACAAGTCGCCATCAAGCCACAGACCGAAGTGACCCCTGTAGAGATGAAGAAGAAACAAAAATTAGCAAGTACTTCAAAGGTTTATCCTACTGCATAAATTAAGTAAAAGAACTAGAAATTTGATAGATATGTGCTATTGAACGTTTTAAAAATAAACTCTAAAACTAGAAATTTAGCATTATTTGTGGTGAATTTAAACACATTGTCGGACTGTAACAGTAATTTACATTTGGTTCAGCTTTTTTTTACCTCTTCCCATGAGCCATCGTCAAATACATAAAGAACAGGACCTGTTTGAACTAGGAAGAAACTTCGGACTTCTTCCATGCAATAGAAGGGTCCGTTGGTTTGGTGGGATTCTGACCCTTCCGTTCTTGGGTGGACCCTTTTTTTTCCTCAGCGGGGCAGTCTGATTTTTTTAGAAGACAAAGTTGTTACCAGAGGAGAGAAGAGGGTGAAATCTGCTGGTATCCATTGCTTGCGGGATAGACATTTTTTGGAGCGACACGAGAAAAAGGAAAAGAGATGCCATTCTGTTAGGGCTGTCGCCGAGTAGAGAGGAGTCTTCCAAATCTACAAATAAGTTGTATTCCAGTTGTATTCATTAGGCATTTAAATGTATTAAATCCTTTATGTAGATGTGTTTTTAATTAGTTAATATCTTCTTTCTCAAACGCTAGGCCAACTTAACATTTTTACATGGACGCACTGTATCTTATTGCATTCTTGCTTTATACTACTTCAAATGTTCTTTTTTGGATCTAGGCTGGTTACATCAGGAAATTTTATTTACAAACGACGTTACACACTACATAAAATGCTGTTTTATAATATATACAATAAGGGATTCATACAGTTGAAAATATAAAACAGCTTTCTACAAAATAACCTAACAAAGATCCATAACAAAGAAAGGACAAAGTAAGTCAATTATAATTGATAGAGCATAATTATACAATAATTAGATTCGAAATTTAATAGCAAGTCTACCAATAGGGGTCAAATGACCCCATTTTTCTTTATTTTTGCCGTTATTAAAAATGTCCGGTAGTTTTAGTGTTAAGATCAGCTTTCAGATGTATATTTCTTGCTTAGTTTTACTGCGATTAATACAGGTAAAAATATAAAGCACAGCTTTGAGCAAAATATCAAATATTTAACATAAATGATAAATATTTAACATAAATCAAACTAAATTGATCCTAAAATTACGATCGGTTTTCAGCTATACATTTGGGGCACATACTGCATGATCCAAAGAAAAATATTCATTGCAATTTAAGTAGAATTATCGTGCTAAACTACATTCCGTATTTGGTTAGCATTTAGCACACCTTTTAGGTTTATTAAAGGCATTGAAAACTTTTGCGTACATTCTTCCTCATTTGTTACGCTTGCGTGTGAATAAAGAGAAAAAAAATCAAGCAAAACCAAAACTCGTGTACAAATTATTCGAGAAACCTGAGACAGCAGCTTTTCAATCTCGTGTTACCATTTGTTATTATAAACTCAAATTTAACGTCACATATTAGGTTTGGATATATTAAAGGTATCGCTGAAGATGTTAGTTGAAAATTTAATTTGTATTTTTTATACTGAATTTATACCACAAAATGGTTTAGTTTGTTTCGGAGAGATTATTTTGCTACACGAGAGCAAATGACAAGTGGGTCTACTGCTTAAAACAGATTCCGAACGTCTACTACAAACATCGATGTCAGATGCAAAATTCGAACTTGAGACTAGCAGCACCCTCGAAAAATTCATTGACGAAGAGAAATTGCGTTGCAAACCATACATGCTTCAAAATATGACTTTATTCCATACAATGAAATTAAAGAAAAAGAATGATCTGAAGTATTTTCTCCTGGATGAAAATTGCTGGATAAATTTCCTTGAAATTTCTAAACAGTTAACACATTGTATGCAGGCACGTACTAGTACGTTTTCTGACGATTGGTACTTGAGCGCGGGTCACGTACTAGTACGGGTTAGTGTAACAATATGGTTTGTTTCGGGGTACAAAAATAATGGTATATATATAAGAAAACGAAGTCGAATGTTCTAGTCTACTACACAGATTCTCGAACAATTTAGACAGATAAAAACTAGTTTTTACATCAGTCGATGTGACTGATGTTAAATTAAATAATTTTCTATCTATTGAGATTTAACTGAATAACTAAATTTACGCTCAAAACGCCCGCTCCTGGTACAATTCCGCTACGAAATGTACCCGCACGCATGTGTTAAGGCGATGGTAGACTTTCAAAATGGCTAAAATCGACAAAAATTCGAATGTTTAATTTTAGTGAATAGTGAAAGAATATATTAGGAATACGGAGCAAAAAGAATTTTTTCATTCCCATCAATAATTATGGGTATCATAAGCTTGTTATTTATGGGTATAACAATAATAACTTCAAATGCTGTTTACTCAGAAGTAAAATTTTCATGTATTACAAATGTTTAAAGTAATCCAGGCGTATTGAAAATAGATAATTGTCTCTGAAATTATTTACGTTAGAGTTTATAAAATAAAGTCTAGTTGAAACGGATAAGTTTTGAAGCCTATAATATGTTAGTTAGGAATTCTAATTAACCGATATAGCTGTTTATTCTGTAAAATATGGATATCATCATCATAATTATTTTTTTCTCTTTATATTTTCTATGAATGTTTATGGAAACTACATTTTTTTGTAAAGTTTATAAGGTATACTTAAAATTCTTTTTATGATATTTTATACAAACTTGATGCGTCTGGAGCATTTTCAATTTAGCTAATTATGAACTCCAAAACTAATTAATATGTTGCCTTCAAATTTTTAAAATATTTATATATCAATAGTACTAATAACATAGTCAATCTTCAAGGAAATTCATTTAAAAGAAAAGTTTGCTCTAAAGGTCCACTACCTCATTAATACGAGTGAGAAATTCTGGATTTTGTCTTACAAAGTATTTTAAACTAGGAATTTATAGCATCATATGACAGCCGTACGAGAACATATGTAAAACAGAATTCTGAATTTAAATTGCTTCAGAAAATAGCAATTTATTCTACTACATTTCCCCCGAATTATTAGATGGAATGAATTCCCACAACAGAGAGAACATAAACAAGGGTGCATGTAATTTCACCAGACATTTGTACCGGAAGCAGAAAATGCTAAATACTTGCTTTCGCGCCATTACTTTTGGAGTTTTAATGGTCGGTTAGGCAGTTTGATGAGAAGGTTTGACTTCCGGCTTTGGAAATTTAGTGCATTTAAGGTACGCAATAATTGTGCTACATAAGGTGTCAGAATTTGACTTACTCCGAAGCTTGGATTGTCATGCTCTCTGTATTTCCTTTCACAAAGTAGTCATTCTGACCTGTCCACTTGAACTATGAGGCTTAGATATATTAGAGGTATCGCTGAAGATGTTAGCTGAAAATTTATTTTTATTTATATTTTTTTAATACTGAATTGTACCACAAATTGTTTTGTAGCGATATTATTTTGCCACACGAGGGCAAATGATACGGAATTCCCAGGTCTACTGGTTAAAATCGATTACTAACTTCTATGATTACGAATATCGATGTCAGATGTTAAATTGGAACTTGCGAATTCTGATAACTAAGAGTAGCACCCACTAAAAATTCATACAAGAGGAGAAATTATTGTGTTGCAAATCACACATGCTTCAAAATATGACTTTATGCTATAGAATGAAATTGAAGAAAAAGCATGATCGGAAGTGTTTTCTAATGGATGAAAATTGCTGAAAAGGTGAGAAATTATGGGTTTTACGTGTTAAAAGGTAGTTGGACCTAGACATTTATAGCATCGTACGACAGCCGTACGAGAACATACGTAAAACAGAATTTTGAAATTTAATTGTTTTCTCCTTCAAGATTTCGGAAAATAGCAATTTATTGTACTGCATTTCCCCCGAATTATTCTGTCCATCTAGTAATAGAAAGAATTAACACAACAGAAGAACATAAACATGTTTGCATGTAATTTCACCAGACAACTGTACCGGAAGCAGAAAAAGCTAAATACTTGCTTCCGCGCCATTACTTTTGGAGTTTTAATGGTCGGTTAGGTAGTTTGTGGCGAAGGTTTGACTTACGGCTTTGGAAATTCAGTGCATTTAAGGTATGCAATAATTGTTATGCTATATAAAGAGTGATAAAGGAACTTACTCCGAAGCTCCGATTGCCATGCTCTCTGTATTTCCTTTCACAAAGTAGTCATTCTGCCCTGTCCACTTGAACTCCTAAAAAGCACACAATGTGTTAAGACAAAATTTAAAAAAAAAATAATGATATAAAGTTAAAATACAAAAGAACTGGAAAGTCAAAATACAACGTAAATAAAGAGCCGACGAAATTATGTAAATATTATGTTATACCTAAATTTTTGTAACATATATATTTTTGATGGATTAAGAAAAAATCATTGCAAAACTTGAAACCACGACAATGGCAACCAGAAAATAGAATTTAAACTGACGTGAAGTCCCGTCACCAACAACCAGGAATAAAACTTGAAGTTAATCACGTTAGTAGTTGCGTTTGAGTAGTCTAAATAAAGTGAATATGCGACAAAATATACTCTATAAATCTAGCACTATTTGGTAATCAAATTTTAAAATCGAAAGAAAGAATATTGCACATAACTTGCTCCAAAACTTTTATTTAAACTTAAAAGCATTTCATCAGTGAAAATAAATAGCTGGCGAAATATCTTTTGTACTGATTTTTTATTAACTCTCTGAAGTTCCCCAAATGCAAGAAGTAGAGTTAAACGAAGTTTTCCGCGAGCTAAAATTTAGCACTTCCGTTACCTACTTTTTCCTACTTTAGAGGTAATATAAGTCCCATTAGATAGACAATAAGTACATTCAAGATTTTTAAAAGTATGTCATTTTTAGAAACGGTCTTCATGGCTTGAGAGAAAAAGTCGACAAAAAACAGAAGAAAGAACTTTCATAACTTTCATCTATTTATATATTTTTAATAATTCATTATTCAGATCTTTGAGAAATTTTATTGAAATTTTACTTTGAGCTAAAATTTCTCTTTCACATTCTAGCTTTTTAATTTTTGGTTTCAACATTATATAATGTTTAGTAGAAAGATTTCAAATGCATTTTAATATTTTAAAAGTAGAACATGTCTTAAAACTAATTAAAACTTATTCGTAAAATATTAGCTTAAAAGTTAATATTTGATGAAAAGGCTGCATAATAATTTCGCACAAAATGTTTTAATAATGCTTTTTACATAGAATACAGGGGGTTTGGGGTAAATCACACTCTTAAATTCACGCATGTCTTATCCCCTTTAATGCACAGTTTTTTGAAAAAGGTTTGACAAAACAAATCAATTTTTTAATATAAAAAAAGGTAATTGAGAACGGTGAATTTAGATAAAAAATATATATTTTATACTTGAGTAAGTAAGTACTATAGCTTACAATCCCATGTAAATAATAAATAACACTAAAACTTTTATTCTTTCACATTTTTATTTTTGGTTTGATTTCGAGTACTACGTTTTACTATTTTGCAATACGAGGGCTAATGAGACTGGGACCTACAGTTTAAAGCCGATTCCGAACGGCTACGAACATCCATACTACAGTGGGATTCGAACCCACGAACTCCGGTACCGAAGGCCAGCACCCTAACAAATCGACCATCGTTCGGCTCTTTCACATTGTTATTTTCAATTTTCGATTGCATTCGAGTGTGAAAAATTATAGCAACATAAAGTACAACGGTGCTCGAATTATCTGGAGTGTGCATAGTTTGACCAGTTTAGCGCGCTAGAGTTAACTCGAGCGTGCACATTAAGGGGTTAACCTAGGTTTTTGTATTTGAAAATGTATAGAAATCAATAGATAGACTAAGTGCATTTTTTAAATCAAAATATTACATTAAAGTGGACATAAAAAATTATCACCATTCGTTTGAAAGTTAATAAATGAAATTTATGTTTTATGGAATTTTTCATTATAATATAAAGGCCCGCAAAATAGTTTAATTTGAAATATTTCTATTAACCATCGGCTATCAAATTATGGTCACAGCCCCTTTTAAGTCATGAAAAGTTATGTGTGGGTTGCAAGGTGATGAACAAATTGTAAGTTTAATTGAATATAAATACATCACTGATAAAATCTTTTGAAAACTAATTATTTTTAAAATGTAAAAATTTATTAAATTCTAAATATTTATACCGATTTCACTGGGAGATACCATCTTATCAAAATCGTTGTTCTAATATCTAATTTGGTTCGGATCCTTATTGGGGTGGAATAAAACCAAATTTTGTCTTTTCGACAAACAAATTCAGACATAATTTTTAGGTTGTTGACACTAAAACACTAGTAATGGAAATAGCAAGATATGTTCGACCTTAATTTATTTAAATGGAGGTTCACAAAACAATTTTTTTAAATTAAAATATGCGGACTCGAAGTAATAAAATATATCTGCGTTTCCACAAATTATAGAAAAAGAATGCAACTTAAGTCAGTATTGAAAAAAAACTATCGTTTTTTTCTTACTATGTAATGTAATAAAACCAGGGCTTCGAACCGTAATTTTTTTTGTTCCGGTTTTCGTTCCGGTTCAACTAAAAAATTAATATCGTTTCAGTTCCGGTTTTCGCTCCGCCAAAAATAACGGTTTTCGGTTCAGTTCCGGTTTTCGCTCCGCCAAAAATAACTGTTTTCGTTTCAGTTCCAAATGAATAATTTCATTTTATGTATATTCTTATTTGTACTAAAAATATAATTCCATCATAAACAAAAAATGTAATTATTTCAAAATTTAGAAGATTTTATTCTTTTATTAATTGGTACAAACAGCAGGTACGATAAGAGCGGCGAGCATTGGCATTGTTATCCATTATCAAAATCGCATTTGACAACTAGGTTCATGATTACCCACATTCGTCGTTTGACTCTCACATCGTGCACTTGGCCTTGCAATAATTATGTAAAAAATATATTATTTATTTAACATATGAAAATTGCCTCTAATTATTAATATATCTTCTAACGTGGTTTCACTGAGATTACTTCTGTTGTCTCGGAGAATAAATTTCAACACTAACTTGTGTAGCTGGAGCTGCCAAAACCACCATTGCAATCTTATACAAGTGCGGATATGTAATTATAAAGTTGACGTTAAATTAGAAAATATTGATAAGTTGGTAACAGTAACAAAATGACTGAAAAATATATCGAACCGAAATAAACCGATATTTTTTTTTCGGTTCAGTTTCGGTTCGAAGCCCTGAATAAAACCACTGCAAGTTAAATCTTGCTTACCGATATTCCATTTTAAGAACTTACAATTGAAAATAAATTACAGATGATTGTGGTGGGTTCTTGTGCATAGATCCATTCAATACGGGTATAACTTGTTATACATCTTACACGTAGTACTATTTTCAGCTAGAAAATAAGACTGTCTAAACATCAAATTCTCTAAAACATTGTAAGATTTCATTATAATTACGAATGTTCACTTGGCCTCCTGAATTAAGTAGGATACTAGGCAGTTAACTTCTTGAGTGTGGCTGGATTTTTAATTTAAAAACACTTTAGATAAGCTATAATTATTTTAGTGTTACAATAAGTTTTTAAGAAATTTCTGATTTTCCACCAGCTAAAAGAACAGTTTCGGCTATCCCCCCAGCTTAAAAAAATCGAGAAACATGAAACTTCAGCAAGTTAGCTTCAGGGCCACCATTCAGTGTTAAAATATTTTAAGCGCACTTCGCTATATTATTAATCGAATATTTGTATACATGTTTTTCTACATTAGAAACACAAATTTATTTTATATAGATTATAAATCTTAAAATAACGGATTCCATTCTATATCAACATAAAGCATCGAAAGACTCACCTTGAAGGTGGGTTGGAACGTGAAGAGGAAGGATTCTCCTGTTCCATAGAAACTATCGCTTTGTCGAAGAGGATAAGACAGGAAAGCACCGAAAACCTGGAAAGAGTTGAAGATTTTACACCTGAAGAAACTTAATAGAATCCAACATAAATAGAAATCCTGAGTTGATAAATATGTATATTTGTATGCTCATACTAGAGTTGGAACTTTAAAAGTGGCAACACTGCTTTTAAAAACGCTATGCAACCAAACTAAGGAATGTCACATATACCACACATAAGCAACATACCTACCTTACCTCTCAGCAAACTGACTCGCCCTTCCTAAGTCACGCGCATTCGGATTGATGTGAAGAATTGATCCTTGTATTGGCATGCGGTCTAAAATAAGTGTTGTCAGGATGTTTTCAAAACTAATGGACAGTGATCGACGCCATCTAACGTGATTTACCATCCACCATAATCCTCAGTCTAGGCCTTTGTGACTTTGATTTAATTCCTAAGATGAAGACATCACTTCGTGGCATTTACTACAGAACTGTTCCAGAGATTCTTGCTGCAATAGACCGGTCCATTCGAACTATCAACCGAACAGGATCTGCTGCATATGTTCTCCGACTTTTACATCTTTGGAAGCTGGTTATACAATGCTGGTGACTATACTGAAGGTATATAAAACATTTTTACATGAATTAATTTTGTATTCCATGTAAATAAATAGTTGCCACTAATAAAGCTCCAACCCTCGTATATACACATACTTCAATCATGTAAATACACATAAGAGTATCTGGACTTGGTTTGATACTGATACCATAAAAAAATACATTCAACTAGATTTAAAATCTTTTAAAAATGCATTGAAGCTCTATAAATTAAAACATCTAACGCTCAAGTTAGACTTGTTTAAAACTAGCTTTTAAAACTATCTTATCGTACGAGTGTTTGAAGAAAGAACATCCGTTTTGGGCGACTCACTTCGTCTTTGGTAGTTTTGACAAATATGAAAAGTGGACAGTCATATTCGCTCGCCTTGTGGTAAAGAGTCCTGAGGTTGAAGCCATCCTCGTTTGTCGAGAAGATTCGCTTCCACGAGTGGCTGCACGCTCTAGGAGGAACCAACTGGTATAGCTAAAGAGAAGAAAACAAACATAAGTTCATGGAGGAAAATTACTTATACCATTGGAATGGTTTATTAGATTAACCCCTTCCGGTATGATTTAATAATGAAAAACTGCATGAAATAACCATTTAATTTTTATTTTAAAAACTTGTTTCGTTTTACAATTCTTACATATTCTTAATTAAAATCCACTTTTTACATAGTGTTAAATAATATCAGAAACAGTAAAATTAAGAAAATATCAAAGCAAAACATTAATAAGGTATACAGATAATAGTCTTCAAGCTAGTGGTACTTTTCAAAACAAAGTGCAAAGGAATTTTTAATTGTTTACACCGCCAAGTAGTCTCACTTTTAATTTGATTCTTTTAACACACAAGGCATTTCTTAGTAGGTTTTCTTTCATTCTGACTCATTAATTTGGCAATGACTTGTACCAAGAAATTCTAAGTAAACAATATGCAATAGTGACTTGTGATTTTTACAAGTGATAAAAGTGTTGCCAAATTCAGTACACTAGAAATTTTAAACTAAATTAATTATCATATTTAACAGTAACTTTAATCGCATGACGAGTGTAGCTCGTCGTTGTGCGGTATGGAATGAAAAACTAATGACGAGCTAGACTCGTCATTTTACCGGAAGGGGTTAAACAGTGTTTTAACAATAACAAAGCTTATTTTGAAAGTTCAAAATCAGATGTATACAGTTTTGTTTGTATATTTTTAAGCATTAAATAATATATGGAGAGTCACAAATACATGTATCGGCAAAAACTTGGATATAGAGAGATTCTACTGTATTGTGGAGTGCGGAAGAAATAGTTAATAGTACATAAAGTTATAATTACTAGAAGTTATTAAAGAAATATAATAGTTAATATAAAAATTATGGCTTTTAAGAACAAAAATAATCTACTTGACAGGTTTCATTCGCCCCCCCCCTCCATTTATTTCTGCGATCCCCTTAGCAGTTGCACGTTTCGATGTTGCCTACCGGAATATCCACAGGTCACGAATGTGACGTTATCGCGAATTCACTGTAAAGCTCGTATTTGATTGACCAAGTCGTTGGATGACGTAATATGGCGCGACCTTTGCTTGCCGCTGATTGACCAATGCATTGGAGAACATAGCTTGGAGTTATTTTTGCTTGAAAATAAGTTCGGTGAAAAAAAAGAGGGAGGTTTGAAAGTTAGTGGACATCAAGGAAGTGAAGATCATGAAATACTGCTAAGAACGGGCCATTTTTTTCAGAACAAATTCCTCCAGGCTTTCGAAAATACAAGTAAAAGAATCAAAAGTCTAAATAACTTTGTATAAGAAATTCTTAACGTCACACTAGTACGATCCCAAACTACAACAAAAATAATAGAGTTTTAGATGATTGTTTTTTCAGATGACATTCAAATCTCTATTCAGACTTCAAATAAAAGTAAAAATAAATCAAATCAAGTGAAA
Organism: Pardosa pseudoannulata; assembly: GCA_032207245.1. Taxonomy (NCBI): domain Eukaryota; kingdom Metazoa; phylum Arthropoda; class Arachnida; order Araneae; family Lycosidae; genus Pardosa; species Pardosa pseudoannulata. The sequence goes on from CM063500.1 coordinate 54,419,107, forward strand.
GCAATAATTCAGTGCTGTTCATTGAACGTTTTCTAATGATTAACTATATAAGAGAAGAACAACAAAATCAAAGATTTGTTTTTGAACAATTAATGTTAGCGCATTAAAAGGTTTAAAAGTCAAACTATGCAACTAAAATGCATATAAATTTTCCTATTTATAATAATTGATTAATATTAGTATTACAGATTAATACAATAAAACCTACATGTTTCCAATAATTAATTTTATTACAAGAACGCTCTTATGGCCGTGCAAACGAATTAGAACGAAATACGCTTTTTGCCCGACGACGTTCAAGTGAGTGTAACAGACGATACTGGCGTCCCACGTGACCTGATCTGTGACGTTACTCGCAAACCCTCTATAATTATTTATATAATATACTAGTTAACCCACGCCTCCACTAGGAGGCATGCCTCTTGGGTATAAAAACTGATTAAAATTAGTCAAGTCTTATGTAATTTTCCAAAACTTCTAAGTTTGCAGAGGCGTCAGTGGACTGATGAAGTATTCACTTTTTCATAGCACTTCCACTTCGAATGTTTTTAATTAAAATTTTGCTAAAGAAAATTATGCATGCATTGACTTATTGCATAAAATAACAAGTAAATTAGGCAAGCTATTGAACAGCAGCATAAGTTAGAAGTGCCCCCAAGCCAACAAAGCTGAACAGGCTTAAATATATACATGAGGTAAGTAATTTACATATGGTTTTCAGTCACGGTTAAAAAATCTGACTGAAAGTTAAACGCATCGGATGAATATCATTAACTAATAGTGGGGTCATGTTGTAATGAAGAAATATATTGTTACGAATTTGCGAAAATTCGCTTGAGTTTAGCATAGGGACTCTATGGGTACCTCGCCAAATTGGCGAGATATCGGCTCGCTGGTGACAGTTTTGGCAACCTATTTTTGTCTCCAAGTTCACCGCCAAGTTCGTCAAATGTTGCCAAGTGTGGCGTCACGTGACCACTTCCGGTTCCGGTTTCTGGAGTGTTCCAGCGGTTTCTGCGGGCCTATATAAGGCAGACAGAGTCCATGCAGAGGAGAGTCGTGGAGAATCTCTCGATCTACGGAGTACGCACGGTGTGTTGTGCTTGATGTGGAAATTGATACGTGAGCCGACGGCATTGTACTCAAATTGTTTCGCGGTGGTTTTGTCGGTGTGTTGTATTTTGCAACTGATTGCGAATAAAGTATTAGTCTTCCTGCTGTAGTCTTGCTTGCTTAAAATCCATTCAATCCCCGAACCCAGTTTTTGAAGTTCGTAACAGTATATATATTTTAATTTCCCAACAAAACCATTATTCAAATAATTACAGAGCAAGTTTTACTAGGGTTATTACTGCAAGTCCATCCCACATAGATAAAAGGACTTGCTCATATTAAAATTAGATTAAGAACTTTTGCAAGAGCTTCACGTAATCCATAGTGTCATCTTAACCAAGCCAGAGTTTGCATTCTTTCCTCTAAATCGTATTTCCCTCTTTAAAAGGGAGAATTAGATGTAATATTCTTTCTTTTAAAAGTCCTATCACGTTTGAGTTGGGAGAGAAAGCCTTAATCATTTTGGGAGAATATCGGATAAAATAACGTGAAAAAGAAAAAGGATTTTTAAATCAAAGTGGACCCTTACACCACAATACTGTGAACCCGCAATTCTGGGTTCCCGATTCTGGGAACACCACAATTCTGTGAACCCGCATGCATATAAATTATGGAAAGCACGTATTCGCAATATTCGATCGTATGAAGAAGGATTTTGATCGAATGTTTAACGTATGAATACAAGGGGAATAAGCAATGATTATTTAACAGGAAAGATGCAGACAGAAAAGGCTCTTTTATACCAGAAATTAAAAGTGGGATTGAAATCAATTTAAACAAGGAATATTCCCTATGTTGAAAGTGGAACTGTACTCTAACATAATTACTATATAAAATTTATATTAAAAAATATGCTTATATTTAAATGTATTTTATTAAAATGTCTTTTATTCTATAAAAATAAACTGAAAATATTTAAATTTAGGTTTTAAAATTAAAAAAAAAAAAACCAACTGAACTCTGAAAGTGTGAAATAAATTTAAACAAAGAATATCCCCTATGTTGAAAGTGGAACTGTACTCTAACATAATTATTGTTACAATTTTATATTAAAATGTAAATATATGTTTATATTTAAATGTATTTTAGTAAAATGTTTTATTCTGTAAACCTAAAACTTCAAAGTATTTAAATTTAGGTTTTAAAATCTAAAACACTGAAACTTAAGAAATTGTAAATTATTAAAATTAGCTTTTTCATGCTATAAAATGAAATCTATTACACATTGATTCAATTCACGTTCGTAGAAAAAAGATAATTTTTATAACAATTAGAAAATAATTAATTTCTAATTTACAAGGTTTGAAAGCTATTGTGGGTTAGCGGATTTCTACTTTTTCCCCTTTGTGTGTGTATTCATTGTATAGATGCATTTCTTCATAAACTAAACCTATATTTTTAACCCCTTAATGCATATTTTTTAAAATGCCGGCCAAAAATAAATCAATTTTTTTTAATGTAAAAAACAATTTAGAACGTTTTCTTGCCAAGAAAATTACAAAAACAATCAAAATTTGATTATATTGGATATTTATACAATTGGAATGATTTCTAATTTTAAAAATATTTTTATTGTCGAAAGAGTATATTGTTCAATTGGTAGGCAATCTGCCGATTGGCAGTAAGATGTGTCATCCCTTGATGCTTAGGTACTAAATATGAAAACCTTATTTTTCATATCTCAAGAATAACGTATATAAAGTGACGTCTCGAGTCAAGGATGTCTTTACAGCCAGAGCTTAGTAATTAAACAGTTAAAGATTATATTTTATTTTACATTATACTTTAGTAAAATATATATATTGAAAAATGGCCGAATCTGAATACGCTGTCGGAAAGTGGCTCACAGGGAAGAGATAAGTCGTAAGTGATAAGTAAAAGTGAAAAGAAACCAACTTTGGTTAACGGAGAATTTCGGTTAATCGGGGTTCGGATAATCGAGGTTCTACTGTACTGGACAAAATTCTAAATTTCCCATCATTTTAGGCAAAATAGTGTGCGTATGCGTTTATATTTATACACATACATACATCATAATTATGTATACAAGTGTTCAGAAAGCATACTCACAAAGCTCACACATATGTGTATCTATACACATATGTGTATGTATTTGCATACATGCTTATGTGTATGTGTGGATTTTTGTAAGTTTTATAGGTATTATCTGAACCGATATTAGCTTTAATTCTGCTTTTTTTTTATCACGTTTTATTAGATATGTTTTACCATCCAGCGTAACCTAGGTTGTTTTTAACCTGTGTACCATCGTAAAAACACAGTCATGTACTAGTTTTAGATACATTAGAATTGACTATTAATCTTACTACCAGAATGTTGAAAGGATTTTACAAAAATTATTGAAAATAAAATAGCATAATTTTTTTATATTTTTAGGATAAATATTCATTTATAAGTTTAACACCTTAATGTACATTTTTTTTTGAAAAAGGCCGTCCAAAAAAATTAATTTTTTTTAACCCTCCGAGTGGAACACACCGAGGAAAGCAAGTCTCCAAAAAATATGCTAGTTTTATTGTATCAGTGACCAAAGTGTTCTATGATTTTTTACTTCACCCTTTGTCGACTAGATTGGAATACGGGAAAATCACCCTCGTTATTGTCCCTTTACTTCCGGTTATAAATATATATATAAATAGACATTATAGATTGTTAATTTTTAATACACATACAGCTCGTCAAGTCTCAAAGATCATCCCATAAAAAATAATGGATTCTAAAAGTACGAATAAAAATATTTTTTAAGAGAATTATTTATATTTTTTTACGAAAGTCGTCCAGGATATTTAAGTGGTGCAATCTGTTACCGCAAACGAAATACTTCGAAATAGAGATCGACAAAGCCATGAGAAGTTATCAGCATCTTTGTACCTCAGGGAGTAGGGGTGCATCCCTCAATAAATGTCAGTCAAAGAGGGGTGCAGTTCATAAACAATAGACCTGACCCTCCTACCTCAAAACTCCATGGGGGAAAAGCGCTGACTGAAATGTACAATACATCCATTTTCGGAACGTTTTTGGAGGTCGAAAATTGTACGTGACAACTGGCGGAATTGTACGTGCAAACCGCTTAGAGGGTTAATGAAAAAAAATACAATTTAGAACGTTGTCTTGCCAAGAAAATCGCAAAAATAATCAAAATTTTCATTGCAATTTTGGATTTTGATAACATTGCAGAAAATAGTCAAATACTGTAATATTACACGCACATCGAATTTTTTTCTTTCTTTTCGAATTCCCATTTCAGAATAAACAATATCAGTAAAAATACTTATTTATACTTTTAAAACATAAGTAATAACAATACTAGTATTTATAAAATTAATCAAAATTTTCTTCTGTGATATATTTCGAAACAAGGTGCAGCACATAGCCCAACATTGCAACTAAATATATATTTAAAAATGAGTGAATCAGAATCTGAATATGAGTACGCTGTCGGAAAGTGACTCACAAGAAAGAGATAAGTCGTAAATGATAAATAGAAAAAAAAATATTTTATACATGAATAAGTAAGCTTTATAGCTTACAATCCCAAGTAAATGATCAATATCAATAAAACGATTGCTTTTTGCTTTCACATTGTTCTTTTCAATTCTCGATTGCATTCGAGTGTGATAAATTATAGCAACATAAAGTACATCGCCGCTCGAATTATCTCGAGTGTGCACAGTTCGGCCAGTTTAGAGAGCTCCAGTCAACTCGAGTGTGCCCGTTAATGGGTTAATCTTATTAAAGATTTAGAAAAATTGCATTCTAAATAGAACTGTTGATTTTGTATTAAATCGCGTTTATTTTAACCAACTTTACAGCTCGAAGTGTACCATGCCCCATTAAACCAATTTGTAGATTCCCCCGATAGTAGAACTATTGATTTTATATTGAATCGTAAAAAGGCCAGCGTAATCGTGACTTGCCATCTTGAAATATACCATGCCCCACTTAATCAAGTTGTAGACTCCCTCAATATTTTTGGGATTAACCCTCTAAGGGGTTCGCACGTACAATTCCGCCAAAGCGATGATGTCTTCAAAGCGGTTGTCACGTATAATTTTCGACCTCCAAAAACGTTCCGAAAATGGATGTAATGTACATTTCTACCAGTTTTTGAGGTAGGTGGATCAGGACGATTGTTTAGGAATTGCGCACCTACTCCATGAGGCACAAAGACGCTGATAGCTTTTCATGGCTTTGTAAATCTCTATTTCGAAGTATTTCGTTTGCGGTAACAGATGTATCTCTCATTGCACCACTTAAATAGCTTGGATGACTTTCGTAAAAGAGATAGAAATCATTCTCTTAAAGAATATTTTTATTTGTACTTTTAGAACCCATTATTTCTTATGGGATGATCTTCGAGACTTGACGACCTTTTTGTGGATTAAAAATTAACAATCTATGTCTATATATACATCTATTTATAACCGGAAGTAAAAGGACAGTAACGAGGGTGGGTTTCCCGTATTCCAATCTAGTCGACAAATTGTGAAGTAAATATCATAAACACATTGGTCACTGACACAATGAAAATTTAGTGTATTTTTTGGAGACTTTTTCCTCGGTGTGTTCCACTCGGAGGGTTAAATAATGCTTGTATGTAAATGGCAGTAATTATGAATCAGCAGTGTTAAGGCCTTATACGTCAACTTAGACGGGACGATATCAGAAATTTAATATCGCAATATATCCTTAAATTAATGCTGACATTGATATACTATAATCTAGTAGTTTTATATTGAATTAAAAATAGGCCAGTTTAATCACGACTTTTCAGATTGAAATATACCTCATTAAATCAACTTGTAGACTCCCTCAATATTTTTGGGGCTAAATAAATAATTCTTCATGCATACATATAAATGGCAGTAATTATGAAGCAGCAGTGTTAAGGCCTTATACATCAATTTGAACTGGACAATACCAGAAATTTAATATCTCAATATATCTTTAAATTACTGCTGACATTATCAGGGCCCGACTAAGATACTTTTGTGCACAGGGCACAATCCAATTTTTGTGCCCTCCACACCCATGCAAATTTATAGCGAAAAGTTATAATTATTCATTAAAATTATACCATTGAATTAGCAAACAGATTTAAAAAATTAGAATTAAAGTAATATTCAAAACCAAAAACACCAAATTTTCATTTTACGTAATTATTATCCCTGTTTAACTATGCTGAAAATTAAGGACTTTTAAAGACTTAAAATGACCCATTTTGTTTTTACCTTGTCACACTCACAAGCTCTGTGGTGCAGAAAATAAATAATAGAATTAAAAATAATTTAAATGGATGAGATGATTTAATGGTTTATAGTGGTACGTTGCTAATGACCTGTCTTATAAATATGCAATAACCCATAGGATAAAAGAGCACCAGGTTCGTTGAGGGAATTATTAGGTAAATAACAGTAAAATTTAAGTAATTAGGAAACAATAGAGTTCATGATAAAACAAAATTACCTCGTACAATAATTTATTAAAACTTAACGATGGTTGCAAATTTTCCTCACTTAATGTGTTTCAAGTACTCGACTAAATTTTCGTGCCCAGGGCACGTGCTCCAGATGCCCGTGCGATAATTAGAACCTTGTCATTATTGATATATCAAAATACTATATTCTAGTAGTTTTATATTGAATTGAGAATAGGTCAGTTTAATCTCGACTTTTTAGGTCGAAATGTACTATGTCCCGTTAAATCATCTTGTAGACTAGCTCAATATTTTTGGGGATTAAATACTTGTTGATGCTTGAATGTCAATGACAGTAATTATGAATCAGCGGTGTTAAGGCCTTATACGTCAACTTGGACTGGACGATATCAGAAATTAACTTTCGCAATATATTTTCAAATTAATATTGATATATCACAATACTACTTTAATCTAGGATTAAATAGGATAGATATTGCTATCAAGCTTTCCAGAAATAGTTATCAACAAGCACACATCACAGGCTATGGAGAACAAAAACAGAATATTAAAATGTTTGATGAATCTCAATATATAACAGCTAAAGTACTTTCCCCTTCGGAAGATAGATGGCGCCACAAGCACAGAAAGCACAGAATACGAAGAACCTATTTGGAATGTACGACCTGAGCTCGATGTGCAAATAACGAATTTATCTAAAATATATTTTCTGTGTAAATAAAGTCTTATGTGTCAATATTATCGAATAAGTTAATGCAGTTGCCAAGATGAATTTTTATTGTAATTAAAAGCAACCGCTGGAATTCGATTTAGTCACTACTGATTTGGATTTCTGATCACGGCGAACTTTCTATTTGCCAGGTGTGGAAACATGACACTACTGAACTTCCGGTTTATACCCAATAACATTGAATTATGTATCGGGATAAATGGGATATAGTACCAAAGACCTTGACGAAGACTTGGTAATCTTCAAAGACAGTTTTTCTGGTTTGTGTTTGTATCAAGTACTCTGGTATATACGCAAAATGGCCGCCAAACCAATGCAGTATCTGGGTTTCATTAGGAGTACTACGGTCTAAACTTTTGCAACAGGAAGGCTAATGAGAGGGGGGCCTACGGCTTAAAGTCTATCCAAACGGTTACGATCATTCATGTGACGGTGGGATTCGAACTTACGAACTCCGGTACCGAAGATCAGCGATCTAACCATTCAGTCATCGTTCGGCTAAGCAGTAACTGGATTTTTGGTTTGGTTTGGTTTTGGAGTGCTACGGTCTACTTTTTGCAACACGAGGTCTAATGAGACCGGGACATACAACTTAAAGCTGATTTCGAACGACAACGAACAACCATGCCACTGTGGGATTCGAACCGAAGAACTGCGGTACCGAAGGCGAGAACCCTAACCAATCGGCCATCGTTCGGCATGCAGTAACTGGGAGAACTATCGCTGTACACTGATATATGCAGAATACTCATGATGTCTTTTGTCGATCCTTGATATCGCAAGAAAAGAAAAACCGCTGACATGGGATATATCGTCAGAGCAAAATTTTAAAGACTGTTATCCAGATACTTTAAGAATATCAATTAACAGTATATTGATAAACAATCCATCTCTAGATCTTACGATTCCTTTTCCTAATGAAGAATGTGCCGATTTCTTCTATGGCAGATGGAACTTTAATAGTGACAACTATTTATTTACATGGAATGCAAAAGTCATTCGTGTCTGTTTTACAGTCCTTCAATATAGTCACTGGCATTATGTATGACCTCTTTCCAATGATGTGGAAGTCGCAGAACACCTGTAGCAGCTCCTGCTCTGTTGATAGTTCGAATGGACCGATTTATTGCGGCAATAATCTTTAGAACAGTTCTGAAGCTAATGTCACAAAGTAATTCCTTCATCATAGAAATTAAGACAAAGTCACAAGGGTTTAGATCTGGGGAGTATGATGGATGGTAAAGCACTTCCAGGCCTCATCGATCGAACAAATCAGTCTCAGATTGCGCTGTATGTGGCCGGGCATTGTCAAGCAAAAATGATAGGGGCGATCTAGAGAAAGTGCAGAATTTTTCTCATGCTCAGGCGTTCCTTCAGAATGTGCAGCGCAGTCGTATGCGCAAATCCTGTCTTCCGGGCCAGGTCACGAATCGTTTGGCATAGATCACTGTCCATTAGTGGAGCAACAGCCTGCACTTCTGCCTCGCTGACACTAGGACGACCTGACGCATGCATGATTGACATTTGGGCGCCCTTCATTGAAGGCTTTTACCCGTCTTGCTACAGTTCTGTAAGGCATACAGATTCTGAAGCCTTAGATGACATTGTCCTGATGTACGATTTATGGCACATTGAATTTTTATCCATTTTCATTGTTCTTGTATTAAAAACGACTTAACATTTACTTTAGACCGCCAGCTAATATAAGGATCAGTTTGTTTTTTGAGTCACTCCTCATTTGTATGACGTAGGAAGAGTATTTTTATTGATAGGTAAAATAGGTATGTAGCTAACGTGTGGCATACGCGACATTCTTTGGTTTTGTAGTGTAGCGTTTTTACAGCAGTGTTGCCTGCCCCTATTAAAGTTCCAACCCTTGTATAACAGCAAAACGTTCTTAACTAATTGAAAGCCTAATCACACTCCAAACTGAGTCACGAATATAATTCGACTGAAAATCTATCACATGAAAAATCTTTGCAATCTTCATTGAGAAAGGGATTCCTAAACTTGTTGTTTTCAACGCTTAGAGGTTGACGTGTGATAAGGCTTTAAAGTTGCATGAAAATGAAATCATCGGAAGTTCAACGCAAAAATAAACAAACCGAAATGCTCTCCTAAATGAGATGCATAAGGAGAGAGTGGTGCACTATTATTTGCAACTTTAACGGTGTGCTTTAAATTAATTCATATCACACGAGTGACAACCATGCATTTGAAACTGTGGACGTCAGAATTGATAAGCAGCTTTAAAAGAATGAAATATTGAGTTACCCAGCTCATAATTTATTCTGTAAACGGTAAATACTAAGTACACATTTTTCTATTTTTTAAAAAAACACACGATCCAGATATTTAGTGCAATGCTTTCAATACTATAGTTTAAAACACTTTTTGAATTTCGTTTGCCTTTACATAAATAGATTGCACGTTTGTGTGTATTATTGAAACTCACATCATTTCTTACAGACTCCTCAAATTTTCGTTGTAAGTAGTTATGCAGTGTGTTCCATAAGAGCGTGTCGCTCATAACTTCGTCAATAGATAGCTCGCAGATATCGGCTTAATTGAAAGTATTCTTCAAAAATTAGAGAAGAATGCTTTATGGTTATATTCTCTATTGGATTTGTTTTGCTGAGTTTAAATCAACAATTCCAAAATGAGTGCCGCGTATGAGATCCGCGCAGTGTTTTTGTGTAACCATGCAAAAGGACCAAAAATGTCTTGTGCAGCTGCGGCCGGTACATTAGAAAGTCGGAGTCGTTAATCAAGAAGGGGGTACCACGTTATAAAGCGGTAAGAATGTTGACGACCTACCGAAACTGTAAATACCGCTCGACGTCAAAATCGAATGATAAAGTGATTATTGCACAATTGATGGTGACAATAGGGACCGGACAACTTAGGTGAAATGCATTTAAGTTTAATATGTATACTACACTGTACAAATGTATTTTTAACTGTAAGTATCTTATGGAACAGACTGTATATGTTTTTAATGAATACATAAACTTGCTGTATCCCACCCCTTATAGTATAGCCCTAATCCAGTTAGGGAGGATAAAAAATTTGATGCCCGAGCTGAGAAAAATGTTTTGATCCCATGAAAGTTACAGTTGATATTCCATTTCAGTTAACGCCGAACGACGGTTGAATGGTTAAGGCTTGGTTTGGTTTGGAGTGCTACGGTCTACTTTTTTTAAACACGAGGGCTAATGAGGCAGTGACCTACAGCTTAAAGCCGTTACCGAACATTCATGCCACAATGGGATTCGAATCCACGAACTCCAGTACGAAGGCCTACACCCTAACCAATCGGCCATCGTTCGGCTCGAATGGTTAAGGCACTGATCTTCGGTATCGGTTTGGTTGAGGGCTACGGTCTAATTTTTGCAACACAGGACTAATGAGACGGGGACCTACAGTTTAAAGCCGATTCCGAACGAATACGAACACCCATTTCACAGTGGGATTCGAGCCCAAGAACTTCGGTACCGAAAACTAGAACCCTAAACAATGGGCCATCGTTTGGCTCGAATGGTTAAGGCACTGATCTTTGGTATCGGCTTGGTTTGGAGTGCTACTGTCTACTTTTTTGCAACACGAGGACTAATGAGACTGGAACCTACAGTTTAAAGTCGATTCTACAGTTAAAGGTATGAACATCCATGCCATATTGGGATTAGAAATCATGAACTTCGCTTCCGAAGGCTAGCACCCTAAAAATTCGGCCATCGTCCGACCTTTGGTACTGGAATCCGTGAGTTCGAATCCCACTGTGGTATGGATGTTCTTAACCGCTCGGAATCGACTTTAAGCAGTAGGTCCCGTCTCATTAGCATTCGGGTTGGAAAGAAAAAAGACCCTATTGATCCAAACCAAACTGTTTCACTTTGTATTTAATACGTGATCACAATTTTTACAATATATGGTTGTACTTGTTTCTTTATGTAAATGTTTTACAAAAGTAAAACTGATTACATTTTTTTCAGTATTATCTACATATATAGATAAGGGCCTATGCGGGCAATTACATCACAGAAAACGCAGGATAGAAAGTGTTTATGAATATCTCGGTATGTCCGGGTAGGTATTTATATAGTTGATAAAACGTAGGTAAGGTACCCTGTTTGGTCAGCCATGTGTGTGTAGGCATGTGTAGATATACATATATTTGTATGACGGCGACATTCTGGCAATATCAAGTAGTAATATTCATAGTATTCTAGTGTAAAAGGATTTGCCAGTATCGAAAAGCATTTCCATGCAAGCTCCATGTAATCCCTAAAATCTCCCTTCTCAAGACATAGTTTGCATTTTTAAATCTCAAACCTTATTTTATTCTTTATTTAAATTGGAGGACCACATATAATGCTTACTCTTAGCAGCCTCATCACGTTTGGGGGAGAGAACAGATAAAACCTTAATCATTTTGGGGAGGATAACGGACCAAATAACTTCAAAGGGAGAAAAAAAAGACTTAAAGTCGAAGCGTGGACTCTTCCGTCCCTCATTTATATGGAAGACCACGAACATTTGATCCCACATGCATATAAATTACGAAAAGCACGTATTGGCTTGTACGATTGCTTGGAGAAAAATCTGAGCTAAAGTTCAACGCAAGAATAAAAGGCAAATAAGCTGTAATAAGCTCAGGACCGTAGCTAGGATAAACATTTGGTGGAGGTAGGAGGAAAGGCTTTCAAATTTTATGATCCGCTGCGATAATTTTTAAAAATAATTATTTTGCAATTCCAAATTTATAATTTAACCCCCTTTTTTTTTTAAACCACCCCCCCCCCCACCCCACCCCCCCCCCCCCCCCCCCCCCCCCCCCAACTTTTTTTTTTTTTTAAAACAAAAAATTTTAAAATTTTTTTTTTTTTTTTAAAAAAAAAAAAAAAAAATTTTTTTTTTATTTTTTTTTTTTTTTTTTAATTTTTTTTAAAAAAGCATGTAAACAACTTAAAACGGATCAAATTTGAAAAAAAAATTGAAATGAGATCGAAAAGCAGTGCAGGTGATATTATAAATGTATTCATGTACAGTATATTTCCACGTATAAGGCGACCTTCCTATAAGACGAGGTATAAATTTTCTGCCAATTTTTACAATTTTAGCATATATTCAATATATAAGGCGATTCCAAAATTCTCAATATTGTAATACGTAGATATACGAAACTAACAAATTTTAGTTTTTAGCACCTTTCAACACCACATTGGGTGTGTCATCAAATCATGAGAAAAAGTAAAAGTGGAATCAGTGATAAAATCGTTTAAAAAGTGTGGGATTTCTAATACTACGGCTGGCACTGAGGACGATATGTTATGGGATTCTGATGACGACGCAGAATTCGACTCATTAGGTACAGAATGGGACCCATATGATGAACTCAACAATGAAAGTGAGAACATTTTCTTTTGTACCTGTCGTATAAGATGACCCCGAATTTTTTTTGGGGGGGGGTCATTTTTAGGTTTTAAGTATCGTCTTATAAGCGGAAATATACGGTAATTATTTCTTTCAATATTTTCCTCAATAAAATGCCCATTATGTTCCTTTACGGTCATTTATGCAAGAAGTGTTTTATTTTATAAACATGTTACTTTTATAAATGAATGAAAAAATTTCTGTAGAGGTAAGGAGGTTCAAGGGTACTAAGATATTTTCGAATTGTTGATCGACGAACTAAACAAAAATAAAACGCCGACAAGCTGACGTTGATTGCTTGACTATTCTGAAGAAATTTGACTAAAAAAAGAGTCCTTAGGAGTAAACACTTCGAAACACTTACGGAAGGTACCTTAACCCCTTCTGGTAAAATGACGAGTCTAGCTCGTCATTAGTTTTTCATTCCATACCGCACAATGACGAGCTACACTTGTCATACGATTAAAGTTACTGTTAAATATGATAATTTAGTTTAAAATTTCTAGTGTACTGAATTTGGCAACACTTTTATCACTTGTGAAAATCACAAGTCACTATTGCATATTGTTTACTTGGTACAAGTCATTGCCAAATTAATGAGTCAGAATAAAAGAAAACCTACTAAGAAATGCCGTGCGTGTTACAAGAATCAAATTAAAAGCGAGACTACTTGGCGGTGTAAACAATTAAAAATTCCTTTGCAATTTGTTTTGAAAAGTACCACTAGCTTGAAGACTATTATTTGTATAACTTATTAATGTTTTGCTTTGATATTTTCTTAATTTTGCTGTTTCTGATATTATTTAACACTATGTAAAAAGTGGATTTTAATTAAGAATATGTAAGAATTGTAAAACGAAACAAGTTTTTTAAATAAAAATTAAATGGTTATTTCATGCACAGTTTTTCATTATTAAATCATACCGGAAGGGGTTAAGGATTGCATTTCTAATTCAGTTTCAAAACAAAGGAAAACATAAGGTTTCCCGAAATTGGAAGGTTTATCTTGAAGACTTGTCTTATGCCACTTGGTCAAACCAAGCACGATTTGCGCCCAGGGCTACTCTCGTATTAAGACAAAGGGGTGCGCCTTTCGTTTGAACGAGCACCGCAAGGGTGAAAGTCCGACTTATGCTCAAATGAGTCCTCGTAATTTTGAATCAGGGGCCAAGCAGAAGACTATAGGCTTGACCTGTTACCCCCAGAGTTATTGATTGAGAACTTGGGAGGACATTGTAACCACGAAAATATTTTGTGTGCCCCAGTGACCTTTAACGAACACAGCAGATCTTAGGCCTGCTCGGTCTCCGAACCCGCAACCCTCCAGTTGAGAGGGTTGCCTTTGCCGTTTGAGGTACCGCAGCTCTTTAAGACCAACAACAAGCGATATCGTCTGGTTGCCCCAAGATTGAGTTGATAGCATTTTCAAGTTATTGATGGTTCTTCGGCCGAAAAGAGACGAAAATGATCGTCTGACTCTTGGAAAATCAAGAAATATTTTAAACATGATGGTAAATAAATATGTATCCTTTCAGTCCCTAGTTTCAGCTCTGTTTATATGACCGGATTCATGCTGAGGATACCCCTCTCCTCTCCTCAAGTGCTGCCGATAGTGTATTTCACGTAGAAATTACATAAAAATCTCAAATCTCTTGACAGTGCTTTACAGCCTTACTCATTTAAATAAGTAGGCTGTATCATCTTGATCAAACATGTAAAAACCAAACTATTAGTGGTATCTTAGTGCATTTGGCTGTTAGCACCAATACTTCAAACTCTCTCTAATTATTAACCAGATTCCTCCTGTAATGTTAATTTTGTATATAATTCCTTCTAACTAAATGTAAATAGCCTCATTCAATATTTTTGTAAAATTTTTATTCATTTGACGAAATTTTTGTACTTTACTCTTTACACTATATATTATATCCAACTGATTTCAATTAAAACAGCATCTATGTTTTTTTTTTAAATTTCTGAGTATGTTTATCAGACATTCGTCGAAACATTTTTAGGTGGGAGAGATTACTATTAACGCATTGTATGCGGGACACGTACTAGTACGTTTTCTGACGTTGATAGTTGAGCACGGGTCACGTACTAGTACGGGTTAGTGTAACAAAACGGTTTGTGGGTACACAAATAACGGTATATACGGGAAAACAAAGCCGAATGTTCTTGTCTACTACATAGATTCTGGAAAAATTTAGAGAAATAATTTAACATATTTTAGAGAAAATTGTTACTACTGGGAAGAAGAAAAAGCCGAAAAGACAAAGTCGTGTGTGTGCTGTGAAAAAAGTGCGGAGTGAAACATCTTACATATGCAAGTTTTGCCTTGTACCTGCTCATAGAGGAAAATGCTTTGAACATTACCACACTGTAAAACATTAGTTTTATGATTGCTCTTTTCATTATTTTGTGACGTAAAAATGTTTATATATAACAATTCTGTTTGATTGGTTTGGTTTGTTTAGAGTGCTACGGTATGCTTATTTTGGAACATGGGCGCTAATTAGACCAGGACCTATTGCTTAAAGCCGATTTCAAACAGCTACGAACATCCATTCCACAGTGGGATTCGATCCCACGAACTACGGTACCGAAGGGCAGCATCCTAACTAGTCTGCCATCGTTCGGCATAACATAATTCGAAAAAGTCAAAACTATATACTAGTATTTCTATTTGATTTTTCATACTTACGATACTATAAATTTATCCACTAAAATATATTTTTGTTTACAAAAATCTTATGGTTGTTATTTATATATTTCTATTTATATATTTGTTTATATATTTTATATTGAAATATAAAAAGTTGGTTACAAATATTAAATTATTTTCGATCTATTGAGATTTAACCGAACAACTAAATTTAGGCGCAAAACGCTAGCTCCCGGAGCAATTCCGCTACGAAATGTACCAGCACCCAATGTGTTAATTGAAAGAATAAAATCCCTGAGAAAGAAAAAAAACTGAAATATTTTTCGAAGCTATTATATAGTTAATTAAGGAACAAAAAATTGTATACTTTACTATATTTTAAACTGAATTTCAAATAAACCAGGAAGATCCGAATGTTTTAGACAGTAAAATTATAAAATAATTTTAAATCCGTTTACTTTAATAGCATAATTTTATTTGTACATTTTGGAATTGTTTCTTTGCAGAAATTGTTTCTTTGTGAAAAGGCAGAAAATCGACAGAGAACTTCAGTAGAGTAGTTTTTTTACTCACTGCGAAAAGGCAAAACAGACTGCCAGTTTCGAAACGGCTGTCTTATCAAAGCTTAGAGCATCAGCTTCTTAAGCTTTGAAAAAGCTGTCTCGGAAAAATTTATTTGTGGAATTTAAATATTGATATTCGTATCACCATTTATGCACAATTTCTCAGACAGTAACTACGCAAGAGAAATAAGTAGGTCCCCATTTAAAGAAATATAACATTCTTTGAACTAGTGGTAAGCAAATACTTTTGAGGCAGCCTAAGTTGAAAATATATATCACATCATAATCTGATTTGAATCAAGTCTATCAAGAGAGAAGTAAAATTCACTTCAGTTTGTTTCAAATACAACTCTATTGTAGATCAAATTATTGCATACGAGTGGCTAAGAAAGGGAAATGTGTTTAAGTTCATTTACTTGTACTATTCTATTTTTGTCAGTTTATGTAGGACAAATAACATCCCTTTTAGTTATTATTGTTATTAAGCTGCTTTGACAATACAACTTATATTAACTATTATCAGCTAATAAATAAATTCAATTATTAGTTTGTAGTAGAAAATTAGTAGTTTAATGAAATAATAACTTGCATGAGCTCCACGGGATGTCAATAATTTTAGACTTAAGTATTAATGTATGTCAGATTCTTGGGATTTCAACCTCGGACTGACATGAGCTGTCGTGCCAATAGCAATGTTATACAATTAAATATTTTTGTGATGATTATTAAAAATGTTTTTATTACGTGTATTACTTCAACATTTTACGAAATAGTAATACACTTTGCAAGAACGAGTAAACATTTATTAAAAGATGTTCAATATTTTTTATTTTACTTAACATTTACTATATTATCGCAACCTATAAAATATTACTGATATCAACATAATTCCAATAAAATGACGAGTCTAGCTCGTCATTGGATTTTAATGTTATACCGCACAATGACAAGCTACACTCGTCATGCGACTAAAGTTAATGTTAAATATAAAATTTAGTTTATAATTTCTATTATACTGAATTTAGAAGACTTTTGTCACTTGTGGAATACCAATAACTATTACATATGTTTATTTAGAATTTCTTGATACAAGTCACTGCCAAATTAGGTCAGAATAAAAGAAAACCTAAGAAATGCCGTAGTGTTACAAGAATTAAATTAGAAGTGAGACTCCAGCGGTGTAAACAATTCATTATTCCTTTGCACTTTGTTTTGAAAAGTACCACTAGCTTGAAATATTATCTGTATACCTTATTAATGTTTTGCTGATTTTCTTAATTATATTTTCTGATATTATTAACACTATGTAAAAAAGTGGATTTCAATTAGGAATATGTAAGAATTGTAAAATGAAACAAGTTTTTTAAATAAAAAATAAATGGTTACTTCACGCACAGTTTTTCATTATTAAATTGTACCGGAAGGGGTTAATAAACTCTTATTAATAGAAAAATAATTAAATAAGCATTTTCCGCAAGTGCTTTGGTATATTTAACCCCTTGACACATACAAATAAAATGTGCATCGATGTATCTGAAGAAGACTAATTTGGCTTGCCTGACGCACCAGTGATTACTCAAATATTCCACATTATGAATACTTTGATGATAATTTTTAGCCGCATTCTCATCACCAGAATAGCCTAATGTACTTTCATTGTTTCTGTCATATAATGCATCCAACCCAGACATTTAGAAGGACTACTTCTGAATTTTACTTTACTCAAATATGTACTTTGACGGTCGAGGAGGAAGACCACTGCTATACTGATTACAGCACTCATTGCGATACATTTCGTTTATTTACTTAATGCGATATTGTTTATCTGTGCTGTTGTGGAGAACGGGGTGGGGTATGCACCTGTAAGAATCTGAACAAAATACCATCGATGCACGACCGAAACACAGAAAGAATGCAATAATAAACCGTCCGGCTTTTGCCGAAGATAGTGCTTGACGAGCGAGAGTCGTCAATGTCTACAACGGCACAGAATATGCACGCCGCGTCAGAGCCGTCATTGTATGTCAAGGGCTAAAGGGAACCTTGTGAAATGATGGATTTCGCAAGGATGCCAGATATCTGAAAAAATTGGTAACCAATGTAGATTTAGTTGCAGGGCCCAGCCAATATTTTCATGTAGGTTTAGCCTTTAACGTTACTCCTCGGTGTTCAAGGTATGCGGTATTTGCACATTCACTATGGTCACCCATATATAAATATTTCTATCCCCTGGGAGTTTAGAAAAGGTAAACTTCTGAAGTCTCAGAGAAGTTAGAGGAAAAGTTTCTTTGGCGGCTATAAATTCCAAGACCTAGGGCTCAGAAGAGACAGGGGAAAATTTAGGCCTCATTCTGGTGCTGCCGCCTCTACTGTAGAAATAGTAGGTAGGATTTGTAAATAGTAACTTGCCGCAGTAAAAAAAATTAATGGTACGTAACCTCATTGTGATTTTTCCCATTAAAGGCCCTATGACTGCTCCAAGTGACTGAATATTTTTGTGATCAAGATTATTTAATAATCTTTTTTACTTTTATTACTCTCACGTTTTACGAAATAGAAATACACGTTGCAAAAGCGAGTGAACAATATTAAAAATTGTTCGATATGTTTCTATTTGACCTAAATTCAATATATTTTCTTGACTATAAAAGCATTACATCAACATTTAACGAACTCTTATTAATAGAAAAAAAATTAATCATGCATTTTCAACAAGTACTTTGATACATTTAAAAGGAAATTTGTAAAATTATGGTTTCAGCTAGGATGCTGAATATCTGAAAAATTTAATTGATGTAGAATTAGTTGCTATATTTTCATGTAGGTTTAGCCTGCAACATTACCCCTCGGTGTGCAAGGTATGCTGTATTTGAACATTCACTATGGTCACCCATATATAAATATTTCTCTCTCCTGGGAGTCTAGAAAAAGCAAATTTTTGAAAAGATCCAAGAAGACAGCCAAAAGGCTTCTTTGGCTGCTCTAAATTCCAAAACTTAGTTCTCAGAAGAGACAGGGAAACACTTAAGGCCACCTTCTGGTACTGTCACCGCTAATGTAGAAATAGTAGGTAGGATTTGTAAATAGTAACTTGTTACAATAAAAAAAAATAGTGGTAGATAACCTCATTGTGATTCTATTAAATGACCATGACTGCTCCAAGGTACTGAATATTTTTGTGATAAAGATTTAAAAATTTTTTTTACGTGCAAAACTTTCGTTTTACGAAATAGTAATACACGCGAGTAAATATTATTAAAAATTGTTCAATATATTTTTTATTTGACGTAATATTCAATATATTTTCGTAACTTATAAAAGTATTAAACTGACATCAACGTTTAATAAAGCCTCATTAATAGAAAAAGAAATTAAATAAGTATTTTCAACTAGTATTTTGCTTTTTTTAAAGGGAACTTTGTAAAATTATGTATTCCGCAAGGATGCTGGATATCTGAAAAATATATTGGTTAGGTTATCTAGGCTGTGACCTGTAGCTACAGGGCACAGCCTAGATTTTCATGTAGATTGAGCCTGCAACGTTACCCCTCGATCTGTAAGGGGCACATTCACTAAGGTCACCCCTATACAAATATTTCACTACGGTTACCCCTATACAAATATTTCACTACGGTTACTCCTATACAAATATTTCACTATGGTTACCCATTTATAATTATTTCACTATGGTTACCCATTTATAAATATTTTTATCTCCTTCGAGTCTGGAAAGGCAAATTTCTGAAGGCTCCGAGAAGACAGCCAAAAAACCTTTGACGGGTATAAATTCCACGACCTAGTGCTCAGAAAAGACAGGTGAAAATTTTAGGGAACATTCTGGAGCTGCCGCCGTGACTGTAGAAATATTAGGTAAAGAGTAACTTGTAATAAGTTAGTGGCATATAACCTGATATTGTGATTTTTCCCACTAATGACGCCATGACTGCTCCAAGTGACTGACAATTGAGTACTTACCGCTGTAACGTGATCCATAGTGATGATTTCTGACGTATCTTCAAGCTCGGGTACAGGAGGTTCCATCGAGAAATCTATGCTGTCCATTTCACCCAGGGACAATACCTAAGAAATAACATTTTACTTTCAGTGATATTTTTACATGCGTATGCATATGTGTACAATTGAACATCTTTTTGTCGAACATCTACTCTCCGAATTTCTCTATATTGAGAACTCCTTGTAACAAAAAACACCGAGTTTCTTCTTAAAATATCAAAATAGCGAAGTGAATCCTATTTAGCGAACATTTTTCTGTAATCCAATTTAGTTCTCGATTTCTCATCATAGTCATGATCATTATGCGTTGAATGTTTTGATGAAATATTATTTATAACAGACATATTAAGTTGATTATTGTAATCATTCGTAATGCATTAAAGGAAATGCATTAATTACATTACGGAGTTCCATAAACATACGAATATGCTTATTGTTTGTATCCCATGGCATTCAGGTGTTAAAATAACTGAACCATGAGAACGACAAACTTATTTAAAGCTGTTTCAATTTCATATATAGTCCGTTTTAGTTCATAATAGTGTACAATAATTATTTTATTCTGTACATTAACATAATAAACTGCATTTCAATATATTCACATTAACCCATTGTGTGCTGGTACATTTCGCACAATTGTAAACGGCATTTTGAGCGTAAATTTAGTTATTCAGTTCTCTCTCTCTATAGATATCTATTTCTAACTCTTCCATACTTCCATATTTACAAACTTTTTCTCCCATATTTTTATATTTATATTTTTCTTTTTTATATTTTCTTATTTTTTTTTTATTTTAATTTATATTTTTTTTCTCTTCTTTTCTCCGTTTTTATATTTCTTTTTTTTTTTTTCTATTTTTTTTTTTTTTTTTCTCTTTTCTTTTTTTCTTTTTTTTTTTTTTTTTTTTTTTTATTTTTTATTTTTTTTTTTTTTTTTTCTTTTTTTTCTTTTTTTTTTTTTTTTTTTTCTCTTTTTTTTTTTTTTTTTTTTTTTTTTTCTTTATTTTTTTTTTCTTTTTTTTTATTTTCTTTTTTTTATTTTATTATTTTTTTTTTTTATTTATTTTTTTATTCTTTTTCTTTTTTTTTTCTTTTTTATTTTTTTTTTTATTTTTTTTTTATATTTTTTTATTTTTTTTTTATTTACTATTTCATTTCTATTATCTACATTATTATTTTTCTATATATGATTTTATTTTTTTATATATATATATATTATCTGTTTTCTCTCTTTTTTACAAAACAAAAAACACAAAACACACACGCACACGCAGGACGCGCAAACACACGCACGCGAGAAAACACGCGTCTATGTTGAATTGTTTCAATTTCCTTACATTTTCAACAAAAATTTGCCGTATTTTCCAAACCTATCTCAAAGTATTTTTCCTAAACCTGTCTATCTCGCTTTTTCGTAAGAAACACAACATTCCAGTTTAGAACCTTATTCCGTTGACAACAGCACAAGTTCCCATTTAGTACATTCTAGTTTTCTCTTAGTTATTTGGTCAAAAATGTAATTGTACAAATCTCTGTTCTGGAATAATAAATTAATTGAGTAAAATAGGAGAGGGAAGAAATTTCTCTTGGAAATAGAATAGTTCTCTATATAGCTATGAATAAAGTATATCGATCTTGTGCTCAATTTTAGAGCTAAATAGGTTTAAAAGAAAATTGAATTTAACTATCAAAATGGAAATTCTGTATTTTTGAAGGAAAAATTATGAAGAAAACATCGCCGCTAAATTTTTAATTCCACCAGTATATTTTTATCATGAAAAACAAAGATCGTACAAAACTTCGAATTGCAAAACAATGAAAAAATAATTCATGTAAATAAAACTAAAATTACTTCAAAATTTCGATCTTTTTATTGTGTAAAGAAGTTCTTTCTAATTTTCTTAAAATGTGTATAGAAACTTGTCAAAAAACCAGGAATTACACTTCTAGTTTTCTCTCTCGGAGGGTTATTTGGTCAGGGAATGGGTGGGAATTGTACCAAAACCGGGTCTCTGTTCTGGAATAATAGGGAATCGGGATTGAGTAAGGGGGAATAGGAGAGGGAAGAAATTTCTCTTTGGAAATAGAACTAGTTCTCCGTCTATAGCCTAATGAATAAAGTATCATCTCGCATCTTGCTGCCTCAATTTTAGAGCTAAAAATGGCAGGTGTTAAAAGAAAATTGAATGTTTTAACTATCGAAAAAAATGGAAATTCTGTCATTTTTGAAGGAAAACCCTTCTATGAAGAAAAGCGTAGTCGCCGCTAAATTTGGAATTCCACCCAGTACTATTTTCCCTATCATGAAAAACAAAGATCGTACAAAACTTCGAAAACGGTTGCAAAACAATGAAAAATAATCGTGCATGTAAATAAAACTAAAATTACTTCAAAATTTCGATCTTTTGTATTGTGTAAAGAAATTTTCTTAGTCTAATTTCATAAAACCTGTGTATATCGAAACTTGTTTATCTCGAATTTTTTTTAACTCCCAAGAGATTCGAGATAGACAGGTTTGACTGCATACCTATAATGTATAAATATTCATACATATGGTATCATTTTCGCAAGGATAAATAAAATGTTAATTTTAAATCTAAATCGATATTTTAATCAACCTTCCCATTTTGTGGTTCACCAACGACTGATGTAAAAACTAGTTTTTATTTGTCTAAATGTTTCCAGAATCCATTTAGTAGACAAGAACATTCGGCTTCGTTTTCCTGTATATACCATTATTTTTGTACCCTCAAACAAACCATGTTGTTACACTATCTCGTACTAGTACGTGTCCCGTGCTCAAGTATCAATCGTAGTAGAATCATATCAATGTAGTATATTTTACTGTTTTCATAAAATATCTAAAAAGTGCTAAAGCTGAAAGGAAAAATAATAAAGAAATGAATTACAATCACATGTCGTGTCATTTTGATATCAAACACAAATTGTATAAATCGAATATGGATTTATTTCATATACTTAACAAAGTTACCAACCGTAAGGAATTCAGCTAATTTATTATGAAACCTAGACTATGTAGTAATTAAAAAATAAATATTCCAAGTGCATTTCCAGTAATAATTCTCTTAAGTGTAACTAGCAAATATGCTCGTCCTTCGCTACGGGGAATTTTGTATATTACTTTTAATCATATTTTTTATTTGTATATTAATCTTTAAATCCTCAGAGCAGTTCATGGGCCAATAAACATGATAGTTTCTGTTATACGTATAATATAGCCGTATAAAAGTCTTATAATGCATTAAATTGCATTAGACCAGTGTTAAGTTTATATATTACTAGCAAATGTGCCCGTGCTTCGCTATGGTGAACTTAATATATTACTTTTAAACAAAGATTTTTTTCTTGCATAAATCTATAAATTCGTCACAGTTCAGTTCGAGTCATTGGCATATTATATATTTCTATTATAAACGTATTATAACAATATTCAGTTTTTATAATCGAATTTGTGTCTTATATTAAATTGGTAAAATGTAAGTTTAACACTATTACTGTATTACTACTGTACGTTGATTAGCAACGTTAATAGATCTTGCCATATTACGTGGTAGAATAGGAAGCAGAGGTTTTGACAGCAACAGTGCTAATTTTGTTGGTATTAATAAATGTCATCCAAACCACATGGTTTTATATGAAACAGAAACACACATTCATTTTGACAACCATATGAATATAAAGATAACTATATTAAAATGATAGGTTTTTAGTTGTTAGAATATTGTTGATAAACATTTCATTGTAACGTAAAAATTAACCAAGAATTGAATTTAAAATTAGTTCTCATATAAAAATGCTATAATTTGCATCACATAGAAATGAAAGTTAATCACTTTATATCTAAATTTCCAGGTCAAATCGAATTGATACTACGCAGACGATGTTTAATACAAAATATGAAATGAATGAGATATTTAAAGTAATGACGTCATAATGATAGAAAAATATCGTTTTCAAGTATTTATTATGTTATAAATTGAAAATTTTAATCTCCTTTTAACCGAGGAAAACTGCGTTTAAAACAATTACTTCGGATGACGTCACATTGCTAGAAATATTGCTTCTTTCACTTAGTTATGCTGCGATAAATTAAGAAATTAATCGTTTGCGTTTAACCGGGGAAAATAAAGCTTGGAATAATGACATGAAATGCTCGAAAAAGGGGAAAGAAATGTATTTCGAACGTTGAAAATTTACAAAAACCTTCCAAAGAATATACCTAAGAATTTCCCAAATTTTCACGGCGATTGGATGCATGGGTTTTGAGTCTATCGAGTGCAGACAGACAAATTCATTTATATATATATATATATATATATATATATATATATATATATATACATATACATACATACATACATGCACATACACATGTATATATATATTGTTGTTGTAATGTACTTACAACACTAACACCAATGTGCGTTTACTAAGGTGAAACACAGTAACTAGTACGTGTCCCGCGCTCAAGTATCGATCATTAGAAAACGTACTAGTATGTGTCCCGCACTTAAGTATCAATCGTCAGAAAACGTACTAGTACGTGTCCCGCATACAATGTGTTAATACGTATTTGGTATAAATGGCTCAGACATTAATGGATTAAGGTTTTAAATTAGATATTCATACACGGTTTTTAACACCTTCCGGTAAAATGACGAGTCTAGCTCGTCATTGGTTTTTTATTCCATACCGCACAATAACGAGCTACACTCGTCATGCGACTAAAGTTACTGATAAATATGATAATTTAGTTTAAAATTTCTAGTGTACTGAATTTAGCAACACTTTTGTTACTTGTGGAAATCCCAGGTCACTATTACATATTGTTTTTAAAGTTTCTTGGTACAAGTCACTGCCAAACTCATGAGTCAGAATAAAAGAAAACCTAAGAAATGCCGTGTGTGTTACAAGAATCAAATTAAAAGTGAGACTACTTGGCGGTGTAAACAATTAAGAATTCCTTTGCACTTCGTTTTGAAAAGTACCACTAGCTTGAAGACTATTATCTGTATACCTTATTAATGTTTTGCTTTGATATTTTCTTAAATTTACCGTTTCTGATACTTAACACTATGTGAAAAGTGGATTTTAATTAAGAATATGTAAGAATTGTAAAAATAAATGGTTACTTCACGCACAGTTTTTCATTATTAAATCGTACCGGAAAGGGTTAAAATGGAATCAGAAAACTGACCTCCATGTCCGTTTCAAGTGGAGAATATTGTCCCCGGATGCATCTGCACATGAGAATTTCCAGCATCAGTTTGTGTCGATCACGATGCTAAGACTTCATATCTATAATCACGTCAAACTCTTCACTACACGCGGCTATTGTATATATACACAGCTGACTTCTCCACCCAGAGGTATAGCAGAATCGTCTCTACCAGCGAAAATTTTATTACTTTTTTTTTGACGTTTTGGCGTAATATGTTGGACATTAATGTGAGTAACAGTTTGAGCAGCTTACATAAACAATTCTGTGTCTTTTAATCTTCCAGATAAAGAAATGATTTGTTATCAAATTATTTCAAGATAAATGAATAGAATGAAAGATATTTAACCCTCCTGCTAGCTTAAATTGAAATCTACGAATTCTGATGTCTTTATCACATAACTTCCTTCTGCGTCATATACTTTTTTTTACTTTGTTCAATAAGTTATTAGGATTTGTCTTTACATTTCCTATCAATATTCAATGTTGGTTTAATTTTCTAAAGTTATTCTCACCGTCCGAGTATAACCCCAGTACTGCAATATACCAAAGACACGCAGTTTAAAACCCATTACACTGAGACTATTTTTATACTACGATAGAGCCCATCATATGATGGGATCAGTAAAAGTTTCCCAGAATTTTAAAGTACCCTATGAGGCTGGTAAAAAATGGTTTGTTTTTTGGCTGAGAATTATCTGGTACATGCTCAATAATTTGTTTATCTTCATACTCTTCTAAAGTCTCCCGATACTGTGAATGCAGTTTAGAATCACGTTGAATTCATTTAGAAAGATAATTCAAAGTTTTCTTAGCTAAATCAAAATTATCGTTAAGTTCATCTCGATAATTTTTGCCACAGTAATTAATAGAAGTGAAAGAATAAATCTATCATTTCCACTACTCTGGAGGTAAATAGAATTTGTTAATTCCGGTGATAAAAATTTGTATTGCAACAAAAAAATAATTGATTAGATACATATGTGATAATTTTAATCGATCATTTAAGACAAATGTAAAAGAAAATTATTTACGTAATATCTAAGTTCAGTGATAAAACAGATGAAAATAATACAGACGACATTTAAATAATTTAAAAATAAAATGATTAAAGGAATGACGTCATTATTCTAGAAAAAAATGTTATTTTACCTATTTATTATGTGATAAATTTAATCCCCTGCTCTTAACCGGAGAATAGGGCTTGAAAAAATGTCATTAAATTAGAAAGGGGGAAATTTTGAACTTTTAAAAGACGACAGTATTTTTTGCTGTGATATTAAGCTTATTTCTATCACTATTTTAGAATCGATCGATAGTTTAGATGAAGATAAACTAGAGCATCTAATGACATTATTTCAAGCCCTATTTTCCCCGGTTATGAGCAGGCGATAAATTTATCAATTTAACACATAGGTAAAAAACGTTTTCTAGCATTATGAGGTCATTCCTTTATCTCATCTACTTATTTAAGTTATTTAAATATCGTCTGCATTATTTTCATACGTTTTATCACTGAACTTAGATATTACAGAAATAATTTTCTTTTATATTTTGCTTAAATAATAGATTAGGTACATGTAATAATTTTAAATTTAATCATCTATTTTTTGTTGCAATACAAATTTATCACCAGTATTAAACTCTACCTCCAGGGGTTAATAGTAATTTTTTCATTCCATTACTGCCATCAATTACTGTGGCAAAAAATAAATAGGAAGAACTTAATTTCGACGTTGCTAAGAAAACTTTAAATTATTTTTCTAAATGAATTGAACGTGATTCTGAACTGCTTTGGTTTGGTTTGGTTTGTACAACTGCACTGTTCACAGTATCGGGACCTACTGCTTAAAGCCGATTCCGAAGTAAAATCCATGCCATAGTATTCGACCCAGAACAATGGTACCGACGATAGTAACAATCGGCCACGGCGATTCTAACTGCATTCACAGTATCGGAGACTTTAAAAGTATGATTTATAGCATGTACCAGATAATTATCAGCCAAAAACCAAACCATTTTATCATATAATAGTTAAAAAAAACATTTTTCTAACATTATGACGTCATTATTGTAAAAATGTCATTGAATAATTTCTTATTTTAAATTATTTAAATATCGTCTGCATTATTTTCATACGTTTTGTCACGGTACTTAGAAATTACGTAAATAATGTATTTTTATATTTGACTTAATAAATTAGGTATATATGTGATAATTTAAAATTTAGTCATCAATTTTTTGCTGCAATGACAATTTTATCACAGGTATCAACAACTAATTCTTTTCACAAAAGTCTAGGAGTCTATTTTACGGAATATATAGCGTTTAAGTTATATATCTTTGAAAATTGAGATGTTTTTTCGCTTGTGTGTTTGATTTTTATAAACCACATGTTTGCCTTGTAACATATCTAATTATTGTATATATATTATTATTATTACCTCCATGTGTTATTGCCTGTATATATATTGTAACTGTAACTATGACTCTTGTATGTTGTTGGTAACCTTAACTGAATGATTTTTGAGCATGTAGATGCTGTAGCGGTGTATACGAATTGGTGGCTAGAGTGCCATGCTATGCTGTAAATAATCTTTGCATATTAATCAAGATCAATAAAGTATATTCAAGGAACTATGTGTTCATGTTTGAAGAGTACAAATCTAATATGCCTAAATGAATTCAATGTGATTATAAACTGCATTCATAGTATCGGGATGCTTTAGAGGAGTATGGAGATAAATTATTGAGTGTGTACCAGATAATTCTCAGCCAAAAAAACGAACCATTTATTTTCTACCTGAGTCGTAGGGTACTGTACAATTCTGAAAAATTAAAAACTTTATTGATGTCGTCCTATGACGGGATACATGCTAGTATATAAAATATAAAGCGATGAATGACAAAATAACATCGGGGTTTTGGGTCCATTTAAAATAAGGTAACTATGTGCAAGACGAGTGTGTCCTATACGCAAGCTAGTTAGGTAATTTAAACCCTCCGAGTGGAACACATCGAGGAGAAAAAGTCTCCAAAAAATACGCTAAAGTTTTATTGTGTCAGTGACCAAAGTGTTCTATGATTTTTTGCTTCATAATTTGTAAACTAGATTAAAATACTGGAAACCCACCCTCGTTATTGTCCCTTTACTTCCAGTTATAAATAGATATTATAGATTGTTAATTTTTAATACACATAACGGTCGTCAAGTCTCGAAGATCATAAGACATAATAGATTCTAAAAGTACAAATAAAAATATCCTGTAAGAGAATTATTTATATTTTTTTACGAAGGTCATCCAAGCTATTTAAGTGGTACAATTAGAGATACATCTGTTACCGGAAACGAAATACTTCGAAATAGAGATTTACACAGCCATGAAAACCTATCAGCGTCTTTGTGCCTCAGGGAGTAGAGGTGAATCCCTCAATTAAATATCAGTCAAAGAGGGGCGCAGTTCCTAAACAATCGACCTGACCCTCCTACCTCAAAACTCCATGGAGGAAAACACTGTGTAAAATTGTCCGTACCAACCGCTTTGAAAATTTCATCGGTTTGGCGGAATTGTACGTGCGAACCGCTTAGAGGGTTAACCTTTGGCTTCGGCTGAGCGCTGGCTTTTGTTTGGACTACGAATCGGCATCATTTTCAAAAATTCTTCCACTTTTTCAAGAGGGAAAAATGTTTTGTCCTATTGTCACTTTTTGGGAGTGGATGACGTTAAAATGCAGGGTTGCTCTAAAACCAGTCTGAAAGTTATTTGACAACTCACTTTGAGAAATACCGTTAAATTTTGGATCCATGATCAGATTAAATAAATAAAAAAAACAACGAAGGAAAGAAACTTTGACTCCCTTGTAAACGGATTAGGTTCACATGAAAGAATGAATAGTTTACAAACAACTGCTAGACATGGACAAAAAAGCGCCAGTACTTCCACATGTCGCCAAACAATATCACATTCTTCCTTCGCGGTACTGATGCACTGAGCAAAACTTCAACAATAGGGAGGGACTGGCCAAATGACAAGTGAGTAATGACCCCATCCCTGCAAAAGGGAAGAAATATCTACGGTACAACTGTTGTACCCTAGGCCGACTTTTGTGTTTTCTAAATATTTATGGTACAACTGCTGTACCAACCGAAACCTAAAAGTTAACTGATGCACAGTAAAAATGAGAGGCTAAGATTCATTACCACGGTCGGCATACAGTGGTTCCTCGTTTTTTCGCCGTTAATGGAGACCAGAACCTTCCGCGAAAGCTGTAAAACCGCGAGTGGGAGCTGCTCCTACGAATTTTCGTGTATGCGGGTACACGAATGTTTTAAATATGTAAACAGTATTTATACTTTACACATTTAAAACAAAATTACAACAGTATACGTATTTACTTAAACTTATCAGTCCTAATTAATAAGGTTAATTACAGAACCTTATACGGTAATAAGCATTAATCAACACTTCTTTCTGAGAGAGGCGAAGAGTCTTGTGTTGACAGCGAAGGAGAGGCTGTCACTTGACTTTTAGAAGCTTTAGACTCACTCAGAGAATCTTCTACTGGGGAATCTGACATTAAAGCCGGGGGCTTTACCTTGGAGAGAAACATGTTGATGGATAATTGTTGTCTTCGTTTTTTCTATCATTGGTCGATGTTGCACCGAAAACCAATCACTCAGCTTCAAGGGTCAAAGTAATTAGATTTAACGGAGTACCTGGCGAAGTGGAAGATCTTCACTTTAACCTCCGAACGTAAGCAGATCAAAACATAAATTTAGGTCTAAGCAAAAAATTATCCCAACAAAAATTTAATACACTCCAGCTCACAAGGGAGCGAGGAGGAGAGGACGTTCTCATAAAAAATTTATGAGTAACCAACGCGTTGTCTAATTGGGGGATCATTAGACTGGAACCTTGACGATGACCAGTAGGTATGGTTATCAGCAATACACGCATTCAAAACATGAAGCTCAGAAATAATAAAAATTACACAAAAAAAAATTCAGGGACTATAACAGTAGCAAATTGGTAGAGCAAATTATAAAAATTAACATAAAGTGACAGCGCTAAGATATATTTTTGTATTTTATAAAATTTTAAAATTTTTATTAAGCATTTTTTTCAGTTTTTTATTTTTATAAAACATAAAACGAGACAAAACATTACGCAAAGTATAAAATAAACGACAACAAAGTAGCGGAATGATACGATGACCAAAATATTGGAAAAAAATAAAATTAAGAAAAAATAGCCAAAAAGTACGGAAAAAGGGAATGAAAACAGCAAAATAACAAAATTTATGAGAGCCCGTGGTATGTACTGAGTCAATTCAACTTTGTTTGACATGCAGAGATCCTTCTTTCTCGCGCATCAACATGAAACAAAGCTCTTTTCAACAATATGGCTGCCGACATGGCGGTATTTTTTCATTTTTATTTTTTGATGAATATTTTGAAAAAAAAAAAAAACCGCGAAGTACTAAAGCCGCAAAACATGAAGTGCGAGGTTTCGAGGAAACACTATATACGATTCTTCAAGTTCATTGCGACTCACATGCTTATTTTGTAATCCGTTTACGCACGATGTCATTGTAGATGGATTATTCATTTGTGAAATAATACTTTGTGTAAAAGCGGCTAAAGTTACTAAAGTTACTAGAAATGAAAGAGCCGCTGCAAATGCAGTACACATCTATTTCTATAGTTGAGTTTCGGAAACTCTTTTCAGGATCAAAATATTCACAAATCTACTTGACATATAACTAAATATTTGACATAACTTATTGGTGTGGAACTTTACACTCTGCGATGATTTTCACAAAATTAAAATTTTGATTACAGTTGACTAATTATCTTACAGAACTTTTGCTGAAGGTTTTAAAATTTTTAGCCCAATTTTAAAAACATACCAGATTTTTGCTAAATATTTTACGCTTTATCAATAATATGATTAACTTTGTCAATGATGTTTTGAATGAACTAAGTAAAATTCTTACTTACAATTACATATTTTATGTTGCATATGATCATTTTAATTAAATTAAAAATGAAATTATTTGTTTAAAGAGAAGTAAATATAGTGCGATTCTTTATAAATATAAAAAGAAATGGGTTTCTTTCTATGGGTAATCAATTCTATGTATAACAACACTCCTAAATTTCGTTTCAAATACTGGAAAATAAATTTGAAAGTACAGTGGTTTCCAAATGCCGCTGTAATATTAACACTTGGTTTGGATCTCTACGGTCTACTGTTTTGCACACGAGGGCTAATGAGACCGGGACCTACAGCTTAAAGCCGATTCCGAACGGCTATCCATGCCATAGTGGGATTCGAACCCACGAACTCTGGTACCGACGATCAGCGCCCTAACCAATCGGCTAGCGTTCGGCATTAACACTTGGCATGCGGGTATATTTCATCGTCATCTTACGCGTGCAGAGGGCGTTTTTACGTGAATCGGGCGAAAGTTTAGTTATTCAGAAAAATCAGAATAAATCAAAAACTACCTTGTTTTTATGAACGAATCTTTTTTATTTTACACTTTAATATATACTGTATAATTATTTAACAACAACAATATTTTTAAGAAAAAAAAAACGATTTTTAAAATTAAAGTCCGATAATCTGTCAGCGCATATTTCATCACTTTGTCACAACGGCTCATTTTATTAATTTTGTATTTAACAATAAAAAACCAAGCTTAAAATTGACAAAACACGACTTGTACGTTCTAGAGCTAGGAATTCGATTGAAGACGAAATAACGTAATAAAAGACCGAGTAACTCGAGAATTATAACTTATGGAAAGAAAAAATAAAAAGCATTGCATAGCAACGCAAACAGGCATATAATGTCACACATACTGATACGTAGATTTGTGGTGGTTAGCGGATATCCACCACAAAATCTACTAAATACGTATTTTTACGTAACCCGCTCTCCAGTGACAGACTGCAAAAAACGTAAAAATACGTTGCTCACACGCAAAGTGTTAAATGCAGGTTTCACCAAAGTCTTTTAACCCTTAATTTGTCTAAGTCCGCTACAACGAACAATCAAATAAATAAAATCTGGCGGATTTATGAAAACTTCTGTACTGCTTAAATATCTAACAAAAACTTTAAAATATATTTCTATTACGGTAAAAAAAAAATAAAATTCTTATTTGGCAACACTGTCAGTTTGAGACAAAATAGGAAAATAACAGAATTAAAAAATATTTGAAAAACATCTTGTCAAATTAAGGGTTAACGGCTAACCACGTTTAACCCATAGCTCCAACCAATGGTGGGATGCATTCTCCGTTTAAACAGAGATTAACCGAGGTTAGCCTTTAAACAACTTTGGTGAGACCGTTCCTAAGTCTAAAGTTAAAATTAATTCAACCAAACTACCAACAATAAGTTCATTTGTCATAGTTAGGCTCATTGCAGACACAGCGGATTTTTTACCTAGCGGAGAATTTACCCTCACCGATTAATGAAATCAACCAATCAAAGTGGTTGATTTCGTTAAGCAGAGACCGTAGATTCTCCGCTCGGTAAAAAATTCGCTGTGTGTGCAACCAGCCTTATGCTGCAGTTACGATTGCGGTAAAACAGATGACAGTAAAATTAGCAAAACAGTCGAAAATTGCTTCAATTTAAAAACAAAATTAACAGCTAATAGTTTTACACTCCAAATCCCATAATAATTAAGGAGAAATGAAGACCAAGTATTAAAAACTGTAGAGGGTTTAGAAATTGAATTTTAGTTTACAATTTGGTTTCTGATTTATAAATTTCATAAATAACAGGGCTTACATAGAGATGTAAGCATACATTCAAAGAGAAGTTGTGCATTACCTTTTCTTGAGATAATTTCCCCATGAATGGAATTTTTCCTACAACCTCCAAGAAAGGCACTGTACATAGAATTCGCATCATATTGAAAGCGTGTGTGAAGGCGAACTTGCTGGATACAGACTCCTTTTCAAACTCAGACCAACAGATATAACCTACAGACAGACTGTGGTTTTCGTAATTGCTAGGTGGGTTTAGAAGACTAATGATTTATGAACTGACAAACAGCAGCACTACAAAGCGAACTGTAAAAGGCAATGATTCACTGGAAGTTTACAAGAAAGCCTTAACGCATCCTCGATCTCCTGTGTGTTTCTCCTGTGAAATTCTCACGATAAGCCTTTATTTTGAATGTTTTTATCTTAAAAAGGAAATTGAAGTTGAACATAAATGACATTGATAAGACTATCGCATATTTAGATAATGCGCCATGTATTGTGACGCAGAATAGAAAGCCGGGTTGGATTTAGATTTAATGCATTCTGTGTTTGAAAACAAGGTGATATCAATCCCAGACAAACGGGGGAAAAGATCTTATACACACAGAAAAAAACGAGATTTAGTTTTCTACAAGACACTGAATCTCGTGACAAATTTCAGAGTGTTTAAATGCATGTCATAGAATATATATCTATACATACATGTAAGGATGGTTGGTTAGTTAAAGTTTTACTGCGCAAGGTCCTATTTAGGACATAAGCCATAAGAACAAGGTGATTTTTCGTAAATACAACAAGACATCAGATAAAAGTGCCCTAATCCGAAAACAGAACAGGCTAAAACCAGCAAAGGTAAATCCGTACCAATTTAAAAAAATTATAGAAATGTATAATGTATATGTACTCAAGTGCATAGGAAAGGTACGTAAAAGGTAAAATGATGAAACATTAAAAGCTAAAAGCATAAAGCACAATACATACATGTAAGGAAAAAGTAAATTAAATCTACAAGCGAATTGTAGATACTTCTACAGCTTTTTAAGGATATTGGTGTCGACGAACATAATTAACCTCTTAACGTGCACGCTCGAGATAACTCGAGCGCGCTAAAGTAGCCAAACTGTGCACACTAGAGATAATTCAAGCAGCGTTGTACTTTATGTAGCTATAATTTTTCACACTCGAATACAATCAAGAGTTGAAAATAACAATGTGAAATAAATAAAATCGTTACACGTGTAATAGTTGCAATATTAGGCTATGTGCTGCACCTTGATTCAAAGTATATCACACAAAAGAAAATTTCGATTAATTTTATAAATACTAGTATTGTTATTTTTGTTTTTAAAGTATAAATAAGTATTTTTACTACTAATGTGTATTCTGAAATGGGAATTCGAAAAGAAAAAAATTCGATGCGCGTATATTACAATATTAGACTATTTCTGCAGTGTTATCGAAGTCCAAAATTCCAATAAAAATTGATTTTCGTATTTTTGTAATTTTCTTGGTAAGAACGTTTTGCATTGTGTTTTTTTACATTAAAAAATTTATTTTTTTGGTTGTTTTTTCCTTAAAAACTGCATTAAAGGGTTAACCTGATATGCAAAATATACCGAAGTAAATTTACAGTCAAGAACTCTCGTTGCAGATCAAGAAAATTCTGAGTTTTCATATATACGATCAAAGGGTAAACCCCGGCTCTTTCTACATTTCCTCCTTTTGAAACTACCCTAAACTAACTAATGGGATACAGTTTACGCCATCAAGCAAGGGATCTAAGCAGTTAAAACTTTATAGAACCGTATCGGCCAGTTTAATAACTTATAAAGAAATAAGATGCAAGCTGTCGGACACAGACTTCTAAAGCTCATCATAGATTCGTTTTAATACTCTTCCCTTTTATAAATTTAGATTGTTTATTTTGGATGATTTGCAATTCATCTAGTCTCGGTAATATAGTGAGAACGCTTCCGACTGAGTACGAAAATAAATATTTTTGTCAGTGAAACAAGTCTCCTGTTGCTTTATAACCATCAGGCCATGACTGAAAACTCCCTTCCCCCCTCGCCATCGTAATCTTAGTTATGCGATATGTATAACAATTTTCTGTAAGTATGTTAACCGTGCATTTCAGAATAATTCGATTAACCTTCATAAATTTTGCACTGAAATTCAGGTAAATCCTTGAAATATTCTACGTAGGTCATTCTTCTGAGCTGAAAGTCATGATTGAGATAGTGTTTTTTTTATTCTTATCGGGACCTTGTAACTATATGAAATAGCATCATTAATCCTTTTTTCTAGTTATTTAACTTCATTTTTTTGGATTTTTTTTTTTTTTAATTTTGTATTTTTCTGGACCCCTAGTTTATTCCGTTTCTAGTATTAACACATTGTTTGCTGGTACATTTCGCAGCGGAATTATACCGGGAGCGGGCGTTTTGCGATTAAATTTAGTTATTCAGTTAAATCTCAATAGATCGAAAATTATCTAATTTAACCAAGTTTTATTTTATATTCAAATATAGAAATATATAAATAACAATAAGATTTTTGTAAACAAAAAATATATTTTTTAGTAGATAAATTTATAATAGTATCGTAAATATGAAAAATCAAATAGAAATAGTAGTATATAGTTTTAATTTTTTCCCGTTCTGTGGTTCCGCATCGACTGATGTAAAAACTAGTTTTTATTTGTCTAAATTTTTCCAGAATCTATGTAGTAGACAAGAACATTAGGCTTCGTTTTCCTGTATATACCGTTATTTTTGTAACCACAAACAAAGTATGTTGTTACACTAACCTGTACTAGTACGTGACCCGCGCTCAAGTATCAGTCGTTAGAAAACGTACTAGTACGTGTCCCGCATACAATGTGTTAACAGCGTGATCGTTTGTAATATTAAAAGCATTCAACAATAAGGCGATTTCACGCAGTAGGGCAAATTCTCAACTTATGACAATTCTGGCTTTAGTTTCAAACGGAAGGGCAGTTTATTGTTTGTCTATTGGCTGTTGTAATCATGAAAATGAATTGGAAGAGCATAGTAGTTTGTGACGTTGCGACAAATTTCCTTATTGTGTCACATGCTCAAAGTTTACAGTTTTAGAAATATCTTGGTTCTCCTTAAATAGTCTCGCATGAAATGTTTCAGTTTTTTCATTAACGAATGAATAAATCTCCAAATTTAACAAAATTATAGAACCTGTCTACTCCCAGTTCAAAGATACAGTGCTCTATCTATCGAACTACCCTACGTTCCAGTCTTTGCTCACAATAACTAATCGTGATAATTTTAAGACACTGACAGCTTAGAAGATGTAATAGCAATACATTTCTTTGCCATTTTGTAATCCAGCATTCCGGACAACGGTTTTCACCCTACCCTGATGAATTTAGTGATCAATGGCACAAAGCCTGCACGAGAATCCAGTTTTCTTTCAATGTTCTTGCCGAACACATTACTGATGCGGTCACTGAGGGATTTTCCATGGTTTCGGCGGCGGGTAAGCGTGGGTACTTCAAAAGGAGATAACCGCGTGTCGAGTGATACTTGTGATCACACGAAACACCGCCAGAGTAAATTTGGGGGACCTCTCAGATGAATGGATTCGGTTTGACGTATGGAAGGTCCTCAAGAAATAACTTGGATCCTAACTAGAGGTTTTACTAAAAGCGACTAACTATGAAACGTGGATACAACCGACATATCTATATGTAAAATATACCTCAAAGTAAATTGCAAATTATATACATGTTTTGAATATAAATTCAAATCTACAAATACCTTAGACCATCAGTTTTAATTCCATTCAGATTACATAACTAATATAATCGATCCACATTATTGATACTTGCCTTACTGCATGTACTTTAACAATATACTGCAAGGTGAAATATTGTATTTAACTTTAACTGCAGTGTAGTGGGATGATCTCATTTTGGGATTAGTGTAGTTTTTTATACATAATACTGATTTCAAGCAGAACTTAAAATTTAATGTAACCCACACATTGGTAGTATCTTCCCTATTATTTCATAAGAAAGAATAGTTTTGTTATTTTAAGAAAAGAAAATACTTAAGTTTTGTGCAAATTTTTTAGATTACAAAGGGATATAAAACTAAATCTACTTTTATGCATTTCGTATAGAAAGTGATTAATTTCAAAAACTCAGATTTTACTTTAAGATTACGTTATACATAATTGTGATACTATAAATTATGAATAGGAATATTTGGGTCTTGGAGAAGTGCTCTGCGTACCCACAAATACAAGCAACAAGACCATAATTACGATAATAGCACATTGATGGCCAAATGCGTTTAAAATATGGCTGCATGCTAAATGGACACGTGTACTCTGCGCTTAGATTGAAATAGATTGTGACTTATGAACTTATGCTTTTATCTCAACATACATTTATGAATATCTTTAAATTTCATTTCTTGATTAAACTGATTGTTCTCATACGCTATCTAATTTAGAATTGTATTCAGATAAAACTTTGTCAAACATTTGATTAAATACATAAAAGAAAAACTTAATTTCGTATGTGCGCATTAAATAGAGAGCAATGTATTGTATTTTATCTAATCATACAAGCTGGAGGAGCTCGAACGCGATATCGAGTGCAAGCAACTCTGTCAAACTCGTCTGATAAAACCAATATCCACGTGTATTATTAAGTTTTGTATCAGTATCAGATGATTTTGCTTAACAACTTCAAAAGTATGAAAGAATTTTATCAGGATGTAAATCGACTTCTTCCGGTTTATTGAATAACTTCCTAGGCTTGATAGTTTGATATTTCGCAATTTTTGACTTATATGATTGAAAATAAAACGGATTAGCTGATATTAAAATCTTTTAATCAGAAGTCTTTTCGAACTGAAGTTGGAATATTTCTCTCTAATATTATTGAGCCAGTATTACAGGAAGTGCAAGTATTAACTCAGGATACTTTTATATATGTTAACAGTGGCGTTCGCAGAATTTTTTTCAAGGGTGGTTTAGTTTGGTTTGGTTTGGAGTGCTACGGTCTACTTTTTGCAACACGAGGGCTAATGAGACCGGGACCTACTGCTTAAAGCCGATTCCGAACGGCTACGAACATCTATGCCACAGTGGGATTCGAACCCACGAACTCCGGTACAGAAGGCCAGCACCCTAACCAATCGGCCGTCGTTCGGCTTCAGGTAGGGTGGGGTTCATAATTTTCTGAAACTACAAGAAATTCGAGTATGTAGTAAAGCACTATTATTTCCCTAATTTAGACAGCTAGACAATTTTTACTTTTTATCTAGACAACATTGTTTAGTTGAATTTTGATTTGAATTTTTAAATTTAAGAACATGATTTTTTTTATAAGAGGTAAAATATTTTATTTTTATTAAAAAGTAGGAATTAATCAAGCCAGAAAAAACTACTCATGTAACATCTACCTAAATAATAACCGTACGTGAATATTCTATAGAAATCGATAATGAATTTGTCCAAAAAGTAAAAAATAACTTACCAACAAATAGGGAATAAAACCAGTATACAAACGAGCTAAACATTTATTGATTTATACAGTAATATCCAAACGACGGGTTTTTTTTTTTTTGCAAGTTTGTTTAAAATGTCTTCTATAACTGAGGTAAATTGTATATAAATGTTTAAGAGCGCCAATCCATTCATTCTATTATTACCCGCTGAATTGCGTAAATAATTCTTAAAACGGCGTTAAGTCGAAAAGGATCTTTCTTTTGCACTTGTTGAAACAAGTAGAAAGACCAATATTTCTAGCAGTTTGAAAATGTTTGGTGTTACATCTTTATTGCACATTCCAAGAGCATTCGCCGCAGTTTTTGGAACACTACCTCCATCTTTACTAATCCTTTTTAATCTTTTATACCAGTTATAGTTCAGACTTAAGGCTTTCTTTAAAGGTATCCAAATCTTGCGCGTAAAATTCAACTAGTGCTTCAAAAGCCTTTATGTTTGAAGGTTGACAAATGAAAGGATCAGCAGGAAGAAGGCACTGAAATCCTTTCAAAATATCACGAAGAGATATAAATCTTAATTGTGTTCGAAAATTTTCTATAAATGAAATAAATACACCAATTCTGAAATATGTTTCGGGGGTTGTAAGCAAAGGGGGGGATTAAACTCCTAACTACCTAAATATTAAATCAAGTGATTGAATTTTCAAAAAAGCTAAAATATTTAAAAAATTCCAAGCACTATAAATACTAAAAGTAAACCATAAAGAAAAAAGTAGGTAGTTTCATCGTAGGTCTACATTGTATTTACTGTGAATATTTGAAACCAATACATGCATTGATTTACAGAGCACTCAGTTAAAAAAAACTTTCAGTACAATGTATTAAATGTTTTTATAGTTTCCTAAAAACCATGATGTTA
This sequence comes from Pardosa pseudoannulata, assembly GCA_032207245.1. Lineage (NCBI taxonomy): Eukaryota > Metazoa > Arthropoda > Arachnida > Araneae > Lycosidae > Pardosa > Pardosa pseudoannulata. The sequence continues at coordinate 54,458,521 of CM063500.1, forward strand.
ACACATTGTATGCGGGACACATACTAGTACGTTTTCTGACTATTGATACTTGAGCGTGGGTCAAGTACTAGTACTAATTAGTGTAACATGGTGGTTAGTTAAAAACATGGTTTGTGGATACAAAAAATAACTATATGCAAGAAAACGAAGACGATTGTTCTTGTCTACTTCATAGATTCTGGAAAAATTTAGACAAATAATTTAACATTTTAGAGAAAATTGTTAGTACTGGGAAGAAGAAAGAGCCGCAAAGACAATGTCGTGTGTGTGCCGTGAAAAAGTGCGGAGTGAAACATCTTACATATGCAAGTTTTGCCGTGTATCTCTTCATAGATGAATATGCTTTGAACTTTACCACACTGTAAAGCATTAGTTTTATGATTGCTCTTTTCATTTTTTATAATGTAAAAATATTTATATATATCATAATTCGAAAAAATTAAAACTATACTACTATTTCTATATGATTTTTCGTATTTACGATAGTATAAATTTATCCCCTAAAAATGTATTTTTTAGTTACAAAAATCTTATGGTTATTTATATGTTTATATACTTCAATATAAAATACAAACTTAATAACTAAATTTACGCTCAAAACACAATCTCCCGGTACATATCCGTTGCGAAATGTACCCGCACACAATGTGTTAAGTGTTCACACTTAATTGGAATGCTGTTTCCATTTGCTTTATTTCATATTAAATCTTTGTGTTTTTCCCTTTTCGCAGCATTTTCATAAAAATAAACTGTTAAATATACATTTAGACCCTTTGTACCGTAGTGTTTCAGATGTGCAATAAATTTTCTTTTTATGAATAAATTTAATGCACAATCATACGTATACATAAAATCACTATAAATGTTTGTCCTACTTAGAGAATACATATTATTTAAAACGAGCTTCGTTCAGCGAGATTCGAAAGACGAATTTCTTTACCAGTTCTGAAAGATAAGCGTACCCAGTAAAAACAAGTTTTTAATAAACTTTTCCCTTGGCAGTTACAGCACGTCCACAGAGAAACAGAAATTCTCATACTCAGATTCCGACTAACTTTAATGAACTATCTATAGAACATGAATACTACTTCTAAGACTGGCTTAAAGTCATTTCGTCGATATATTTTAAAGAAACTTTTCGATGTCTTAGATGCACTTTAAATGAAATTTACGATCAAAGGATATTTCATGGATTTATACTTCCTCTTCTATAACAGTGAAGTTACTTCAGTATGCATGTTAGATGTGCCTTTTTAATCGTGGATTTAGGATTTCATCCCTACATTCTTTCGTTTAGACTTAATATTTAAATTCTCTATATTTATACGTAACATTCTATAGTTTTTGTCATCTCTTAGGTCTGGTTACACAAAATTTCTCATTTCATATGAAGGGAAACAGAACTGAGTATTGTGGTCTACTTTTATGCTACACGAAGGCTTAACATAACAGAAAGGAAAGTTTAACAAACTACATCGAGTTTTCAAAATCCTTTGAGACAGAAAAATAAAAATTCGGTTTTTTCTTATCAAATTATTTTTAACACATTGACAGGCTGTAGGAACAAGTGAAGTTCGAAAATTGACACTATGTTTCTATAATTTTAAAATATTAGAAGTATAGTTTTACTCATTCTGCTTAAATAAATTTTTGATTAATTCAGCACCTTTAATTAGATTACGGCTATAACCGTCATGGTGCCAGCGGACTCTGGACGCTAAGTAATGGGACAATGGCGGCTATAACAGTAAAAATTTAGATACTTAGATAACAGGTTTAATGACTCAAATAAGCAATTTTTTGTGTGCAACAAAGTATTTTAGGGAGTTAAACATGAAATGTTAGTTCATAATCAAACAAAAAAAAAATTATTTTATAATTACACATTTTTGGTGTGGAAAACTAAATTCAACCAAAAAAATTGTGTCCAAACATGACACTAGGCTTCTACTTGTTCGCCGGTAAATGTACATTTGTGCCACTATAGCCGTAGTGTCTAAACACGATTTTTCGTTTTGGACGGCTATTGCCGTCCTGCCACATAATGAACTTTTCTTTCATGGCTATAGACACACGAGTCTATCAACGTGTTAAATTATTAAATTTAGATAGAAACTTTAAATTTTGCCTTAGACAGATATGAAATAGGAATGCATTATAAACGATAAGACAGATTTAAAAGAGAACTCTCTTTTGGTTGCCAAAGCTCGGGTATATTGAATTTTAATCGATAGTTATGTGGTTTAGGATATTTAAAAAACCCTAAGGTATGGAAAAAGAATAGAAAAAGAGCTCATACACCATCGGTTACACTGCACTGTTGGATTGAGAAGAAAAAAACCGAATGATGAATAGAATTAAGAGTAATGAAGTTTTCGTTCAGTTTTTCATAAGGTTTGTTGATTTTGTTGAGTAGGTAGAAGTAACAAAAGCAAAATTTGAATTCCAAAATCTAACCAAAGTATTAACTCCTTGAAACGGCTATGGTTTGGTACATAAACATCCACGCTAGAAACAACCAATGTTTTTGAGTCCATAATTTATTTTCATTCTTTTCTAAACTCAGATCTGAGGTCTTTTTTTTTTACACAAAACACTCACGTGTCACATCAGGCTAAATAACATTGTGTTTACTGATTAATCTTACATATTCAAAAATATTATCCAGTTTGTATAAGTATTCTGTATATATCCCAAACCTCCAAAATAGACGGGAATGTTTAAGTCCCAATGGAAGCAAGAAAAGCTTTTCCCTAAGTACCAGTCCTGCCAAAAGCTTTGAAACTGAATAAACTGCATGTTTACGCAACTAACTGCAGAATTATTGCAAAAGACAATACAGTTGTTAAAGTCAAAGAGCTAGAGAAATGTTGGAATAAACTGCGCAGTTTATCGCACAGTCATAACGTCACACGCGAAAACTCCAGTGTAACGGATGTTTTGTAATCAAATAAAAATTTAAATCCATAGATGAAAATCTAAGCAATTCAGCCAGCATCCATTGTTATCTGAATCAAACATCATGCAAGATATTGAAGAAAGGGGTTAAGCTGGAAAATGTAGTATACCATCGACTCAATATTCAGTTCTAGGTTTAAATGAGTGAAACAATAGAAAACTACTTAAGAGGTATAGTACCTAATCAAGTACTAAACTGAAAATACCATGTTTTAAGTTTTCTAAAATAGATTTTTTTTTATAGTATGCATACAGATATGTTATTAAAGTATAGAAAGCTTATTAAAGTATAGAAAGCTTATTAAAGTATAGAAAGCTTATTAAAGTATAGAAAGCTTATTAAAGTATAGAAAGCTTATTAAAGTATAGAAAGCTTATTAAAGTATAGAAAGCTTATTAAAGTATAGAAAGCTTATTAAAGTATAGAAAGCTTATTAAAGTATAGAAAGCTTATTAAAGTATAGAAAGCTTATTAAAGTATAGAAAGCTTATTAAAGTATAGAAAGCTTATTAAAGTATAGAAAGCTTATTAAAGTATAGAAAGCTTATTAAAGTATAGAAAGCTTATTAAAGTATAGAAAGCTTATTAAAGTATAGAAAGCTTATTAAAGTATAGAAAGCTTATTAAAGTATAGAAAGCTTATTAAAGTATAGAAAGCTTATTAAAGTATAGAAAGCTTATTAAAATATTTCGAGTAAAATATTAAGAGATACTTGTTATTTAACCACTTGAATGTTTAGCTTGTTATGTGCCTAAAATGCGGAGACGCTGCTGTTGGCTAGTATAATTTTAGCATCTATTGAGAGCAATTGAATTCATATCCATCGCAGTTCGTATTCATTTTACTCAATTGTGATTTTTAATAATATAAGAATTTAAAAAAATACAGTGGTAAGTAGTAATGCAGTAGAGCAGTGAATTGTGATACGGTAGACAAAATGATCATGTTTCATTTATTGTAGTAAAAAACTTTTCGTTGTTGTATAGAAATTAAAAACTGTTTTCACTTACTCAACAAGTGTTATACTGATCATTATTGATGCTATAGAGGAGGAATGGTTAGCAAGCAAAAATGATACAGGAAGACTACCAATAAGTACAAAGTTTTCTTTAGAAAAATTGCCTGGGCGAAACTTGCGACAATGTGATGTATGCAGTAAAAAATGGTAGTGGAATTAGATGATCCTACTTAATTTGCGCTATATGCAAAAAAGGAATTCATGGAATTTGTGCAACAAAACATTCTTGTAATAAGGGAGAATAAAGAATATTTTTGGTTCTAAAAATTACTTGTTACATAATTAGTGTTAATTATAACCATTTCTATTGTTTTCCAAAAAATAAATTACTACGCATTTCATTCCGAATATTATATATATAGGAAATAAAACTAACGGTTAAATAAAACTATCAAAAGTTTCACTAGTAAAATCTCAAATTCAAAAGTAAAAATTTAGTGAATGAAGTTTGTTTTAACTGTAATATCACAGTATAATTCCTGAATGTAAAGCAATCAAAATGCACTAAAGTTGACGAAATTTTAATCTAAATAAGATAAGTATATTATTAAATATAAAAATACATAACCCAAATATTCTGAGATGTCTAAGAGAATTACTAGGGACAAAGTGCTTATTTCATAACAAATACCGTATTTTATTCAGATAATTTAAGTCCAGTTATTTCCCATTCGCTTGTCACATATTGTCAACTTTCCTGATGTGTCTGAGTTAACATCCGGCAAATTTATACACTAATAAAATATCAAATTGAACAGAAAAAGCTTAGTGTATGAGGTTTACTTTGACTAATGCCACACAATTCTATTTCTGAATGTAAACACAATCAAAGTGCACTAAAGTTGACGAAATTTCAATCTAAATAAGCTAAGTTTATTACTAAATATCAATATACATAACCAATTATTGAGCTGTCTCAGAATTACTAGAGACTAAGTGCTTACTTATTTCATCCCAAATATCTTTTTTTTTCAGATGGTATGTTAAGCATAATTATTTCACACTCGTTTGCAATATATCTTGTGAATTATTGCGTTTGACTCAGCCAACATCCGGACTAAAACAATGGTTACCCAATTGCTTTTCTCGAAAAATACATTTTATCTAACAAATTATGCAATAATTACATAATATTTTGCTGTTATTTAATAATCCATTAACTCTTTATTGCCCGAGTCGCTTCTGACGATTACATATCGATGCATATCTTAAATCTAACTTATGAACTTTACCGAATAAAATATGCAATTTAAACAAACTTTAAAACTTAAAACAATCAAAAAGCACTAAGTTAAAGAAATTTTGGTCTAAATAAAATAAGTTATTATCAAAATCAAAATGCTTAACCTAAATATTCCGAACTGTCTAAGACAATTACTAGGGACTAAGTGCTTATTTCATAACAAATACCGTATTTTATTCAGATGTTATCTTAAGTGCAATTATTTCACACTCGCTTGCCATACCTTGTAAACTTTTGTATTGTGTTTGACTGAACTAACATTTAGAAAATTTATTAATTTTTTATTTATTGTTTAAAAAATTTGTCAAAACTTTCACTGGTAAAACATCAAATTGAACAGAAAGATTAGTGTATGATGTTTTACTTTGAGTGTAAGACCACACAATTCTATTTCTGAATGTAAAAACAATCAAAATACACAAAAGTTGACAAAATTTCAATCTAAATGAGATAAGAGTATTGATATTTAATAATTAACTTAATTATTGATCTGTCTTAGAGAATTACTAGAGACAAAGTGCTTATTTCATCACAAATATCTTTACTTTCAGATGATATCTTAAGTGTAATTATTTCACACACGTTTGCAATATCTTGTGAATTATTGCATTTGACTCAGCCAACATCCGGACTAAAACAATGGTTACCCAATTATTTTTCTCGAAAAATACATATTTTATCTAACAAAATGTTATGCAATAGTTACATTTTATTTTGCAGTTTTTCTGTAACTTAAAGTATTATGTAATAATCCATTAACTCTATTGCCTGAGTCACGTCTGACGATTACATATCGATGCATATGTTAAATCTAAGTTATTGTGAACTCCAGAGTAAAATAAATATGCAATTTAAGCAAAATTGAATACTACAGCACGTGACAGTGATTAACTATCATTTTAAATATCATAAGATGCCATTTACGAGAAAAGAAAAACTACGTAAAAAAAGATTTATCTGGTATCACATGTAAGCATTGAAATAGTTTTATAATAAAACAATCTGTCATGTCAATTAGTCTATGTACCTAACGAAAAAGTAAATATATTTACGCTGTTCAAAAAATCATAATGCCTCAATCCAAATACAAAATTTATAGAAATTACTTGGAAATATTGTGGATTGTTTATAAAATTTCCTTCTACCTACTCTTAAAAGGAAAACTCGTTTTAAGAAACTAAAAATTCTAAAAGCTAGTTTTCTAACACTAGGGAACACTTTTAGCAATGTTAAAAATTAAGATTCAAAATTTTTAGCGTTGTAAAGGTAACGAACATTATGTTAATGATAGATTAATAACAGTATGTCCTGTAACAATGTCAGATATAAAAGTATTTTTTTTATTTTATTTTGAGTTCATTTTGTAACAAAAGAAATGATACAGGGTCAACTATTTAAAGGTTATTTAGATAACTATTCTTTAAAGGATTCGCTACCAACTTTAAAAGGAAAACTCTACAAGCTATTTTTTAGCGGCATCCAAAAGAAGACGTCAGGAATTAATGGGTTAATGACAAAATTATTTAGAAATATTTCAATCCATTCCATATGAAACTTCTACTGATGAATTATTTCTAGTGAAAAAAGAATTTAAACAATTTTCCTACTGCGTATATTTCACTGAAATAAGAAATTTCAACAACTGGATGATACGCGATTTTGTTACAGGTCATTTAATAGTCATTAAATATTTTTAAGTCAAAACAAGAGCAATTCTTCCAGTCCCTCAAGAATAATAGGACATATCTAAATTTTAGGAGCGGCCCTGTTTGAGGTTGAAATTTCTTTTCGAGTTGGTCATAATAAAAGACGCCAGCCATTAATGGGTTAATGACAAAAATGTTTAAAAATATTTCAATACATTCCATATGAAACTTTTATTAAGGAATTATTTCAAGTGAAAAAAAGAATTTAAACAATTTTCCTACTGTGAATATTTCATTAAACAAGAAATTCCACCAACTGGATGACATTCGATTTTGTTACAGGTCATTTCACTGACATTAAATATTTTTAGGTCAAAACAACAGCCATTCTTTCCAATATAAAAGGACATATCTAAATTTGAGGACTGGCTGATTCACGTATCCTGTTTGAGGTTGAAATATCTTTTCGAGTTGCTCATAAAAGCTTCTAGTCAAATAAGATTATTTTAGAAAGTGAAGGGCGAGAACGTTACTCTCTCGTAAACATTGACACGCTTTATTTTCTTATCACCGCAATTATTTTTATGTGATGTCACTACTGAAACGTATGAGCTTTAGAGAAGAAATCATATTTTCGGTTGTTATTTGCATTTTGCGAAAAGTTTGTACCTCACCCAAAGAGTTTTAGATAACCAGAAAATAAATGTCTGGTCTCCGGATTTTTAAAGGTGTAATTTAATTTCAAACACAAATGCAATATAAGAATCGGGTGATGAACTTTTCCCACTAAACGTACACTTTAAAACGGTCTCTCTCAGACACATATAAATGTATCAAATTTTTATATATATCAAAATTATTTCACTTTAATATCTCTTTAAAAACCTATCTCCCATTCTAATTCTTTAAAAGATTTTCCCACTCAGAAAATATCTTAAATGAGTGTGCGGACAGCCAATTTACATCTATTGCACAAAAAGCTTTGGGAAATGTGTTGGAAAAATTCATAGCCAGATCAATCCCATAAGGGGTATTTCTAAGCCTTCAGTCTATATGCAGTAAATGAATTATATATATTGTCTGCAAGAAAAAATTAATTCATTCCCGTTATTACAGTATTGCTTTATACTATAACTGAATTAAATTAATGTAATGGTTGATAAATAATATTTAACGATTATGAAATATTCAGAGTTAAATTTTCCTAAGAATGGAGTTGATCTTCAATGGCGTTATATGTTTCAATTTATAAAAAAAGTTCGTTTTTAAGACACAAAGCAAATTTAGTAAAAACTAACAAACTATTCATCCCAAACTACTCGACCCAAACAAACTACTCGATCCAAACAAACTACTCGATCCAAACAAACTACTCGATCCAAACAAACTACTCGATCCAAACTTTCACAGTAAATATATGATAGAATTACGATGAAACAATACTTACTTTTCCTTATTATTTAATTCATTTAATATTTTAAAGTATTTGAAGTGGAATTTTCAAACATTTTAGCTTTTTCGAAAATTTAATACCCTGTTGTAATATTTGATATCTTTAAAAAAATTAAATAGGTGGAAAATTGAACCTAATTGATTAAAAAGAAAGCAAAAAATATTGATGGAATTATGTACTATTGTAAGTTTACGCACAGTATATTAATAAAATAAATATTTTGAAACAATCTTTTTGCTGCATAAAAAATTCTTTTTTAGAAACAAAGTAAATTTAGTGAAACTAATTAAAAAGAGAATAAAAGCTGAAAAAGAATGAAAGATGAAAAATAAACTATTGATTTCAAATCTTCACAGAAATACATTATAAACCTACGATGAAACTACACCTAATTTGTTTTGTTATGTAATTCATTTAAAGTATTTGAAGTGGAATTATCAAACATTTTATCTTTTTAAAAATTTAATACGCTGGTGTAATATTTTATTTTTAAAATTTTAAATATTTGGAAAATTTTACCTAATAATTTCTTACAAAGAAAAACAAGAAATATTCATGGAATTATGTACTGTTGTAGGTCTACATACACGATATAAATAAACTACATTTTTTTTAAACAAGCTCTCTTTAATGCATAAAAAAGTTCTTGTTATTAGAACCAAAGTAAATTTAGTAATAGTAAATAAAAATAGCGAACATATGCTCAAAATCACATGCATTTATTACAGTATTTAAACAGGATACAATAAGACGAAAGAATAAGAAAAAAGATAAAATTTAATTTGCTTACAGTTTATGTACCCTCTTAAATTAAATCAGTTTATATAAAATATGAAACTAGCAGATAGCTTTAAACTAGTTAACTAAGTAGTAATATATATTAACACTAATAAATTGTGAATTTCCCAGCACTCTTTTTTAATGTTTCTAAAAAAAAATTTTTTTATACAAATTTAGTAAAACTGACCAAAAATAGGGAACATATGCACAAAATACCCTGAATTTATTACAATATTTAAAAAGGATATAAGAATAAAGAATAAGTAAAAAGATCCATTTTAATTTGCTTTAAGTTGATGTACCCTCTTAAATTCAATCAGTTTATATAAAATAAACTGGCAGTTAACTTTAAACTAGTTAACTAATCAGTAATTTATATTAACACTAATAAATCGTTAATATTCCAGCATAAACTCTTTTTTAATGTATAAAATTTTTTGTTTTTTAGAAACAAAGTAAATTTAGTATAACTAACCAAAAAATAGGGAACATATGCTCAAAATCCCTTGCATTTATTACAGTAATTAAAAGGGATATAAGACGAAAAAATAAGAAAAGAAATATCTATTTTAATTTGCTTACAGTTTGTGTACCGTCTTAAATACAACCAGTTTATATAAAATAAGAAACTGGCAGATACCTTTAAACTAGTTAACTAAGCAGTAATAAATATTAACACTAATAAATCGTTAATATACCGGCACTTAAAATTTTAATTCTAAACAGTTCTAAACTTACCTTGCAATGTAAAACCAAAACAAAATGTAGGTTATAAGCTGCAATTCATAAGGGTTTGCAGTAGGTAAAATTATCCTTAGTTAAATTAGTTAAAAAATTAGATATTCTTTTGATTACCATTAAAATAAAATATTAAGCCTGAAACCACTTTTAAATTAGCTTATAGATTATCAATTAGAAAATGAGTAAGACATCGGGAAAAATTTATAGACCGTCCAGTAATAGCATAAACATCGGAAAATAATCCTTGCACACGGGAATGAAAGTCTAAAGTGGTCACGACAGTATTGACAAAAGGAAATGAGCCAACATTTTGATTGCCCTCCCCAATAAGGGGCCACATCCGCTAAAAACGAAGTCATTCAATAAAATAGGTATTAAGAGAAGCTGCTAGATGAATGAAAGAAATAGAACCCATTATCAACCTTTGTTTTTGGTAATAAAAATAATCCAAAAAAATAAAGTAAACGTTAAGGGTATGCAGTAAGAAAGGAATTTAAAACTTTTAAACTAGTGAGCAATTTTTCACTCGGTAGTTAAATAGTGTATAAAAGGTTATACTGAAAGGTATAAATCAAATAAAGTTTAGAAATTTGTTATTTAATGGTAGAGATAACCAAGTTACTATAAAAAAATTAAACACATTTAAGCTGAACGCGAACAGAAAATTCTCGAAAAAAGTAACTCAACAAAGTTTAGAAATTTGATATTCAATGGTAGAGAGGCAACCCAGTTACTATAAAAAATGAAATTAAACACCATTCAGTTATACTCAAACAGAAAATTCCCAGAAAAATAAATAACACGACAAAATTTAGAAATTTGCTATTGAATGGTAGAGAGGCAGCTAAGTAACTGTAAAAAATGAAATTATACACAGTAAAGGTGTTCTCCAACAAAAAATTCTCGAGACAATAAGTCAACAAAGTTTCACCCCCCCCCCGCCCCACCACCCCCCCCCCCCCGCAACACCCCCCCCCCCACCCCCCCCCCCCATCCCTCCCCCCCTCCCCCCCCCCCTACCCCCCCCCCCCCCCTCCTCATTAGAAAGGCAGCCAAGTTACTGTAAAAAATTAAGCACAGTGATGGTGTAATCGAACACAAAATTCTCTAAAAGAATAACTCAACAAAGTTTCTAAATTTGCTATTTAATGGTAGTGAAGCAGAAATGTTAATATTAAAAATTAAAATTAAGCAAAAAAGTTTAGAAATTTGCTATCTAATCGTAGAGAGGCAGCCAAGTTAAAATAAATTAAAACACAGTTAAGGTGTACTCTAATAGAAAATTTTCGAAAGCAATAACTCAACCAAGTTTAGAAATTTGCTATTTAATGGTAGAAATGTAGTCAAGTTACTATAAAAAATGAAATTAAGCATAGTTAAGGTGTACTCGAACAGAAAATTCTCGAAAAATAAAATAACTCAACAAAGTTTAAAAATTTGATATTTAATGGAAGAGAGGCAGCCGAGTTACTATAAAAAATTGAATTAAACATAGTTAAGGTGTACTCAAACAGAAAATCCTCGATAAATAATATAACTCAACAAAGTTTAGAAATTTGCTATTTAATGGTAGAGGCAGCTATATTAGTATAAAAAAGGAAATTAAACACAGTTAAAGTGTACTCGAATAGAAAATTCTCGAAAAAAATTTATTAGTTTAAATACAAAGTTTTTTTTTTAAATAAAGAAATTCAAAGTCATGGGTTTACAAGATGATCACATACAATGCTCGTCTGTTGTACTGATGGTGAAAAATCATGTATATGCTGTACCAGAAATTAGTTTACCTCAGAAACGTTTTGCTTAATAACTAGCAAATTCGAATCTGTGTAGCTGAAATTCTGTTCAAATTATGCGGGAAATGTTTTTTGAAAGATTTTCAATTTACTTTTACAATATTTTAAAATGTTATTTAAAATATCACAAATTTTTCAGAAAAGTTTAAGCAAATTTAATCAGTTTACTCTGTTAACTATTTGCTGCGGATTTCAATTTTTTTGAAGTACCCTGTTCTGCAGAGTTCTTAGAAAATATCATCATAAAGTTAACTAGAAACTAATGGACAGGAATTAATTCGATTTTAAGGACGCATGTTTATCTCATCTTGTCCTACTTTAGAGTTAATCCGAAGTTTTCTGTAATCGCTTTAGCAAGGGAAAACTGTTGCTTCGTTATGGAATTAAATTTCAAACATTAGAATTTTAGAAGAGTCTTTACGGTCTTCTAAGCTTATGTTACTAGATTAAAATGATTAAAAATTTTATATGTATGTACATCAGTAACAATTTAAGTCCTTGAGTTTTAAACCTAAACACAAAATATAAAATAATAAAAAAGGTAAAATAAGGATTGGTAATTCATTTACACTCCTATTTTCTTTCGTTATTTCAAAATATATTAAAGATTCACTTAGACATTTCACTCAGTTTAACCCCTTAACGTGCACGCTCGAGTTACTCGAACGATAAATTAGCTAAATTGTGTACACTCGAGATAATTCGAGCGGCGTTGTATTTTTGTAGATATTGCGCTTTGTGTTGTGCTAAAACAGATACCAAAGGAAAAAGAAATAAAAGTATCGTTGGTTTGGTATTTGGACTACGGTCTACTATTTTGCACACGAGGGCTAATAACCTACTGTTTAAAGTCAATTCCGAACGGCTACGAACATCCATGCCAGCAGCGGATTCGAAAGCGAACTCCGGATCCGAAGCAGCGCTACCATTCGGCCATTTCGGCTCTAAAAGAGTGTCGTTACATGTGTAATATTTGCAATGTTGGGCTATGTGCTGCACCTTGTTTCGAAATATATCACAAAAAAGAAAATTGATTAATTTTATAAATACTTGTATTGTTATTTATGCTTTAAAAGTATAAATAAGTATTTTTACTGATAATATTTATTCTGAAATGGGAATTCAAAAAGAAAGAAAAAAGTCGATATGCGTGTAATATTTTCTGCAATGCTATCAAAATCCAAAATTGCAATAGAAATTTTGATTATTTTTGTATTTTTATAATTTTCTTGGCAAGACAACTTTCTAAATCATGTTTTTTATAATTAAATATTTATTTTTGGGGCCGGCCTTTTTAAAAAGAATTACACATTAAGGGATTAAAGTGTAGTTAGGTTTGGTTTGGTTTAGATCACCCCAGTATTCAATATTCGTAACACAAGGGCATATTAGACAGATAAAGATTTTTAAAAAGTGTAAACATTCATTCCTGGAAAGGTATTCTAAACTGAACTCGAATTAAAAGGCTAGGTTAGGTTAGGTTAGGTAGGTTTTGGAGCGCTATAGCTCACTTTTTTGCAACACAAGGGTAATGTAACCAGGGTCTGCAGCTTAAAACCGATTCCGAAAGGCTATATACAAACATGCCCCAATGACATACGAACCCACCAACTAAGGTACAAATGATAAGCGCTTTAGCCATCCGGATACTGTTCGGTTCAAAAGTAATCAGAGTTTCAATAATGAGGAAAAATTCATAATTCAGTTTTTAAAACATGAAATTTTCCTTTCCCATTCCTTAAACCTTCCTTAAAACACGAAATTTTGTTTTTAAAAATGTTAAAATTTTAAAAGCAGTAAGTTGACAAATATAGAGAGGTTGTTAATTTGAAATGTTTCCTATATTAAAAGAGTAAAAATATTTGGAAAGCTTTCAGTAAAAAAAACTTAAATTTAATAACTTATATTTTTTAAAACTAAAATTTCAACTTTAAGAGTTTTTCTAAATACACAATCTACATTAGAATGTATATTACAATAGAAGAAACACATAAAGATAGCATGTTAATTTTTATGCCTTGTCATTATATATTTTTTGCTTTAAAATTTTTTATCTGTGCTATTTGGCATTCATAGTTGAAATTTTTATTAAAAATGCTAATGCTAAAATTTAAAAGTATTTCAAGGAACTTTTATGGGGCTGATTTAGAATAATTTCTTTCCTGCTATCACCCTACAATCACAAAATTAATGACAATATTTCATACAGATTAATTAAGAGGTATTTGCTAATCCTTCAGCATGTACGCAATTAAATGAATTTATTGCCTGCAAAAAAAATTAAGGTAAATTCCCAGTTGGGCGGCCTTGTTTTTGTGCTATTTCTGTACAAGTGATCTCTAAATTGTCGCCAAGTGATGTTTACAATTTGTGTATTAAGTTTATACCCAATTTCAAAAAGTCTTTTGGACAAAAAAAAAAGGGTTTCAAATGTTGTTAAGATTTAAAAATTTAAAATTTCAGTTTTTAATGTATTTAAAGGCGCTTTTGTATTGGTTGTTAAACTAAACAGTGCGGAATTTTTGCAATAAGTGCAAATTAAGCAAAATATAAGTTTAGTTGGTTATATTTAGGCAATTAGGCTTATAAAATAATTATATTTATAAAAAATATGGTTGTTATTTAATGATATTATTTTAAAACTAAAAAGATTTAAAACTAATAAAGTACGATACAAATTACTTCTCGAAAATATTAGTTTAAAATGAAAATATAAGACAGTAAATGTTTTAAATAAATAATATATTTTAGCTTAAAGTTCTGAAGAAAGTAAGGGAGTGAAATGATTTTTTTTATCTATGAGGTAAAGCTCTTGATCCTCCGTAACAATAACGGTAGACGGTCGAAGTAAATTGCTTTTATTTAGCGTATCACTTTTAACAATGTATTACATATAAAATAATATAGTTTAAAAATATTTTCTTCATTTTTATTAAATTAAGAAAAACTTTGAATAAAAAAGCTCAAAAGCAGTAATAAAAAAATATAAATGTGAAATATGACATCACTTGTTACCCTTCGAAAATTAAGCATAAAATGTAAATAAATAAAGCGCTAACCTAATTTAAGTATCCTGAGTTGTTGGTGGATATGCACGTTTAATCCGATTTAAAAAAAATCCTGAAAAGCATCGTGCGATTTTCTTTCATTTTCCTCCACATGAATTCAAAAGGTACGATTCAAACTGATTTCCACACTTTCAAACTGTGCGGAGGGATCTCTTAATTGAACTACACAAAATTAAACGTATTGGTGTGAGCTCCAGTATTAAATTTAAAAAAACGAAAAAAGAAATACCACAAGAGCTCAGGCAAAATGAACAAACTCCAGAGCACAGCCGAAATGAACAAAGACTTGAAATGGACGCTAGAATCCAAATTCGTCTTAGTATTGTTAGTTACAAGAACCAATAAGTCAGATATTGAAATCACGTGTCATTTAATACCCTAAAATAAAGACGCCGATTGACAACCTCTTTTATTGGAAGAGTCCGAAAAAAGAGCAATTTGCCAGAAAATAGGGTTCTAGAATTTGGCGATATCTCCCACGCTTGGCGTCACCGAACTGAAATAGCCACATTATATGTATGGATAATATAGAAAGGAGAAGTATGCATTGTATGAAAATCTACCACAACAGCACTAAATTGCTACAACCATGCAAATGCACAGGTACTTTAATATTGGTTAAAGCTGATCATATCAAATTTTTTTACTTAACCAGTAGAACAGCATCTAAAGCTTAAAGTTGATTATGAACACCTACAGACATGCACGATAATAGAAGCCTTGTATTTGTGTACCAAAGTGCCTTATCTGTAAATCCATCGACCTATAGTTACCAATAGAAAATCAGCAAAAATGCCTGGTATACTGATTACATTAAGGTCCTGGTTAGTAAATATTTAATACTAGAAATAAATTTCTCTCAATTAAGAAAATACCTGCTTTTGTGAAGATATAAAATTTTAAAATCTGCCTTCTTTGTTAATCAGAAATTCGTCATGATACACAGTGCATGATATATTGATATACATTTGTATTTATACTCTTTGAACTTAAGTTACACTCCTGCATTACGTTCGCCTTACACATTTAAATTGAAGTTTGCTGTAAAACATTAACAGTGTTTTGGTTGAAAGATATATGACAGCAAAAATATAAATTAAAAACAAACACATTTAAAAATCAGAAACATTTCATACCGTCAGAAAACCTAGCAAGTTCCAGTCTAAAAATTACTAATTCTTTGTAAAATCTAAAAGAAGAACTTTTTGGGAATATAAAATTTAAAATATTATATCATTACAGAATTTTCTAAAAAGAACAATTCGGAAGCAGATTAAAACCAAACGTGCACAATAACTTCAAACTACTTTCAACATTAACACAAGTTTTAAGAGTTGAGTGGAGTTGAGATGTAAGTTGTAAAATAGCTGAAACGACTCGGGGCCTTACTCTGGTAGTTGTGGTTAAGTTCAAACCTTCCTTGTGACGTCATTTTGACTTCAGCTTGCGGCAATTGTGTGAGCAAACGATCAAGTTGACGTCCAAGGGACGTCACAACGAAGGTTCGAACCGAACCGCAACGTCCAGAGTATGAGCCTCGGGTTCTTACTCTGGACGTTACGGCTAGGTTCTAACCTTCGTTGTGACGTCACTTTGACGTCAGCTTGCGGACATTATGTTAGCAAACGATCAAAGTGACATCAAATTGAGTCTAACGAACTTTCGAACCGACTTGAAACGTCCAGAGTAAGCCCTTTGATAATAAGCATGGCCCTCACTTTGGACGTTGTGGTTCTGTTTTGACCTTTGTTGTGACGTCACTTTGACGTCAGCTTGCGGCCATTAAGAGAGCAAGCGATCGAGTTGAAGTCACAACAAACGTGCGAACCGACTCGCAGCTTCCAGAATAAGCCACCATAACATGTTTAATTAGTAACCATAGCTTGTAATGTCAAGTAAAGGCCGATCTCACCAAAGTCATTTAACGGCCAACCGCTATTGACCGTGGTGCCAAACAATGGTGGAACGCAATTCTCCTTTTAAACAGAGATTAATCGTGGTTAGCCGTTAAACAACTTGGTGAGAACGACCATAAATGTCAAAATAACAGCTGATTAAGTCTCCATCTCACCAAAGACATTAGAGATAATCAGAGAATTGATGATGTATGAGGCTAAATAAGAATAGGAGACTTGATTTATGTCTGTCTCCTTACAGTTTAGTATATATATTGCTACAAAGATTTTCTAGAAATATTTATTAGTAAGAAGGTAATACGTTTTTTCTGTCTTTAAACTTTGTGCCTATTGTTTAAATACTATGAATATTTTATTACATTTCAAAAAGTGAAGATTTTATGAAATGCAACGTTATATACAACATATTAGATAAAAATAATATATAAAATAGTTTAAAACTTTCTATAGAAATTACGGTAATATCACACATTTGTAGCCACTTCGGTCAACTACGACAGTATAATTAGGGTGATGTTGATGTTATAAAAGTCTATAGACAAAGGTTTGCAGTTTTGCCTTTTGAATGCAAACTCAATCAGTATATATATATATATATATATATATATATATATATATATATATATATATATATATATATATATATATATATATATATGACACAGACGAGTGGTTAAGGCATGGAAGGCACATTTGATTTCATATATAAAAACTTCTTTATTGTAATCCTATGGTCCATAACTATGCTATTTAGATATACTTTGTTCTCATAATTTGCCACGACAAGAGTGGAGGATGTTATCAGCCCGAGTTCCTGCTCAGAACTGATATTTTTTGGAGTTGCTACTTATGCAAATTCCTATGTCTACTTCCGCGTCAGCTTTTTTACTCTATAGTTCCGCTCGAGGAGATGTTTCCCCAAATACGTTATCGTTAAGGACTTCTAACTATTTTTAATTATAACTGGCTTAATTCTTAACCCCATTTTTAAACCTGATATATATGTAATATATCAAAATTATTTAACTCTAATATTTCTTTAAAAACCTCCTCTTTCCCATTCTAATTCCTTTAAATATTTTTCCCAGCCTCTAAATAGTTTAATCAACGGAGTATTTTCCACTTAACATTCTTCATAAAGCTGTCTATTCTAAAATTGAAAACTTTCTGTCTATTCAGCACTAGCTGCAAATGGATTCGCATTTTGATGATATTGCATTTAATTCTCTTATAAAGTTGTTTTTTAGTGTGGGAAAATTCTTCATGTAATCGCTCTTGGGTGCACCTCTGTTCGATCAGAGTGAACTCTGTGGCTTTTCTTTGTCTGTTGTCCAGTAGAAGGGATGTGCGTTGTAGCAGCTCTGGAAAAAAGTTTGAATAAGACTTGTGCCGTCTCTTCAATGACGGCCCGACTGCATTTATATAACTGCTAGCTGTTGAGCTTTCTCCTTGACAAGGAGTATTATAAAAAACGGATTACATATATATATATATATATATATATATGTGTGTGTTATGTATATATATATACATATATATATATATATATATATATATATATATATATATATATATATATATATATATATATATGTGTGTGTGTATATATATATATATAGTATATATATATATATACATATATATATATATATATATATATATATATATATATATATATATATATATATATATATATATATATATATATATATATATATATATATATATATATATATATATATATATATATATATATATATATATATATATATATATATATATATATATATATATATATATATATATATATATATATATATATATATATATATATATATATATATATATATATATATATATATATATATATATATGTATATATATAATATATATATAAATATATATATATATATATATACATATATATATATATATATATATATATATATATATATATATATATATATATATATATATATATATATATATATATATATATATATATATATATATATATATATATATATATATATATATATATATATATATGTATATATATACATATATATATATATATATATATATATGTATATATATACATATATATACATATATATATATATATATATATGTATATATATACATATATGTATATATATATATAATATGTATATATATACATATATGTATATATATATATATATATATATATATATATATATATATATATATATATATATATATATATATATATGTATATATATGTATATATGTATATATATATGTATATATATATATAATATGTATATATATACATATATGTATATATATATATATATATATATATATATATGTATATATATATACATATATATATGCATATATATATGTTTACACACACATATATACATATGCATACACATACATATACATATATGTTTGTGTGTATGCATTATGATTAATGCGAATATCTTTTAGAAAAAAGTTTCTTAATTTCTTTTCGAAGTGATGCTAATTGCTTTAAATTGAAGAAAACTTTATTTTTTTGGTGATTACTAAGACATTAGAGCATAAAAAATTGAACTGAGCAGATTTAATTAAAAACTTTAAACGCCTGTCAACCATACATAATGCAAAAGTGCTACACGTGTGTTTTATGACTGCGGAAATCTTAAACATTCATGTTTCCCATTAAATTGACATTACTTCAAACTTTTGATAAAACTTTCTGAAGTTCCGTTCGAAATATATTCTACCAGAATTCCTAATAAGGTAGTTGAGAGAGAAAATTAAGCGACAAAAATGGGAGCTTTCGCTATATAAAAACGTTCTTTAAATAATACTCGCAATGACTACTAGTTTTTCCTATTTAAAAGAAAAAAATAAATGGATATTTTTCTGTTAGGGGACAGAATATATAACGAATTGGAAAAAAATTCTGATGTGGACGCCACCGGAATTTTTTGGATGATCTTTAAATTATGCAGTTTATTTGCTGCACTTCATTTAAAAGTATTTGAATATGAGATATGATCTTAAAGCAATTTAATAAAGCGGAAAGTAGCATAATTGTTAAAATATGATTTAAAAACATCAAAACTTTATGCAATAATAATGATTATAATACATTCTTAGAAGGAAAAAAGACGCACTAAGCAGTTATCCTCTCTAGAGAAAGAGGCTCAATAAATTTCTTCAAATTGCAAAGAATAAAGTGGGCAGGACATCTAATCAGAATGGACAATAAATGAACAACAAAAAACGTCTTCGATGCAAAACCTGCAGGAACACACGGGGAAGACCCAACCTGAGATGGACAGACTGCCTGGAAAAAGAACTTCAGGTTCTTAATGTAAAAAAACTTGAAGAATTTGGACTTCAGAAGGATGTCTTGGAATAAGCTGATTGAGAAAGCCGTGGTCCATCCTGGGCTATCATGCCACTGAGGAAGAAGAAGCAGTTATTCAAATGGGACGAATATTGGTAGATGTGCAATACATATGCATAAAAACAAATAATTAAATTTGAGAAAAATTAGATGATTTTTTAAGTTAAAGAGCTTTACAAAGTGAAAAACTCAGTAACGTGTTTGTCCACCTCTGGCCCTTATGCAAGCTGTTATCTGGCTTGGCGCTGATTAATAGAGTTGGCGAATGTCCTCCTGACAGATATCGTGCCAAATTCTGTCCAACTGGCACGTTAGATCGTCAAAATCCTCAGCTGGTTGGAGGGTTTTGCCCCTAATACTCCAAACGTGCTTGCTCAATAGAAGAGATATCCGGTGACCTTGGTGGCCTAGGTAGCATTCGGCAAGCACGAAGATAAGCAGGAGAAACACGTGCAGTGTGAGGCCGGGCATTATGTTGCTGAAATGTAAGCTCATGATGGTGTGACATGAAGTGCAACACAACAGGGTGTAGAAAATCTTCGACGTACCGCTGTGTTGTAAGAGTGCCACTTACAAAAGGTGACGTTAAAACATGATTCCTTTAATGAAATGATACAAGTAAAATGATACATTGTTGTAAAGTATCCATGGGATGAAGATTTTTATGTTTGGACTGACATAAAGTTCTTTAAGGTTTGGTTGTTTTGAAGAAAGTTTTATATCCATATTACGCCTGTATCTACATATTCCAGTGTTTAGTTTTCGTTAAGGCATATGCAAAAAATCCAATTTTGCAAATAAAATATCGTTGCAAATGATTACAGCACAGATAGAGTCTTTTCATACAATCACGGAATATTATTCTCTTTTCAAACAACACTATAATTCTGAAACTGAAACTATTTTATAAACTGATGACATTCAACAGCCCTATATCAATGCAATAAATATTTCAAACTATTTATTATATCCCCCCCCCCGAAAAAAAAGTTTTTTTCGTTTATAACAAATGCATTTTTGATTCACAATTTTTAATTTTCTGCTGCTCGTTAAGGAAGTATTGGTCTATTGAAC
>CM063500.1:54487103-54494603 GCA_032207245.1 Pardosa pseudoannulata
AAGGCATTCAACTCATAAGACATTGAATGTCAGGGGAAAGACTTGCTGACAGTCGGCTATAATTGTTTTGTTCCATATCTCTTTTTATTCTATATTATGGTCATAAATACGAAAAGGACCTTGCTTTATATGTCGAAAAATACCATTTTATCTCTCTTAAATTCAGAGATACGTCATCCTCCGTTGAGAATAACAGAGTTTATTAGATTTCAATAACCTCAAATCTGAGGAATAGAGTGTATTTGATTATTGATATTATGAGAAGAAATATATATAGAACAACTATACTCAAACAGTAGGATGGGTTTTCCTAGATGGGCTGGATAGCAATAGCGAGAGCTGTCGAAAAGAAATATAAATCAAATTGTATTTTTTACAGAAAGAGAAGCAGTACAAAATAGTTTTTGACATAGTAATGAGTAAAATATTCTACTTTTTTTTGCAGGACGAAGGATAATGAGACCGGGACCTACTGTTTAAAGAAGATTCTGAACAGTTATAAACATGCATACCAAATTGGATTCGAAAATTCGAACGGCGATTTGATGATCAGCGCTCTAAGCATTCGAACACCGTTCGTCTACTATTACTTTGGTATCTTTAGGATTAGTAGAATTGTAAAATTTCGTAACGTCAGATTTGGTTTATATTGGACAGGTACTGTTTATGTTTTTGTTACACGAGGGCTAATTAGAAATGGCTCTATTGCTTAAATCTGATTACAAAAGTATACAAACATCCATGCCAGTAAGATGGTTTCGAACCCACGATTTTCAGTGGGGGGAGCGGCAACTTACCCATTTCAGCCATAGATTGGTTTAACTAAGCCAGAATGTCTACAAACGGCGAACATCTAAATAAAAACATAGGTTATATGATCATATGTACTCAAATTACTTTATAATATAAGCTTTTGCTCTCTTCCTTTTGTCTGGATAATTCTAGTTTCCAAAACAAAGTATGTACTTCAAATTTAATATTAGTTTATAATTATATTACATACCAACTGTTAAAACAATATAAACAATTTCGAAAACAAAACAACTCATTTTCCATTAAATAAAAATTATATTGAAGATTAATATTCTTCATAAATTTAAAGTTTATAAATTAAATTTTAAAAAATTAATGCTGCTTTATGTTTTTGCCCAAACTTGGATGGAATATTTTGATGATTGCAATATTTTTTCTCTGTCCCTTCTCATAAAAGAAAGCCCAACAAAAATAAGAAACATTTGAGAAATATTCTTTCCTGATATAACATAAGTTTTCAACTCGTGAGACATTGAATGTCAAGGGAAAGAATTGCTGACAGTCGGCTATAATTGTTTCGTTCCATATCTCTTTTTATGCTATATTATGGTCATAAATAAGAAAAGGACCTTGCTTTATGTGTCGAAAAATACCATTTTCTCTCTTTTAATTTCAGAGATACGTCATATTCTGTTGAGAATAACAGAGTTTATGAGATTTCTATGACCTCAAATCCCTGGACTAGATGGTATCTTATTATTGATATTAGGAAGAGAAATATATAATAGAACAACGATACGCAAAGAGTAGGGTGGATATTCCTAGATTGGCCGGATAACAATAAATGGGAAGTGACAGCATATCGAAAAGAAATATAAATCAAATTTGATTTATATACAAAAACAAAAGCAGTATAAAATAGTTTTTGACGTTGTAATGAATAAAATATTCTACTTTTTTGGCAAACGAAGGTTAATGAGACCGGGACCTAATGTTTAAAGAAGATTCCGAACAGCTACAAACATCCATACCCAGTTGGATTCGAACCCTCGAACTCCAGTCTGAAGATCAGTGCTCTAAGCATTCGACCACCGGCTTCTACTATTTCTTTGGGTATCTTTAGTAGAACTAGTAGAATTGTAAAACTAAGCAACGTCAGATTTGGTTTATATTGGAAAGGTAGGTCTATATTTTTGCTACAAGAGGACTAATTAGACCAGGCTATATTCTTTAATCTGATTACAAAAGGACACAACCATCCATGCCAGTAAGAGGGTTTCTAACCCATGAACTTCAGTCGGTAGAGCGGTACCTTACCCATTTCAGCCGTAGCTCCGTTTAGCTAAGCCAAAATGTCTACAAAAGGCGAACATCTAAATATAAGTATAGTTTATATGATCATATGTACTCAAATTACTTTATAATATAACCTTTTGCTCTCTTCCTTTTGTCTGGATAATTATAGTTTCCAAAACAAAGTATGTACTTCAAATTTAAAATTAGTTTATAATTATATTACATACCAACAGTTAAAACAATATAAACAATTTCGAAAACAAAACAACTCTGTTTTCATTAAACAAAAATTATATTAAAGTTTAATATTCTTCTTAAATTTAAATCTTATAAATTAAATTTTAAAAAATTAGTGCTGCTTTATGTTATTGCTCAAACTTCGATGGCGAAATTTCTGACGATTGCAACACTTTTTTCTCTGTCCCTATTCAGAAAAGAAAACCAAAAAATAGGAAAAGTTTGAGAAATATCCTTTCTTGCTATAACAAAAGGCATTCAACTCATAACACATTGAATGTGAAGGAAAAAAAATTGCTGACAGTCGGCTATAATTGTTTCGTTCCATATCTCTTTTTATTCTATATTATGGCCATAAATACGAAAAGGACCTTGCTTTATATGTCGAAAAATACCATTTTCTCTCTCTTAAATTCAGAGATACGTCATCTTCTGTTGAGAATAACAGAGTTTATTAGATTTCTATGACCTCAAATCCCTGGGCCACAGTGTATTTGATTCTTGATATTAAGAGGAGAAATATATAATAGAACAACGATACTCAAACAGTAGAGTGGGTTTTCTTAGATGAGCCGGATAGTAATAAATGTGAAGAAATTAAATATAAATCAAATTTGATTGATTTACAGAAAGAGAAGCAGTACAAAATAATTTTTTGACAAAGTAATAAATAAAATATTCTAAATTTTTATCAAGACGAAGGATTATGAGACCGGGGCCTTCTGTTTAAATAATATTCCGAACAGCTACAAACATCCATACCACAGTTGGATTTGAACCATCGAACTCCCGTCTGACGATTAGCACCCTAAGCATTCGACCACAGTTCGTCTAGAATTGCTTTGGGTATCTTTAGGACTAGTAGAATTGTAAAGCTTAGCAACGTCAGATTTGGTTTATATTGGAAAATACTGTTTATGTTTTTGCTACACGAGGGCTAATTATACCGGTCTCTATTGCTTAAAGCTGAATACAAAAGGATACAACCATCCATGCCAGTAAGAAGGTTCCGAACCGATGAACTTCAGTAGGGAGAGCGACGCCTTACCCATTTTAGCAATAGCTCGGTTAAGCTAAGCCGGAATGTCTACAAAATGCGAACATCTAAAATTAAGTATAGTTTATATGATTATATGTACTCAATTGCTTTCAAATATATCAGTTTTCGCTCGGCCTTTTGTCTGAATAATTCTCGTTTCTTCATGATTTTCTTGTACATCTCTTAAATTATAAACATTTTAAAATTTTTCTGTCATTGCATTGTACATCTGAATGATCATTTACACATTCCTTTAAAGATTAAAAATAAATTTCCTGTTTCAAAGATATGGTGAAAGGAAAAAGGATTCAAATATCAACATCTGGCAGTAGTGTCAGCATCTGTTATATTAATATTCTTTCCTTATATTTTTCGTTAAAAAAAGTAAAGGGGTTTTGAACCCATAAACTTCGGTCTTTTGAGAAGTACCTTACCCGTTTGGGTTTGGTTTAGCTAGTCCAGGATGTCCACAAATGGTGAACATCTAAATATAAGTATAGTTTATATGATTATATGTACTCAAAGTACTTTAAAATATAACCATTTGCTCTCGGTCTTTTGTCTAGATAATTCTCGTTTAGAAAACAAAGTATATACTTTAAATTTAAAATCAGTTTATGATTATATTACATAGGAACAGTTAAAACAATAAAAACAATTTCGATAACAAAACAACTATCTTTCCATTAAACAAAAATTATATTGAAGTTTAATATTCTTCTTAAATTTAAATCTTATAAATTAAATTAAAAAAAATTAATGCTGCTTAAATTTTTGCACGAAGTTCGATGGAATATTTTGACGATTGCAATATTTTTTCTCTGTCCCTTCTCATAAAAGAAAGCCAAAAAATAGGAAACATTTGAGAAATATCTTTTCCTGATATAACAAAAGGCATTCAACTCATAAGACATTGAATGTCAAGGGAAAGAATTGCTGAGAGTCGGATATAATTGTTTTGTTCCATATCTCTTTTTACTCTATATTATGGTCATAAATACGAAAAGGACCTTGCTTTATATGTTGAAAAATACCATTTTCTCTCTCTTAAATTCAGAGATACGTCATCTTCTGTTGAGAATAACAGAGTTTATTAGATTTCTATGACCTCAAATCCCAGGACTAGAGTGTATTTCATTATTGATAATACGAGGAGAAATATATAATAGAACAACGATACACAAGCAGTAGGGTGGGTTTTTCTAGAGGAGCCGGATAACAATAAATGTGAATCAACAGCATATTGAAAAGAAATGCAGAAGCTGTTCCCACATTATTTAGATGATTTTGGTTAGCGGTATTAAAAAATCGTTTGTATCAAAATAAATAACTGCAATTGTACTATTTTCTTAAATGTCAAAATTATCCTCTGTGGTTTGAGAGGTTTGCTTTTTATTTAAAATGGCGTTTTTAACGAAGCAGTGTTTCGAAGGCTATATTTATGTTCTTTCCGAAGACAAGTATGCATTTTCCGTTATCCAAAAACGATGTGAGAGTCATGGTATTTAGATATCTAAAGCGACCATAGGTAATATCGTCAAAGAGAAAAGAAAAAACGTCAAAATGGAGCCTCAAGTGGGACAAAAAATCCAAACAAATATCCAAGAGAAAAACGAACATCTTCGACTATTGCAAAGGTACGTTGTTTAATGTTAAAAGAAAATTCCCCTACTCAAAGGACAGTTGCAAAATCATTAAAATGTTCGTTGTCCACTGTAAACAAAATGATAAACGTTGATTTAGATCTTAAGAAACCGAAAAAACGCAATGTGCATAGGCTTTATCTAAAGCATATTGCTGAAAGCAGGACACGCTGCAGAATACTGTATGAGAAACATAATCTACTATATCACCCGATGTGTCACATATGGATATTTGTGATGTCGGACTTTTATAATCTGCATAATCCAAACGTCGTCCCACAACCGTTACATGACTCTGGAAAGCTGTTGAGGAGGAATGGGGTAGAATACCACTTCTGACACTTCAAAAGGCATTATTATCCTGGAAATTATGGTGTCGCAATATAGTTCAGAATAAGGGATATCCAATAGAACATTTCAAACACAAGAATTGTACGTAATTTAGTTTTGTGACTGCAATATACATCTTCAAAAATGTGTGAGCAGCCTCTGTATAAATTAAATGTGATTGATTTACAGAAAGAGAAGCAATACAAAATATTTTCTATCACAGTATTGAACAAAATACCCATTAACACTGATATAATGCATATAAATAGATTAAACCAGTACTGAACGGTGAATTTACTAATTGATTGATTTGTACTATATTAAAAATCACGTATTAAATTTATTAACGACTCCTTTGTGACTGCATTACGAAGCAAACATTTTCAAATACCAATAAATTATGCTTGCTAACTTCTAAGGTTTGTAACGAAATCCTTAGTGTAAATTAAACTGCAAAATATTCAAAACAATTGTATACTATGTAATTCTTTGAAAGTGAGGAAAATTATGTTCGAAAGTAAGGTCAAAAATACTTAAAGGTTGAGAACCTGCAACAAGACTGAAGTAGATTTGAATATTAGCAGTATAACATCTCGATAAGAAACGTTAATGGTATAGAAAGAAAAGTAGCTACTGAAGTTACAGCAATTTTAGATAGATTTTCGGAAAGTTACGCATTTTCAAATGCGTTATTAGTAACAAGATATCAATTTTAATCCGGTCTTCAAACCAGTTGGAAATTTTAAGAAGGTGTAAAGTGTCACTGTTCGTCAAAATTTTGAATGCTTATCCTGTGACAATTGCAAATTTTCGCTCCATATTCTTCTTATGCCAGAAAATAATAATTAAGTTATATCTACAATCTCCTTTTCAGAAAATTACATATTTTCAAATGCACTATTAGTAACAAGATATCAATTTTAATCCGGTCTTGAAACCAATTGGAAATTTTAAGAAGGTGTAAAGTGTCACTGTTCGTCAAATTTTTGAATGCTCATTCTATGACAATTATAATATTTTCACTCTGTATTCTTCTTATGCCAGAAAATAATAACTAAGATCTATCTACAATCTCCTTTTCAGAAAGTTACGCATTTTCAAATGCGCTATTAGTAACAAGATATCAATTTTAATCCGGTCTTAAACCAAATCGGAAACTTTAAGAAGGTTTAAAATATTATTGTTAGTCAAAATCTTGAATGCGTATCCTGTGACAATTGCAATATTTTCACTCCGCATTCTTCTTATGCCGGAAAATAATAACTAAGATATATCTACAATCTTCTTTTTAGAAAGTTACGCATTTTCAAATTCACTTTTAGTAACAAGATATCAGTTTTAATCCGGTCTTGAACCCAGTAGGAAATTTTAAAGAAGGTTTAAATTGTCACTGTTTGTCAAAATTTTGAATGCTTATCCTGTGACAATTGCAAATTTTCGCTCCATATTCTTCTTATGCCAGAAAATAATAATTAAATTATATCTACAATCTCCTTTTCAGAAAATTACATATTGTCAAATGCACTATTAGTAACAAGATGTCAATTTTAATCCGGTCTTGAAACCAGTTGGAAATTTTTAGGAGGTGTAAAGTGTCACTGTTCGTCAAAATTTTGAATGCTCATTCTATGACAATTATAATATTTTCACTCTGTATTCTTTTTATGCCAGAAAATAATAACTAAGATCTATCTACAATCTCCTTTTCAGAAAGTTAGGTATTTTAAAATGCACTATTAGTAACAAGATATCAATTTTAATCCGGTCTTCAACACAGTTGGAAATTTTTAGGAGGTGTTAAGTGTCACTGTTCGTCAAAATTGTTAATGCCTATCCTGTGGAAATTGCAATATTTTCGCTCCATATTCTTCTTATACCATAAAATAATAATTAAGATATATCTAAATTCTCCTTTTTAGAAAATTACGTATTTTTATATGCACTATTAGTAACTTTATATCAATTTTTATCCGACTAAATATCTAGACTAGGTAACTAGATATCAATTTTTATCTTGAACCCAGTCGGAAACTTTAAGGTTTAAAGTGTCACTGTTCGTCAATATTTTGAATACGTATCCTGTGGCAATTGCAATATTTTCACACCGTATTCGTCTTATACTAGAAAATAATAATTAAGATCTATCTACAATCTCCTTTTCAGAAAGTTACCCATTTTCAAATTCACTATTTGTAAAAATAT
>CM063500.1:54507103-54512103 GCA_032207245.1 Pardosa pseudoannulata
GCTTACTTGCTATGCGGTATGGAGAACCAATACTCGGATCGAGCCCTCTTCTTTCCATAGGAGAGAACGGGCGAGGTTTGTGGTTTCCGCTCTTTGGGCATTCCCATCCGCAGGGCAGAGATACAAGGGCTGACCTCTGACATTCTTTTATTCTTGCTTTTTTAACTTGTTCTTTATATTATTCGTTTAAATTCCAACTATCTGTTTGGCACGATTGTCCCAAGAGGATTCAGTACCAAAAAATTGTATACTACCAACCAACCAACCAACCTAAAAGGGTGAATTTAAATGTGTGTGACATCATCCTTACTTGCTATGCGGTATGGAGAACCAATACTCGGATCGAGCCCTCTTCTTTCCATAGGAGAGAACGGGCGAGGTTTGTGGTTTCCGCTCTTTGGGCATTCCCATCCGCAGGGCAGAGATACAAGTGCTGACCTCTGACACCCTTTTATTCTTGCTTCTTTTAACTTGTTCTTTATATTATTGGTTTAAATTCCAACTATCTGTTTGGCACGATATGTCCCAAGAGGATTCAGTACCAAAAAATTGTATACTACCAACCAACCAACCAACCTAAAAGGGTGAATTTAAATGTGTGACATCATCCTTACTTGCTATGCGGTATGGAGAACCAATACTCGGATCGAGCCCTCTTCTTTCCATAGGAGAGAACGGGCGAGGTTTGTGGTTTCCGCTCTTTGGGCATTCCCATCCGCAGGCAGAGATACAAGTGCTGACCTCTGACACCCTTTTATTCTTGCTCTTTTAACTTGTTCTTTATCGTATTGGTTTAAATTCCAACTATTTGTTTGGCACAATATGTCCCAAGAGGATTTAGTGCCAAAAAACTCTATATAACCAACCTAAACGGGGTGAATTTAAATGTGTGACATCATCCTTACTTGCTATGCGGTATGGAGAACCAATACTCGGATCGAGCCCTCTTCTTTCCATAGGAGAGAACGGGCGAGGTTTGTGGTTTCCGCTCTTTGGGCATTCCCATCCGCAGGGCAGAGATACAAGGGCTGACCTCTGACATTCTTTTATTCTTGCTTTTTTAACTTGTTCATTATATTATTCGTTTAAATTCCAACTATTTGTTTGGCACAATATGTCCCAAGAGGATTTAGTGCCAAAAAACTGTATACTACCAACCAACCATCCAACCTAAAAGGGTGAATTTAAATGTGTGTGACATCATCCTTACTTGCTATGCGGTATGGAGAACCAATACTCGGATCGAGCCCTCTTCTTTCCATAGGAGAGAACGGGCGAGGTTTGTGGTTTCCGCTCTTTGGGCATTCCCATCCGCAGGCAGAGATACAAGTGCTGACCTCTGACACCCTTTTATTCTTGCTCTTTTAACTTGTTCTTTATCGTATTGGTTTAAATTCCAACTATTTGTTTGGCACAATATGTCCCAAGAGGATTTAGTGCCAAAAAACTCTATATAACCAACCTAAACGGGGTGAATTTAAATGTGTGACATCATCCTTACTTGCTATGCGGTATGGAGAACCAATACTCGGATCGAGCCCTCTTCTTTCCATAGGAGAGAACGGGCGAGGTTTGTGGTTTCCGCTCTTTGGGCATTCCCATCCGCAGGCAGAGATACAAGTGCTGACCTCTGACACCCTTTTATTCTTGCTCTTTTAACTTGTTCTTTATATATATTGGTTTAAATTCCAACTATCTGTTTGGCACGATATGTCCCAAGAGGATTCAGTGTCAAAAAACTGTATACTACCAACCAACCAACCAACCTAAAAAGGGGTGAAATTAAATGTGTGTGACATCATCCTTACTTGCTATGCGGTATGGAGAACCAATACTCGGATCGAGCCCTCTTCTTTCCATAGGAGAGAACGGGCGAGGTTTGTGGTTTCCGCTCTTTGGGCATTCCCATCCGCAGGCAGAGATACAAGTGCTGACCTCTGACATTCTTTTATTCTTGCTTTTTTAACTTGTTCATTATATTATTCGTTTAAATTCCAACTATCTGTTTGGCACGATATGTCCCAAGAGGATTCAGTGTCAAAAAACTGTATACTACCAACCAACCAACCAACCTAAAAGGATGAATTTAAATGTGTGTGACATCATGCTTACTTGCTATGCGGTATGGAGAACCAATACTCGGATCGAGCCCTCTTCTTTCCATAGGAGAGAACGGGCGATGTTTGTGGTTTCCGCTCTTTGGGCATTCCCATCCGCAGGGCAGAGATACAAGGGCTGACCTCTGACATTCTTTTATTCTTGCTTTTTTAACTTGTTCTTTATATTATTCGTTTAAATTCCAACTATTTGTTTGGCACAATATGTCCCAAGAGGATTTAGTGCCAAAAAACTCTATATAACCAACCTAAACGGGGTGAATTTAAATGTGTGTGACATCATGCTTACTTGCTATGCGGTATGGAGAACCAATACTCGGATCGAGCCCTCTTCTTTCCATAGGAGAGAACGGGCGATGTTTGTGGTTTCCGCTCTTTGGGCATTCCCATCCGCAGGGCAGAGATACAAGGGCTGACCTCTGACATTCTTTTATTCTTGCTTTTTTAACTTGTTCTTTATATTATTCGTTTAAATTCCAACTATCTGTTTGGCACGATTGTCCCAAGAGGATTCAGTACCAAAAAATTGTATACTACCAACCAACCAACCAACCTAAACGGGGTGAATTTAAATGTGTGACATCATCCTTACTTGCTATGCGGTATGGAGAACCAATACTCGGATCGAGCCCTCTTCTTTCCATAGGAGAGAACGGGCGAGGTTTGTGGTTTCCGCTCTTTGGGCATTCCCATCCGCAGGGCAGAGATACAAGGGCTGACCTCTGACATTCTTTTATTCTTGCTTTTTTAACTTGTTCATTATATTATTCGTTTAAATTCCAACTATCTGTTTGGCACGATATGTCCCAAGAGGATTCAGTACCAAAAAACACTCTATACCAACCAACCAACCTAAAAGGATGAATTTAAATGTGTGACATCATCCTTACTTGCTATGCGGTATGGAGAACCAATACTCGGATCGAGCCCTCTTCTTTCCATAGGAGAGAACGGGCGAGGTTTGTGGTTTCCGCTCTTTGGGCATTCCCATCCGCAGGCAGAGATACAGGGGCTGACCTTCCACTTCTTCGGGCTTCCTCTGGCTCAGCAGCTCTGAAAACAAAATAACTCATTAGCTTCGGTTCGGAAACCTTTAGAAAGTGTTGTAAATAATAAAGAAACAGAAAACCCTACATAACTAATTACAGTGGAACGTTGATTATCCGAATTAATTCGGACCGAACCTACTTCGGATAATCGAGAATTCATGAATAATCATCTACATTAATATGTTGTATCGCAATTGGTTCAACAACTTTCGTTTGTTCTCGGACTCGGCAGTATGACATTCCAAACTTCAAAATGGGTAAATTTTACTTACTATTTATTCCTGTGAGATTTAGACCTAAAAACTAAACAATATAATAAGTATGAAATATATATAATACATACAAAAGGTAAAGTTAATGCATTAATTTTTTAAATGAAATGATACAGGTAAAATGATATATTGATGACAAGTATCAATGAGATGAATGACCTTTTTTAACTGTCAGAAAGGTCTTTAAAGCTTAGATGAAATGAAGAAAATTGTATTCTCATATTATGTACTGCATCCATATATTCCGGTGTTTATTTTTCATTAAGGCATGTTAGTAAAGCCAGTTTCAAAAATCTATGTCTTTGCAAATTATAACAGTACAATAGTCTTTTTTTGGTAATTATGGATATTTTCTTTTTAAGCGACATTGGAATTCTGTAACTGACACTATTTTATAAAGAGATGATGTTGAACAGACTGGTGTTAGTTGAATAAATTTTTCATACTCTTCCCATGAAAAGCAACAAGATATTTCGTTTAAAACAAATGAAATTTGGGTTCTTAAGTGTTTTTACTTTCGTGTTGCTTATTATGGAAGTATTGGTCCTCAAAACCGATGAGAAAGTCAAAATGTCGGGCAGCAACTTTATATTGTTTTATAATTCCGAGTTTATTTTTATTTATTCCGAAAATATTTTATTGTTGGAAAAACGTCAAGTTTAAAGTTGCGGATATTTAAAGAGTGAATTTACAAATTTTTCCTAAAGTTTCAAGGTTGTATAAAAATCTATAATATCGGAACATTTGGAGGGACGTAGCTGAACCTTAAGTTTAATGGAATATACTTTGAGATATAGATAGGTAGGTATATTATGTTACACGATATATACATACTACGGTGTAGATATATGTTACATATACCAGTTATGATAATAATGTGATAATAATGCCAGAAAGGAGAGTCAGCCAAATTTATCCAATATGAGTCAACTAAAAAATGATTATTCCACATAATTTAATGGTTTTTATTAATATCATTTGACCAAGGGCTTTGAACAGTAATTATCTCCTTCAAGTTTTTGTTCCAGTTCCACAGAAGTAAAATAAATCATTAAGTTCCGGTTTTTGTTCCACCAAAAATAATAGTTTTCGGTTCAGTTCTGAAAGGATAATTTCATTTTATGTATATTCTTATTTGCTCTAAATTTATAATTCTATCATAAACAAAAAGTGCAATTATATCAAAATTTAGAAGTTTTTATTCATTTTATTTGGTACACTATGTGAACTGATACAATTAACCAGCATATACAACGCGAGGGGTAAGCAGACAACGACGAATCTTGGCATTGTTATCCATTATCAAAATCGCATTTGACAACTGAACATACAACGGAATTAAATCTACCTTCTATAAGTAGTTACATGTCAAACTGAAACAGAAAAGTACTAGTCAACATCAAAACAGGAAATCGAGAAAAAATGGACATGGAATGACGATAATTATAGGGTTGACGTTAAATTAGAAAATACTAATATATTGGTTACAATAACAAAATGACTGAAGCTACATCGAACCGGAATAAACAGATATTTTTTTCGTTTCAGTACCGGTTTTCGTT
>CM063500.1:54519603-54542103 GCA_032207245.1 Pardosa pseudoannulata
ATTTCATAATTATATTGGATTCTATAGACATCATTTTGTTTAACTGCTCCAAAGATTTTTCTGCCTTCAATTTTTGAAAAGGTCACTAGTTTAGTTGGGTTAGAATCTTCATATTTAAAAAAATGTCCCAGCCATCTAATGTGACTGGCCTTAATAACTTTGACAATATGTGGTTCTTTAAATCTATTGTATATTTCATAATTATATTGGATTCTATAGACATAATTTTGTTTAACTTCTCCAAAGATTTTTGTAAGTATTTTTCTCTCAAAAATCAATAGCTTATCTTTTTCATATTTATTTAATGACCAGCTATCGCTGTCATATAGAACAATACGTCTGATTAATCTTATTACATATTAACTGTCTTTAATTATATACTCTATATTAATACATGGGTAAAGACATAGTAGGGTATCGAATTTTACTGATGTTATACATAATTTATATAAATAAATTATTTAAACTTATACGGTGCCTCCATTCCATATTTCTTCAAATTTAAAAAATTATATAATTATTTGTTGCTTGTGCTCTTAATATTATAGTATATTTAGCCCCAAACAATTTTACAATGAATATGATAAAGAATATTTTTTCACTAAGAAAAAATATTTATTTTTTGTGAACTTCCATTCCCCTTCTTTTTATTCTAACGTAGTTACCTATTCTCTGCTTCAGAAAAACTTATTATTCTTGACCGAATACGTTATCATGGAATCAGCAAATTTTCTTTCTTTTATCGAATCCCACTGCTATCATTTTATTGCATAAGACCGAAAAAAGAAGAATTTCTTTTCGGTTTAACTTACGGAAAGATATTTATGTAGTTTGGGCTCCATTGAAGGTTTTTTAAAACTTTGAATGAATAATATATATCGTTAGATACTGAGTTAAGTTACAAAGTTGAGATATAAAGTTATAAATAATGGCTGTTGAATAAAGGTGTGTAAAGAATTTTGCTAATAAAAAAAATTATTCCACAATCTTAAGTCAGTGCAGTAAAAGAACTCTTAGATGTAGAATTGTTGTCCAACTTTTTAGACTATTTTTAATTATTTATACTACCCCTGGAAATGTTATGTTATGTACTTTTAATTATTTTTTAACTTTTTAAATATTGTTCCATCCAGAAATTTTTTTTTTTGCATTGAAATTAGATGACCCGACAGACGTTGCCCTGTTTTAACGCTGTAAATCCAAAAATTGTAAAATGTTTTTAAATAAATAATAAATTGGACCATTTTGATGGAAAAGCAAGGAAAAAAATTATTTTAAAAAAACTTGATGCCACTAAGCGTACAGTCATTACAAACGTAAGCAGATTAAATTAAAATTCTCACATTGCTTGTACGTTTAATCGATCCTAGGACTTCTCGTACTGAAGCCCGTTGCGCTGACCACTGCATCACAGATAAGCTGGCAGCAAAGGATTTCAGTACTTTTAATAATCTCAATAAGCGCACATTTTTGTAGCCCCTAAATAAAATTAGCTTAAATTATCTGTCCGCCTGTCTTCGAATTTATGAAGTGGTTGGACATGGTGTGGATAGAGGCAGCGATATTGGATTTTTGATGAGTTATGATTAGCAAAATTCAAAGCGATTAAAGTTTATCTTCTCCTAAACTATTGATCCGATTCTAAAATAAATTGGTATAAATATGCTTCATATCAGAGTAAAAAATACTGTCTTCTTTAACCCTCTGACTGCTCATCCCGCGATTTCCACGGGCAATCCAAATGTAGCAAAATTTGCTCATCCCGCGATTTTCGCGGGCATGTGTTTTTCTTCCTTTATTAAGAAGCACATTCCGCCTTTTCACTGTTTAACCAGTGGAATAAATTATACACAGTATTAGACATTTAATTAGGTAAATAGAATTATATGACTAGAACTATTATAGTTATATTAGATAACAGAATGATAGATAGTATGTTATAAATAGAAACTAACTATGTTAAAGTTGAAATTTATTATAAAACTAAATGTTTTATGTGATAACATCTGAAATTAGTTTTTTTTGAAAACTTATTTTCTCATGATAAAAGTCAATATAAAAAAAATCTTTTCTAGAAAAGAATTAGTATTTCAATTTTCCAATATATATATATATATATATATATATATAATATATATATATATATATATATATATATATATAATATATAAATATATATATATATATATTATATACATATATATACATATATATAACATATATATATACATATACACATATATATATACATATACATATACATATATATACATATACATATACATATATATACATTTACATACATATACATATATATATATACATATACATATATACATATATACACATATATACATATATACATACACATACACACACACACACACACACACACACACACATACATATATATATATATATATATATATATATATATATATATATATATATATATATATATGTATGTATACTTAAACTATGCAAAAATAATACGCAATTTTTAAAGAGGTCTCGGTTTACAAATTGAGCAGTCAGAGGGTTAAAACGTTCGAAATCCCTCTCCCCCCCCCTTTTCGATCGTTTATTTATTTGTATTTGTAAAATATTCATTTCTAATCAAAATTTTTTAATTTTTTATATTATTCTTTTCTTAAGTTTTTTCCCCCCCCAATTATATTATAGATTTTTTTTTCTAAGTATCCCAATGGCGTTTTTGTATCCTCACGACACAGGTCCTTCGATCCCCGGACTGGGCGTCAGACTTTCTTCATTTCCCCTTCTCTTTCTCTTTTCCGCGTTGATTTGCCTTCCTACCCTTCTTTTTCTTGGTCATCTTAAGCTCTGACCCCTTTTTTCTTGTCTTTTATTTTAGTCTATTCCAGTGTATTTCCGATTATATATCTACCTTCCTACACTTATTCCCTACTGTCCATTCCTTTTTCTCTCCTCATTTCTTTTTTTCTTTTTTTGTTCTCCTCCTGTTCCTCCTTGATCTCCTCCTTTCCGAGTTTCAGGAGTCGTAAATATCCGGAAAATCGACAAATGATTTTGGAGTGATATAGATATAGACTCCATAAGGAGGTGAATAGCATGGGGTGAGCTCGCGCTCACGACGACATCCAGGCGATCCCCGGACTCGAAGGAAAATGGGAAAAGGAAAAAACATGCTTGAGTATAAACACTGAATTCTAATGACTGATAATATGCTATAGTGGTCTTAGAAGATTGGTCTTATATCTATTTGAAGCTTTTGAGAAATTATAATTAAGTCTATTAAAACAAAAAAAAGAAATGAATAAACTTCAAAATTTCTCTTCCACAAATTGTATGTAATATACAGTTCTTTTTGAAATCTTGTGCCTTTGTTTTTACTAAAAATGCTTACGTACCAGAGAAGAGTGATGAAATCGACAAAATTTAGTCAGGATCCGTGATATGGAGGTGATAGACTCCATGGGGTAAGAGAGACGCTTGAGCATGCGCTCTCGACGACTCTCCTGCGAAGGGGCGTCCTGCGACTGAAGGAAAAAAACATGGGATTAGAGTAAAACATGAATTACTATATGACTGATAATTTCTACTCTACTTTTGCCGAACAGTGGTCTTTATACTTATGAAGCTTTTGAGCGAAATTATAGCATTTAATTCCAAAACAAAAAAGGAGAGGAATAAAAAAACTTCAAAATTTCTTCCTATATTGTATGTAAATATACAGTTCTAGGAAATACTGAATTAATTTTACTAAAAATGTTTACGATAGAGAAAGAAATCGCAACAGATTTGAACATATGAAAAATTAGATGTCTGTTGTATTAAATTAGATATGTAAGAACAAAAATTTCATGAGACTTTACTGTGAAGAATCATACTCTGTTGCGGCCATAATCACGTTGACTACCATCCGGATACAGTTGACCAAAAATTCATCAGTCAATTTTTTTCAGTTCTTATTCTTTAAAAATTTCATAATGGAAAAAGGAAATCTCCCACAGATATGTAGAGTTGAATATCGCCTTAACAAGACAAACCTAAACAAAAAATTGGGCATTTTCTTTAGAAAAACCAGACTAAATATTTTCAAACCTTGAATACATTATTTTTAAGTATAAATACTTTTGAAGAGGTTTTAAAAATAAATCATCGCTCCAGGTTAGTCAACTTGAGCATTATACTGTTATCTACCAAAAGTTTCTACGCGATCTACTTGTAACTAACGATTAACAGTTTATCGATTTAAAAATTTCCAGATGTGTGATAGGGAATTATATATTGACTACTTAACATGGTTGTAATAAGACATTTTCCTCATCCTATTCATCAATTATTTAAATGTGTGATATCATAATTTTTACCCTTGCCGTATATGATCTGTAACAGGGATAGCCAACCTCCTTAATAGTCCGAGCCATTTTTCAAAATTTGAAATTTTTCGAGAGCCGAAATTAAATATATATTTAAAAAGTATGCAAAAAAGGGATTAAATTTTTTTTACAGAAACTATATTTATTGAATGTTATTTGGAAGTTCTCGTTCTTTAGTTTTTCAAGGAAATTTTTGAATTGTCTGTAAGCATCGCGTCCATCTCTGTTGCGGGCCAAGAAGAACGGTAGTTAAAAGGAACTTTTGTTCATTGTAAGACGTCGAACATTTCAAAACGCCGAACAATTGAAAAAATGGCAGATTTGACACCTCCAATCGTCCGTTCGTACCATTATATTGTATCATTACTGGTACAATACGTCCGTTTTCAATTGTTCGGCGTCTTACAATGAACAAAAGTTCGCTTTAACCACTGCTCTTCTTGACCCCGACAGAGACGGACGCGATGCTTACAAGCCCCACCTAAGTTTGAAATTTGCTGACAAAGGGCTATTTTCTTTTAAACCCTTTGAGTGTCTGGCTCAGTGATGGACTGCAACCTGTTCCCTTTACCCATTATTTTCATTTTTTGGGTACAAGTGCCAGTGAGACTTATAAGTTATGAATCCATCCCCTATATAATAATAGCCTAAGTTATATGTCCGTCTGTCCACGAAGCGGTGATTAAATTTATCAAATTATTCACATAATAAATAGATAAAAACTACAATTTTTTTTCTAGCATTATGACGTCAATCCTTTAACCATGTCATATAATCATTTCTTATTTTAAATTATTTTAGTACAGCGTGCATTATTATCATACGTATTATCACTGAACTTACATATTGCGTAAATAATTTTCTTTTATATATGACTTATATAATAGATTAAGTACATAAGTGATAATTTTGAATTGAAACATCGATTATTTTTTGTTGCCATGAAAATTTTATCACCGGTATTAACATCAAATTCTTTTCATAAAAGTCTAGGAGTCTATTTCACTGACTAATAAATATCTAGCGTTTAAGTTATACATCTTTGAAAATTAAGAATTTTGTTTGTGTGTTTGTTTTTTATACATGACCACACGGTTTGACTAAATGAATTCAGCAAGATTCGAAACTGCATTCACCATGTAGGGAGACTTAAGAGAAGTATGAAGATAAACTAATTATTGAGTGTGTACCAGATAATTCTCAGCCAAAACACAAACCATTTTATTACCTGATTCATAGGGTACTTTACAATGCTGGAAAATTAAAAATTTTACTGATCCCGTCATATGACGGGCTATAAGGCTAGTAATGTATAATGATCTCCTCTCTGGACGATATGTTGCATCAGCGTCTGAGTTTATTGTTCCTTAACCCTCCGAGTGGAACACATCGAGGAAAAAATTCTCCAAAAAATAAGCTAAAGGTTTATTGTGTCAGTGGCCAAAGCGTTCTATGATTTTTTCCTTCACCCTTAGTCGACTAGAATGGAATACGGAAAACCCACCCTCGTTATTGTCTCTTTACTTCCGGTTATATATAGATATATATATAAATAGATATTATAGATTGCTAATTTTTAATACACATAAAGCTCGTCAAGCATCGAATATTATCCCATAAGAAATAATGGATTCTAAAAGTACAAATAAAAATATTCTTTGAGAGACTTATTTATATTTTTTACAAAAGTCATCCAAGATGTTTAAGTGGTGCAATTAGAGATACATCTGTTACCGCAAAGGAAATACTTCGAAATAGAGATTTGCAAAGCCATGAAAAGCTATCAACTTTGTACCTCAATTGGTAGGGGTGCATCACTCAAGAAATGTCAGTGAAAGAGGGGTGCAATTGCTAAACAATCGACCTGAACCTCCTACCTCAAAACTCCATTGGGAAAAGCACTGGCAAAAATGAATATTACATCCATTTTCGAGCGTTTTTGGAGGTCATTTTGAAGTCATTATCGGTTTGGCGGAATTGTACGTGCGAACGGCTTAGAGGGTTAAACGTTTCTTTCTGGTTTTAAATAAATCAAACCGTTGTTAAGTTTAATCCTCTACGGCTGGTTATTTCGTCTCCATACCTGCTCCTTATACGAGACCCATGCGAAGTCATAATCAAAATGACTAGGGTGTGACGGACATCGGAAATAGAAACATCGCAACCGCTTGGCAAGGTTAACATTGTCGATAATTTTTTTAATTGGTGCGAATATAATTTACAATGTGTTACACTATTTTTCTAACATCAGGATATTTTAAATATTTTGTAACAAGATTGTAAACTCGCCGAGCGGTCTGCGAACGTTCTATTTTCAACTGTAAGTCATTTGGGTATGACTCCGCATGGGTTTCTTATGGGAGCAGGTATGGAGACGAAATTATCAGCCGTAGATGATTTCAAACTTAACAATGTTGATTTATTCCAACAACAACAACAAAAAAAAAACATTTAGAGAAATATATTCGTAAATTCGTCGAGAGAGACGATTACTCTAAGGCAACCTACTCATCTGAAAGTTCCGCCGGGAGTCCCCTCCCGTTTTTCCTTTTTCAAACAGGAAACCTCGGTTCCAGGGGAGATCGACACCCCTCCCAGTTGACCTTCGTCCTTGGAGTAGCCGCCGCGGTCACACAAAGAACAACTTCTTCTCTCTGTCGGTGCGCTGACAAAACAGCAGATCTGACACCTCCAACAGTCCGTGAGTCAAAAGGATCATTACTGCCGTTTTCCAATTGTTCGGCGTTTAAAATGTTCGGCGCCTTACAATGAACCAAAAGAATAAAAGTTCGCCCGACC
This sequence comes from Pardosa pseudoannulata, assembly GCA_032207245.1. NCBI lineage: Eukaryota > Metazoa > Arthropoda > Arachnida > Araneae > Lycosidae > Pardosa > Pardosa pseudoannulata. The sequence continues at coordinate 54,526,764 of CM063500.1, forward strand.
ACCGACAGAGACGGACGCGACTGTTACAAAGATGTTCTCGGTGAATTAACTATGCAGTGAATCGGTATGAATTGTGGAATTTGAAAACCATCACTTAAAAGCAGAATAAGACCGCATTGCACCAATATACCCAGCATTAGCAGAGCTTCATCAGTTGTAATAATTTTTTTAAATATAATAACACAAAAATGAAAAGGTTACTCTAGTACATTTATAGAGAGCCTCAAATAATCCTTCAAATAGCCGCATGTTTCTCGCGAGACGCAGGTTGGCTACCCATGATCTATAACATTACTTTGATCACTTAAAACATTACTGAGTTTATCTATCTATGTAAGTGAAGAATGTGTCTTTTTTCTTTGTATTCTATTTCCTTTTTTTTTTTCCTTCCTTATTTTTTCTTTTTCCCTCTTCTGCTATTTATTCCTTTTTCCCCGTCTTTTTTTTCCCTTCCTTCCTTTTTCTTTTTATTTTTTCTTTTTTACCCAACTAAAAGTGTAAAACTGTGTAAGAAGAATGTAAATAGCGATTCTAAAAAATTACTGATACTAGTGATTCAGCTGTTTCTGTAATTTCCTGCTCACCTTTAGAGATATGGGGAGTGTGATATTCTCTGAGACTTCTTATGCTTAGTTTACTTTTATTTCTTTACTTTTTGTGATAGAAAAATTAATTTTCCTTTAAAATATCTATTCTACTGCACACCTTGAATATCAATGTAGAATCCTGTAAACTTCTTCTCAATCAAGATTTATTATATACCACAGCATAAGTCTCAGTAATAGCGAGTATTACTAGTTTGCTCAAAGGAAACTTTGGTCATAATATAAGTAATAAACATTAAGTATTATTCCAATTCATAGATGACATAATCATATTCGATGAAATCCATTACGGCAACTTCTATCCCAAAACTTCATATCAATTTACATTGACATTTTCATGATAGTACATTTTACATTCCCATTTTGTGCTGTGTCGATTAATCCATGATGATAAGCAATTCACTTACACGATCTTAGTGTAAAGTTTTGTATAATGATATTTTAGTTACAATTTTAATACTTCATCTGCGTCTCTCACCATTCACTATGTAACAATGTTTCAAATCATCCTGCTGTTGGCTTATTACTGTAGATAATAATATTTTTTAACAGTTGTTAAACAAAGAATATATATCAATATATATATATATATATACATACATTTGAAAACCAAACCATAATAGTTTGTTTTCATATAACTATAAATTTCCAAGTGTCTTACTTGATTTTCAGTGGCAGCAAAAGCATCGCTGACTTCAGCATCTAAACTGTCCACAGAATCTCTAGAATTAGGCAATGGGGCAGAGCTACGATCTACATCTGGAAAAAAGAATGTTTTTATGAAATCTAATGATAAAAACATTTTTTTTCAATAAAGTATATAGAGATACATTCTTTCACTTACTCGTAATATAAATATCTCATATTCAATTTGTATTTTCAGTGTTACAAAATTAACAAAATAAAAGAGTGGTAATTTCTCACTAAATGAATGTATAGTTAAATATTTTTTTTATATTTATATCCTATTTTATAAATCAGTAAAATTTTCCTTTGAAGCATGAGATAGCATGGGAAAACAGACTAATTATTATACTAATGAACTACATTGCTACATTTTGAGACAGTACGTAAAGAAAAGTCAAAGCCTGATCGATATGACAGAGGAGGGATAGCAGATTTAATCGGCTAATTGCTAGATATTTGGTCAGGATCGATGCTACTATTAGACGATGCTGGCAGGAATGGAAGAACCATGTTCAAACGCAGCGTCAAGAATGAAGCGGTTATCCTAGAGAAACGACATAAAATAAGGACCAAGCATTTGTTAGAGAGGCACCCACAGAGGCAGATGCATCATTATTTGCAACTCGTGCTTCAGTGGCCGCAATGACCATAGCGGCTCACAGAAAGGGAGTTGAGGTCATGGTGCCCCTTCTGCCCATTACCATTGACTTATGTACAATTACAAGCCCGTTTGCAGTAGTGTCGGACTCATTTGTTCTGGAATATCACTGACTGAAATAGAATAATCTACAGTGATGAGTGTCGCTTATAACAGTGCCCCTATGACCAGCGAAGGCGTGTCCACAGACTTTGCGAACAGCAGTGTGATACTAACCTGGCTGTCTTCCGACAACCAGGAGTGATTGTCTGGGGCGCCATTTCATTTAATAGTAGGACCCATTTTTGTGTCGTCCGTGGTATCCTTACAGCATAGTGGTACGTCGACGAATTTCTACGCCCCGTTATGTTTACCCTTCATGACACGCCATCATGGACTTCCATTTCATCTAGGTAATGCGCTGTCTCACATCGCACGTGTTTCTACTGCCTGTCTTCTTGCTTTCAATACACTATCTTGGCAACCAAGGTCTACGAATTTTCATCCTATTGCAGTATTATGGCCAGGGACTTTCAGTCAGTGCGGGATGACGATGAAACGTGCCAGTAGGACAGAATCTAGCATGATAGCTTTCAGAACATCAGCCAGATCTATCAATCAATGCTAAGCCGAATAACTGATTGCATAACATCCAGAGGTGGACGAACGTGATATTGAGTTTTACTTGAACGAATTATCCAATTTTTCTCAAATAGTAATATAAATTTTCCTTTCTGTACATGTACATCACATCTACCGATTTTAGTTCACCGATTTAACTCCTACTTGTTGTGTCATTTTTTTACTAAGAGTATATGCATGTTATATATATATATATATATGTATATATATATATATATATATATATATATATATATATATATATATATATATATATATATATATATATATATATATATATATATATATATATATATATATATATATATATATATATATATATATATATATATAAATATATATATATATATATAAATATATATATATATATATATATATATATATATATATATATATATATATATATATATATATATATATATATATATATATATATATATATATATATATATATATATATATATATATATATATATATATATATATATATATATATATATATATATATATATATATATATATATATAAATATATATATATATATATATATATATATATATATATATATATATATATATATATATATATATATATATATATATATATATATATATATATATATATATATATACATATATATATATATATATATATATATATATATATATATATATATATAAATATATATATATATATATATATATATATATATATATATATACTATATATATATATATTTATATATATATATATATATATATCTTCATTACGGAGGACGGACGGGTTCCCATTTCATCATAGGGAGAGAGAACAAACTGAGGGGTCAGCTAGCATAAAGTTATAAGTAAAAAGGCCCTTAACACCTAAGTCAAAATCTGTGGGAAAATTTACCTTCGATAGCGTCCTTTTTGTTTAGAAATTTCCTAAATTGTCCGCTAGGGCAATGTACAGTTATAATTGTTTAGACCCCCTTCTCTGAGTGCGTAAACTGTAGCCATAGTGGTCAATTTAGGTTAGGGGTTAAAAAGGTAAAAGCAAACGAAATTTTTGCCCTTGAATTAAGATTTGAAATCCCCTGAGAATTTTCTCGGGGTGTCTTAGGGGTTTTTATAAAATACCTACATTAGTTTCCCGGTCTGTTTTACTTTCCTTACATATATATACACGTAAATATATTGGTAGATAGATCAAAATTGTAAGAATTTTAAAAAAATAAAAATAAATTGTACAAAAATAGAAGAAAAGAACCTTAAAATGCTTCTAAAGAAGCTGGTGAATTTTGTTAAACTTCATTTCCTTTATAAAAACTAAATCTTCAAATCATTCTCTATACTATTTGACAAAACCTCCAATATATTGCATCAATTGCGTTTAAATTAGAAAATAAAAACGAAAGCATAAATTCTAAAATTTTATTTAAAGCCCCGCGATTGTTTCCTAACTATATTTAAACTTCATGTGCATTACTAAAATGCATTTAAACTCTGGTAATACTTTATTTCTACTTTTTTTCTGTCACGATAAAAGCGTCTGGAAAGAAGCCAGTACAACTGCAAGATTTGTGAAATTGGGTAACAAAAAATTTTATATCTGACATTTAAAATTTGGGAAACTCACACACTATTTCTGAGTTATCGTAGACATCTCAGAAATGGCTTTTTTCTTAAAGTTTGGGACAGAGAAAGGGTTTAAAAAGAGAGTAATACGAATGCACGCCTTTTATCTGATGGTGATAAAATCTAAGACCTTTGTTAACTGCTTTTCATCCCAATTATCAACTTCCTATCAAAACAGTTTGCAGTTAGAATTTTAATTAATTATTTGGAATCGCGCCAAGTCGTGAAGAAAAATACATCATAGACTAGCACTATCTCGAATATTATAAAACTAGTTTAAATAAAAAAAATATCCATTTTAAAAGGTTCTTTCCTTATTTTGGAAATTTCATCTTATCCGAAGGAATAAAATAAAATGTAGTATATGTATACATAATAGAAACTTATGATTTTAAGTATTTGTATAATAGCTTATGTATTAAATATTTATACATGATGATTATAAAATAAATTACAGTAAAACTTCGTAAAATCGTCACTTAAGGGACCAAATAATTTTGAGGAATTACGTGGAATAACAAATTAGATAGTGTGGAGAATTTTGAAAAAAAAAATTGAAATACTTTCATTAATTGCTTTGTGATTTGATGAGAAACCTTGTTAAGTCATTACTCAAAGAAACAAGCATTTTTCATGACTTAAGTGCTGTAATGACTCACTCAGATTGAGAACTTTTGAAAAACAAACCCTTGAAATATACAGAATCTTAATAAGCAAATTAAACTGTTAAGATCAGGAAAAACGGTGCACCATTTGTCGGCGACAGCTGAAAAACGTGTTGAATAAACAGAAAATTTACATCTATAGGACAGAAACCTTTGGGAATTTATCAAAAGAATTTTAAGTCGAGGGTACACCTTTATTAAGACATTTAAAGGCTGGGAAAAATATTTTAAGGAATTATAATGGGAGAGAAGAGGATTTTAAGGAAATATTAAAGTTAAATAATTTTGATATATTACACACACAACATATATATATAATATATATAATATATATATATATATATATATATATATATATAAATATGTATATATATATATATATATAATATATATTATATAATATATGTATATATAAATGTATTATATGTATATATATATATTATAAATATATATTATATATCTATTATATTATAAACTGTATATATATATTTATATAAAATATTATATATTTATAATATATATAAAAATAAATATATATACATATAATATAATATGTAATATATATATATATATGTATATATTATATTAATATATATACAACTATATATATACATATATATACATATATATATATATATATATATATATATATATATTTATATATATATATATATATAAATATATATATATTATATATATATATATATATATATCTATATATTGATAGATATATAGAAATTGTAGGAATATTAAAAGTATAAAAATAATTTGTTCAAATATAGAAGAAAAGAGAGATGCCATGAAAAGCTTCTAAATAAGCTGATGAACTTTGTCAAACTTCATTATTTTATAAAAACTGAAACTTTAAATCATTCTCTATACTATTTGACAAATCCTCCAATATATTGCAGCTATTGCGTTTAATTTAGAAAACGAAAACGAAATGATAAATTCTAAAATTTTATTTAGAGGCTGGTCGATTGTTTCTTAACTATATTTAAACTTCGTGTGCATTACTAAAATGCATTTAAACTCTGGTAATACTTTATTTATACTCTTTTTTCCTGTCACGATAAAACGTCTGGAAAGAAGCCAGTACAACTGCAAGATTTGTGAAATTGGGTAACAAAAAATTTTATATCTAACATTTAAAATTTGGGAGACCCATACACTATTTCTGAGTTACCGTAGGCATCTCAGAAATGGCTTTTTTCTTTAAAGTTTGGGACACAGCAATGATTTAAAAAGTGAGTAACACAAATGCAAGCCTTTATCTGATGTAGATAACATCTAAGAGCTTTTGTTAACTGCTTTTCATCCCAATTATCAACTTCCTATCAAAACAGTTTGCAGTTAGAATTCTAATTAATTATTTGGAATCACGCCAAGTAGTGAAGCAAATACATCATAGGAATAGAACTATCTCCAATATTATAAAAATAGAGAAAATAAAAAAATATCCATTTGAAAAGTTTCTTTCCTTATTTTGGAAATTTCATCTTATCCGAAGGAATAAAATAAAAAATAGTATATTTATACATAATAGAAAATTATGATTTTAAGTATTTGTATAATATCATAGATATTAAATATATATATATATATATATATGATAATTATAAAAAGAATTACAGTAAAACCTTTTAAAATTGTCATTTAAGGGAGCAAATATTTTAGAGGACTTTGGCGGAATAACAAGTTATGTACAGTAGGGAATTTCGAAAAAAATTGAAACATTTTCATCAATTGCTCTATTGATATAAAACCTTGTTAAGTCATTACTCAAATAACAATCATGTATGAAGACTTAACCGCTGTAACGATTTACTCAGATTTGGAAATTTTGAAAAAGAACCTTGAAATATTTTCATCAATTGCTCCAGGATTTGATGAGAAACCTTGTTCAGTCATTACTCAAAGAACAAGCGTTTTTGACGACTGCGCTGTAATGACTTAGATTGGGAAAATTTGAGAAAGAAAAAAAAAATTGAAATATTTTCATGAATTGCTTTGGTATTTCAGGAAGAAACTTTTTAAGTCATTACTCAAAGAACCAAGCATATTTGACGATTTAAACATTCTAGTGACTTAGATTGGAAAATTTTAAAAAAAACATTGAAATATTTTCCCCAATTGCTCTAGGATTTGATGAGAAAATTTTTTCAGTCATTACTCGAGGAACAAACGTTTTTCACGACATAAGCACTTTAACGACTTAGATTGGCAAAATTTAAAAAATATGAATTAATTGAAAATCTGAAAATATTTCAATGTTTTTTGCATTGGATTCTTTTTATGAATTGCACTAGGATTTGATGAGAAACCTTGTTCAGTCATTACTCAAAGAAACAAACATTTTTGACGTGTTAAGCGCTATAACAAAATTTGATTGCGAAATTTTGAAAAAAAAGTTGAATTATTTTTATCATTTACGCTAGGATGTGATGAGGAATCTTGTTAAGTTATTTCTCAAGGAAACAAGCATTTTTGACAATTTAAACACTGTAACAACATTTGATTAAGAAGTTTTGAAAAAAACATTAAAATATTTTCATCAATTGCTCTAGGATATGAAGAGAAGCCGTGTTAAGTCATTACTCAAAGAAACAAGCATTTTTGACAACTTAAGCGATGTAAAACCATTTGATCGGAAAAATTTGAAAACAACCTTGAAATATTTTCATCAATTTCTCTAGGTTTTGATGAGAAACCTTGTTCAATCAGTACTCAAAGAGCAAGCGTTTTTCACGACAACTGTGTAACGACTTAGAGTGAGAAAATTTGAAAAATAAAAAAAAACATTGAAATATTTTCATAAATTTCTTTGGTATTTCAGGAAGAACCTTGTTAAGTCATTACTCTAGGAACTAAACATATTTGAAGGATTAAACATTGTAATGACTTAGATTAGGAAATGTTGAAAAAAACATTGAAATATCTTCAATTGCTCTAGGATTTGATGAGAAATCTTGTTGAGTCATTACACAAGGAACGAACGTTTTTCACGACATACGCGCTGTAATGACTTAGATTGGCAAAATTGGAAAATCATAAATAAATCGAAAAGCATAAAAATATTTCAATGTTTTTTTTACATTGAAATATTTTTATGAATTGCTCTAGGATTTGATGAGAAACCTTGTTACGCCATTACTCAAAGGACCAAGCATTTTTAATTACTTAAGTACTTAAAGACATTTCATTGAGAAATTTTGAAAAAAAATTGAAATATTTTCATCAATTGCTCTACGATTTGATGAGAAACCTTATTCAGTCATTACTCAAAGAAACAAGCCTTTTTGACGACTTAAGCGCTGTAACAACATTGGATTCAGAAATTTTGGAAAAAAAACATTAAAATATTTTCATCAATTGCTCTAGGATTTGATGAGAAATCTTGTTAAATTAATACTTAAGGTTATAAGCATTTTTGATGACTTAAGCATTGTAACAACTTACGCAGATTCGGAAATTTAAAAACAAAACCTTGAAATATGAATTTATTTTCCTCAATAACTGTAGGATTAGAAGACAAACTTTGTTAAACCATTACTCAAGTGACCAAGCATTGCTGACTATTTAAACGTTGTAACGACTTGATTGGGAAAATTGGAAAAACTAAAACACATTGAAATATTTTCATGAATTGCTTTGGGATTTCAGGAGGAACCTTCTAACGTCATTACTCAAGAAATGAAGCATTTTTGTCGACGTAAGCATTGTTAATTTTTTTCTGTCACGATAAAAGCTTCTGGAAAGAAGCCAGTACAACTGCAAGATTTGTGAAATTGGGTAACAAAAAATTTTATATCTGACATTTAAAATTTGGGAAACTCACACACTATTTCTGAGTTATCGTAGACATCTCAAAATGGCTTTTTTCTTAAATGACAGAGAAATGGTTAAAACAAGAAATACGAATGCACGCCTTTTTATCTCGGGTAAAACTAAGACCTTTGTTAACTGCTTTTCATCCCAATTATCAACTTCCTATCAAAACAGTTTGCAGTTAGAATTTTAATTAATTATTTGGAATCGCGCCAAGTCGTGAAGCAAATACATCATAGACTAGCAGTATCTCGAATGTTATAAAACTAGTGAAAAAAACATCCATTTTAAAGTTTCTTTTCTTATTTTGAAAATTTCATCTTATCCGAAGGAATAAAATAAAAATTAGTATATGTACACATAATAGAAAATTATAATTTTAAGTATTTGCATAATAGCAAAGCTACTAAATATTTGAATATGATAATTATAAAATAAATTACAGTAAAACCTTGTAAAATCATCACACAAGGGACCAAATATTTTCGAGGAATTACATAGAATAACAAATTAGGTAGAGTGGGAAATTTAAAAAACAAATATTGAAATAATTTAATTAATTGCTCTAGGATTTGATGATAAACCTCATTATACAAAGGTTCAAGAATTTTTGACGACTTAAGGGCTGTTAGGCCATTTGATTGGAGAATTTGAAAAAACATTAAAATATTTTGATCCATTTCTCTACGATTTGGTGGGAAACCTTGATAAGTCTTTACTAAAAGAAACAAGTTTTTTTTGACGACTTAAGCGCTGTAACAACATTCGATTAAGAAATTTTGAAAAAAAAAAACCTTGAAATATTTTCATTAATTGCTCTGGGATTTGATGAGAAACTTTGTTAACCCTTTGACAGTTTCATTTTTTCCAGAATTCGGTAAAAAAAGTCACATTTTTTATTGCATTTTTTGTTTATTTTACATTTTTAAGTAAAGATATATTATTAAAATTGACATTTCTAATACTTTTAAACATTTATTACAACTTTTTTTCTTTTTATGAAAGCAAAAGAACTGAAGAATACGTTTAGTCTCATCGATATCCAAGTTAATTTTTTTGAATTCCAGCGAAAGCAAATCTAGGAGGCGGATCCGAAGGATTATCACAATAAATTAAAAAAAATGTCGTCCTTTACTGATTCCATCTGTACTACTATCATAAACACTACTATCCAGGTCATCTAGTAAACTTTCTTTAGTATCATTTACAGATAATTCAGTTTCTGATTCCGAGTCACAGTTCGAAACACAAGAAAATAGCTCCATAAGCTCTGATTTATCTATTATTTAAAAGTAAGATTTATTATTCAACTCTTACATCAATAATATTATCAGGCGGTTAATAAAACATAACCAGAAAGCTATACACTGAAAGATAACAATTCGTCTTCTGATATAAAACATGCGGAAAAACCCGCGCTTTTGAACCAATCAGAATAGAAAATGCAATAAACTGCCGAACTATTTACTGTACAACTATCGTCATCTATATGAATAATTTGTTACTAAAATTGGAAAATTTAAGGCCGAAACAGTGCAAGCGTAATAGAAATCAGATTGCCCGTACGGCTTGCGGGCAAATCAGGGAAGGGGTTAATTCATAACTCAAAGAAACAAGCATTTTTGATGACTTAAGCGTTGTAACAACATTTCATTGGGAAATTTAAAAAAACATTGATATAGTTCCATCAATTGCTCTAGGATTTTATGGGAAACATTGTTAAGTCATTACTCAGAGGAACAAGCATTTTTGACGACATACGCAGATTGAGAAATTAAAAAAACTAAAAAAAAAAAAAAAAAAAAAAAAAAAACTTGAACTATTTTCCTCAAATGTTGTAGGATTTGCCTAATAAAGTGTTTTTTTCCTTGCACCGGCAGTGACGCCATACATTGTTTTTCATATTTTTCTTGTAAACTATGAATCGTATAGGAACCGTTCTTTGGGCAGTTTTTATGTACACCCAACAAGGAATCTAGATGTGCAGAGTTCATGCGGTCGTTTTGGGACACCCTGTATATAAGTTAAATTAAAGTGTACTAAATATATTGAAATTATAAAATGTAACTAGTTTTTCTTAAAGGTTAACACGAATATAAAACGTTCTGGAAGCCAAAAATTCTTTATTCTTCATGTCATTTAAAGGTTCTAAATAATTAATCGTAAAAACTACGCTTAAAATATTAATGAATTTAAAGTGTCTTTTGAAATACTTATCTGATCCGTACACCGTAAGTAGCACGCAAAACCAATTTCCATTGGGAGGGAGCTTAAAGTGAAATTCTTGCTAATATCTAAGTTCTGCCTAGTAAAATAATTTAAATATTAAGTATACACTTCATAGTATTACATCAGTAAAATTACTTAAACTGAACATAAAACTACTTGATTCACTGCACTTTATACCTACTTTTCTAAATTTGATTACGCAAAGTTTTAAGAGCCTCGAATTCTATGTCTAGTTTCTATTCTCCGGAGTAAATTCTAAATTAACTAAAAAAACCAAGCAATTTATAAATGTACTTAATTCCGTGGGTTCGAAGCCCAAGATAAAAACGTGATCGCCATTTGAAAATAAAATACTTAAGCAATTATGAGGAAAGTAAGAACGTTTTCCTGTGATTTTTTGTGTGCACAATAATCGTTACAAACTGACCAAGTTCAATTGCACACAACACATAATATATATATATATATATATATATATATGTGTGTGGTATATATATAATATATATATGTATAAATATATGTTATATGTATATATATATATGTAAATATATTTTATGTATATATATATATATATATATATATATATATACTTATATATATAGTATATATATATATATATATAAAAATAATAGAGAGATATAAATATATACAAAATAAATATATATATAAATGTATTGCAAAAAGTAAACTAGATAAACTAATGTACATTCGTATAAAAAACCCAAAGACAACCCAGAAAATTCTAAGGGGTTTTCAAATTTTAAACAGGCAAAATTGACCTTTTTTTATATTCAACTCTAACAAAAGTAACACTGGGCTACAGTTACGTTTTTCAGAAATCTAAATTTAAAATTCTACATTATAAAATAGGACAATTTAAACAAAAAATGAATTATCGGAGGCACTTTTTAAGATTTTAACACATTTTACTGAATATAATGTTAACCTTTTACTTATAAATATTCCAATATTTAAACCCAATATCCTTTTGAATAATCAGCCACTGATAGTGAATAAACATCCAAAATACCTAGGATTCGTGCTAGACCCGGAGATTCTGGGAAACAAGCATATTGATCATCTCGTGTTAAAGGCAAGAAAACGGCTCAACATTTTGAGGTACATCTCAGGGCGCGATTGGGGCTCTAACGCTTGCACTCTCAGAAGCACGTATATCTCACTAATTAGACCTATCTTAGAATATGGAATTCCAGTTATTGTTGTGCCTCTGATACAAATCTTCAGAAACTTGAAATGGTCCAACTCAGCGCGGCCCGGATTATCACAGGCCTAAGAAATTCATGTCCTAGAAATATTGTGCTATTTGAGGCTGATCTGCAACCTCTAATTGGGAAATTTTGAAAAAGAACCTTGAAATATTTTCATCAATTGCTCCAGGATTTGATGACAAACCTTGTTCAGTCATTACTCAAAGAACAAGCGTTTTTGACGACTGCGCTGTAACGACTTAGATTGGGAAAATTTGAGAAATAAAAAAACATTGAAATATTTTGATGAATTGCTTCAGTATTTCAGGAAGAAACTTGTTAAGTCATTACTCAAGGAACGAAGCATTTTTGACGACTTAAGGATTGTTAATTTTTTACTTGTCACGATAAAAGCGTCTGGAAAAAAAGAAAGTACAACTGCAATATTTGTGAAATTGGGTAACAAAAATTTTATATCTGACATTTAAAATTTGAGAGACTCATACACTATTTCTGAGTTATCGTAGACATCTCAGAAATGGCTTTTTTCTTAAAGTTAGGGACGGAGCAATGGTTTAAAAAGTGAGTAACACAAATGCAAGCCTTTACCTTATGTAGATAAAATCTAAGAGCTTTTGTTAACTGCTTTTCATCCCAATTATCAACTTCCTATCAAAACAGTTTGCAGTTAGAATTCTAATTAACTATTTGGAATCGCGCCAAGTCGTGAAGCAAATGCATCATGGACTAGCACTATCTCGAATATTATAAAACTAGTTAAAATAAAAAAAATATCCATTTAAAAAGGTTCTTTCCTTATTTTGGATATTTCATCTTATCCGAAGGAATAAAATAAAATATAGTATATGTATACATAATAGAAACTTTTGATTTTAAGTATTTGTATAATAGCTTATGTATTAAATATTTATACATGATGATTATAAAATAAATTACAGTAAAACCTCGTAAAATCGTCACTTAAGAAACCAAATAGTTTTGAGGAATTACGTGGAATAACTAATTAGATAGAGTGGAGAATTTTGAAAAAAAGATTGAAATATTTTCATTAATTACTTTGTGATTTGATGAGAAACCTTGTTAAGTCATTACTCTAAGGAATAAGCATTTTTGAAGCCTTAAGAGCTGTAACGACATTTCATTGGGAAATTTTGAAAAACATTAAAATATTTTCATCAATTTCTCTAGGATTTTTGAAAAACCTTGTTAAGTCATTACTCAAAGAAACAAGCATTTTTCATGACTTAAGTGCTGTAATGACTCACTCAGATTGAAAAATTTTGAAAAAAAAAAAAAACTTGAAGTATACAGAATCTTAATCAGCAAATTAAACTTTTAAGATCAGGAAAAACGGTGCACCATTTGTCGGCGACAGCTGAAAAACGTGTTGAATAAACAGAAAATTTACATCTATAGGACAGAAACCTTTGTTAAATTTATCAAAAGAATTTTAAGTCGCGGACACACCTTTGATTAAGACATTTAGAGGCTGGGAAAAATATTTTAAGAAATTAAAATGGGAGAGAAGAGGATTTTAAGGAAATATTAAAGTTAAATAATTTTGATATATTACATATATATATATATATATATATATATATATATATATATATATATATATATATATATATATATATATATATATATATATATATATATAAATATGTATGTATGTATATATATAAATATGTATATATATAAATATGTATATATATATGTATATATATATATGTATATATATGTATATATATATATACATATACATATATATATATATATATACATATACATATACATATATATATATATTATATATATATATATATATATATATACATATACATATACATATACATATACATATATATACATATATACATATACATATACATATACATAACAATATACATATATATATACATATACATATACATATATATATATATACATATATATATATATATACATATATATATATATATATATATATATATATATATATATATATATATATATATATATATATATATATATATATATATATATATATATATATATATATATATATATATATATATATATATATATATATATATATATATATATATATATATATATATATATATATTGATAGATAGATAGAAATTGTAGGAATATTAAAAGTATAAGAATAATTTGTTCAAATATAGAAGAAAAGAGAGATGCCGTGAAATGCTTCTAAATAAGCTGATGGACTTTGTCAAACTTCATTTTTTTATAAAAATTGAAACTTTAAATTATTCTCTATACTATTTGACAAATTCTCCAATATATTGCAGCTATTGCGTTTAATTTAGAAAACGAAAACGAAATGATAAATTCTAAAATTTTATTTAAAGGCTGGTCGATTGTTTCTTAACTATATTTAAACTTCATGTGCATTACTAAAATGCATTTAAACTCTGGTAATACTTTATTTATACTCTTTTTTTCTGTCACGATAAAAGCGTCTGGAAAGAAGCCAGTACAACTGCAAGATTTGTGAAATTGGGTAACAAAAAATTTTATATCTGACATTTAAAATTTGGGAGACCCATACACTATTTCTGAGTTATCGTTGGCATCTCAGAAATGGCTTTTTTCTTAAAGTTTGGGACACAGCAATGATTTAAAAAGTGAGTAACACAAATGCAAGCCTTTATCTGATGTAGATAAAATCTAAGAGCTTTTGTTAACTGCTTTTCATCCCAATTATCAACTTCCTATCAAAACAGTTTGCAGTTAGAATTCTAATTAATTATTTGGAATCGCGCCAAGTCGTGAAGCAAATACATCATGGACTAGCACTATCTCGAATATTATAAAACTAGTGAAAATAAAAAAATATCCATTTTAAAAGTTTCTTTTCTTATTTTGGAAATTTCATTTTATTCGAAGGAATAAAATGAAATGTAGTATAAGTATATATTATAGAAAATGATGATTTTAAGCATTTGTATAACATCATAGCTATTAAATATTTAAATATGATAATTAAAAAATAAATTACAGTAAAATCTTTTAAAACTGTCAACTCAAATATTTTTGAGGATTTATGAGGAATAACAAGTTAGGCAAAGTAAGGAATTACGAAAAAATTTGAAATATTTTCATCAATAGCTTTACTAATTTGATGAGAAACCTTGTTAAGTCTTTACTCAAGTAACAAGCGTTTTTGACGGCT
>CM063500.1:54562103-54567103 GCA_032207245.1 Pardosa pseudoannulata
TGCAGCTTCTGTAAAGCTAGGCCCTGCTGCTACTTTACCAGTTTTCATTCCGAGAATAGAAAACCTTAGTTAAAGACTTTGCCCAGGGAGTTCAGATGGAATTCTTTTCCGTTCAGCTTCTGCAAAACTAATCCCTGCTATTGGCTTAACTGTTCCCTTTGAGAGAACAGAAAACCTGAACTAAAGAGATTGGACCAGGGAATTCAGATAAATTTACTTTCTGTGTAACTTCTATAAATCTCGGCCCTCCTGGAGCATTACTCGTTTACATTCAAGGAACAGAAAATCTGAACCAAAGACTTCGCCCAAGGAATTCAAATGGAATTCCATTCTATGCAGCTTCTGTAAAGCTAGACCCTGCTGCTACTTTACCAGTTTCTATTCAAAGAACAGAAAACCTTAAATAAAGACTTTGCCCAGCTAGTTTAGATGGAATTCTTTTTCGTCCAGCTTCTGTAACTCATCAGCCCTGCTACTGGCTTAACTATTTCCATTCAGAGAACAGAAAACCTGAGCTAAAGAGCTTGGATCGGGGAATTCAGATAAATTTCCTTTGTGTGCAGCTTCTGTAAATCACGGCCCTGCTGGAGCATTACTCGTTTCCATTCAGGGAACAGATAATCTGAACCAAAGACTTGGCAGAAGGAATTCAAATGGAATTAATTTCTATATAGCTTCTGTAACGCTAGGCCCTGCTGCTTCTTTACCAATTTCCATTCAGAGAACAGAAAACCTTAAATAAAGACTTTGCCCAGGGAGGATAGGAATTCTGGAAATTCTTTTCCGTTCAGCTTCTGCAAAGCTCAGCCCTGCTACTGTCTTAACCATTCCCATTTAGAGAACGAAAAACCTGGACTAAAATGCCTGGACCAGGGAATTCATATAAATTTCCTTTCTATGCAGCTGAAGCAAGCGCTCTAACGTAGGTTAATACTGACTCGTGAGAAGGTTGCCCTTTTACGTTGGAGGGTAAACATTCGATTGGTGCCCAACTCTTGCCACCCGCTTAAATTACCTATTATGCTTACACACACATGAACGGAAAATAAGACATTTCTTATTGCTACTTGAATAACAACATAACCACTGGCTTGTGGTAACAAAAATTAATACAAACTATAAACAATATCCTTCACAACGATCAATAACAACATGCAGCAACTCGGCAGACTTAATTTCTACACTCCGCAGCGGCGTGGCGAACATACAGTCGCAGAGGGAACCTCAAGGTCGTACGAAGCGGGAGTCCGTATAACGTTGAATTCGGCTGCTGGCAGCGAGAGAACGAGGCAAGTCAGACTCAAGTGAATGACCTCTGTTGCTTGAGTGGCGGGTGCTTATATCATGAACAGTGAACAGTCCGGTTAACAGTTACAATTTCGTAAAAATAAAAATTAGCATAAACAAGTATTGTGAAATGAATTATAAACGATTATGTAAGAAATAAACTAGTATTACAAAAAATAACCAGTGCGACCGAGTCGTCACACAGCTTTTACGAAGCTTACCACTATGTACTAGCGGCTTACACGTTTCCATTCAGAGGACAGGAAATCTGTAGTAAAGAGTTTGTCCTAGGAAGGTAAAATGGAATTCCTTTCTATGCAGCTTCTGTAAAGCTAGGTCCTGATGATGCTTTACCACTTTCCATTCAGAGAACAGAAAACCTTAACTAAAGACTTTACACAGGGAGTTCAGATGGAATACTTTTCCGTTCAGTTTCTATCAAGCTCTGCTCTGCTAGTGGCTTAACCGTTCCCATTCAGAGAAAAGAAAACCTGAACACTAAAGAATTCAGTTAAATTTCATTTCTCTGCAGCTTTAATGAAGCTTACCTCTGTCAACTAGTCTCTTATCCGTTTCCATGCAGAAGACATGAAATTTGCTGTGAAAATTTGGCCTAGAAAGATCAGATGAAATTCCTTTTTATGAAATTTCTGACAAGCTCGGCTCTGCTGCTGGTTTATCCGTTTTGCATAGTTGGATAAATTCTGTGTAAGATGACGTTTTAGCTTTAAGCTTAATTTTCTTTTACAGACTTGTTTACTTTATTAAGCTTAATCCACTTGTTTTAAATTACAATAAGCATTAATTAATTTTTTATTGTATTTTTCTTGTCTGTTAAGCTAGTTTAAATTGAAATCTTGTTTTATTCAATAAATAGATGTTCTTAAATTCAAATCTGGCAATAATTATAGTTTTAAATTTAAGTTTTAATTATTTTTCTTGTACCTTGAAAAGAATATATTATCCTATGTACTTAAAACAAATGTTCGGCATTTTCTTTTCTTGCCACAAGATTTTATTTCCTGTAGCAAATACGTTTTAAATGCAGTATAGTCTATAATCTACTAAATGTATTAGTACTACTTTCTGCATATAGAAACAGTATGAAACAGAAAGATCTCAAGGAGTTTAAAGAATGAAATTTTATTAAAGACTCCATCGATTGTTGAAAGCTTAGTACTACCATGTATTTTTCTCTTTAGAATTTCCCTTAAACTTTTGAGCATTTCTCAGAGAGTATTGATTGATACTCACAGAAAGCAAGCAACTCGTTCTCTAACAATACCTGAAACTGCCCATTGTTTGGAACCTTCAGAAATGCAAATTTCTATTCTAAATATAGATACTGCTTATCTAAATATTCTTCTTTTGAAAGAAGCAATTTTAAGGATATTCGTGTGTCTAGAACTAACGTTGGTTATTCCAATAAAAATGAAATTAATTTCTTGATTAACCGTATGAAAAAATGTATTGACTGGCAGAAAGATAACTTGAGAATAATTTACAATGACAGAAATTTAATGTCTTTATATTGGTTATCTCACAAACATATGATTATAATATTGTCACATTAGCTATATTACTCTATATAAGGTCCCACGAAGGATTTGAATCTGCATTTCATTATTTGTTTTGCTTCTGTTGAGATTGGTTTACGTTTATTATGCTGGAAATGAGTAATGATTGACTAATATGTATATCACTAGCATATAGCCCGTCATATGACGGGATTAGTAAAATTTTTAATTTTCCAGTATTGTAAAGTACTCTATGAGCATGGTAAAAAAATGGTTTGTTATTTGGCTGAGTATTAACTGGTATAAGCTCAATAATTTGTTTATCTTCATACTCCCCTATAGTCTCCGGATACTGTGAATGCAGTTTAGAATCACATTGAATTCATTTAGTCAAACCGTGTGGTTATGTATGAAAAACAATCACACAAACGAACAAACCTCTTAAATTTCTGAGATACATAACTTAAAAGCTAGATATTTATTAATTCTTTAAATAGACTCCTAGACTTTTCTGAAAAGAATTTGTTTTTAATACCGGTGATATATTTTTCATTGCAACAAAAAATAATCGATGATAATATTTGAAATTATCGCATGTGTATTTAATCTATTATTTAAGCCCAATATAAAAGAAAATTATTTAAGTAATATCTAAGTTCAGTGATAAAACGTGTGAAAATAATGCAAATGATATTTAGATAATTTAAAGTAAGAAATGATTAAATGAGATGGTTAAAGGAATGACGTCATAATGCTAGAAAAAATATTATTTTTACCTAGTTTGGTTTGGTTTGGAGTACAACGGTCTGCTTTTTGCAACACGAGGGCTAATGAGACAGGGACCTACTGCTTAAAGCCGATTCCGAACGGCTACGAACATTAATGCCACAGTGGGATTCGAACCCACGAACTCCTGTTCCGAAGGCCAGCACCCTAATCATTCGGCCATTGTTCGACCTAGTTATTATGTGATAAGCTTAATCGCCTGTTCTCAACCGGGGAATATAGGGTTTGATATAATGGAATTAAACTCTGGAAAAGGGGGGAATGGGTGTATTTCGAACTTTTTATAGACTCAGTTTGAATTTTGCTAAACCTAACTCCTCAAGAATCCAATATGGATGCTCCTATCCATTCCAGATCCAACAGCTTCATAAATTCGAGGACAGACGGACAGATAACTTAGGCTATTATTATACAGGGGATTTGTCAACGAGGTTTATAATTACAGAACCATTTGGTGTAAACATACCTTGTACTTCCTACAGTATATTATGCTTTATAAGGGCCTGTCATGCATAGTTGATAACAGGAAACCACAGACTGCCCATAAGGATCAAATTGCTTATTTAGTCTAATCGAGTTTACTGAACCTATCATGCAATCTCACAATTATATTCACAAAATGACATTGCCACTCATGCCTTATAATGTCAGGTTGGAGAACTATACAACCAATCCATCTCTTCCTCAATTATCATATATCTATGTCGACACGCAGACGCACATAGACATATGTATGGAATTTTCAACTCAGTTAACCTATTTTAATAAAAACTATAATCTGTGACAAATTTTGGGTCATTCAATAACTAGAATACAATTATTTCCAGACTTTTAGCAAACTTTTATTGTATTTTAAAACCTTATTAATCTTTCTGGTGAGCACCAAATCACCAAACTGTATTTTTGTTTACTCAGTTTGTCTTACATAAGCTTCTTTGCTTGCAAGAAGATGCAACTGACCTAGTTATGGATGTAAGTTTGTTACGCATCCCCAAGTGATTTAATTAAGAAAATTTAATATCTACAAATTACATCATAGTCCGTGCTTAAGTTCGACGTAATTCCGGCCTCAACAGCAGAGCCGAAGTCAAGAATATCTCCTGAATTTTTCAAGAGCCAGAAGATTAATTTGGCTGATTTTAGTTAAGATAATGATATAAATTCAATTTCTTAGACCAAATCAGTTCATCTCCTGGTGGTGGAGGTAGAAGTAAAAGGTTGTTATCGAAAGACAGTGATACATGTAATGGTAGCTGTTACTTTAATAAAAACAGTCGAAGTGCAGAACTCAGATGAACAATATATTTACTATGGTTTTAAAATATGTTCCTGATTTTTCAAAAGTCAAATGATTAATTTGACAACGATAACGATTTGAATTTAAATTCTCAGACCAGGTCAATTCAACTC
>CM063500.1:54572103-54582103 GCA_032207245.1 Pardosa pseudoannulata
ATATTATTTAAATATAAGCATGTTTTATTTAATTATATATTAAATATAATATTTAGAAAAAGTCCTTATTTAAGAGGTAAATTTCTTAAATTTAAAAAAAAAATTGTTGTTTTGCATGTTACATTGATTAAATATAATATTTACTGATTACACAATTAAAATTTCTTATAACACGAATAAATTTATGATTGCTGTAGTATCTTATACATGTCCGTGAAATATTTAATATTTTCTTTAGGGGACTCCGTTTCTTTGCACGTGAGTGAGGGAAGCAAATTTATCGAAAAGTGATACGAGCACAATTACAAATATAGTAGGCAGAACATCTAATAATTTATCTAGATGTGTGTGAAATCGATATCTTACGGCTCCCTGGAGTGCTATAGGACTGGATTCATAGGCCAGTTATTGCATATTTGATAGAAATTGCTGTCGAGAATGTATGTCATGTTTGTATCTCAAATTGGCAATGCCTTTTCCGTAAATCTTCTTAGCACATCTTATCTTCTGTAGAATTTATCAAAAATGAAAGATTTTGCGTCGTAATTAATGCTAATTATTGAAGTATTTTGATGTTTCTCTATCGCTTAAAACACGAAAACTAAGGTTGAGATAGTACTTTTTACGCTGATATGTCTTCATTATAGCATCCGACACTTAATTGAATAAAAAGTTCTGACCTGTTTGGAATAAAAGTTTTCCTAGGTCATTTTTAATTCAATAAATAATAAAAAAACTGTTATAATAAAAATTCTAAACCTGGGCTGCACCTGTTTAAGGTTCTTTATTTTCCATAGGAATAAAACTGTCCGTAAAATACATTGACTCTAATATACCGGGTGATCCAAAAGTCAGGATGAACTTTAAAAATGAATAATTCGGAAAATAATGAAGATACAAAGATATGGTTTGAACCAAACGAATGAGTAACAAACCGGAATTAGTTTGCCAACAAAAAAATAAAATAGTTCTGTTGGCGATCAATAAGTGGTGCTGATGTAGGAGTATGCAAAGCAACAAAGTATATAAAAAGTAGCAACTGCAGCAGGAAATGGTAGTCGAAGCTTGTGTGCATCGAAATGCTGTCCATAGTTGAGAAAGTCCTCTTAGTTAAACTGTAACACTTTATGTGGAATATCGCCATATAAAGGGTATGCGAGATAGCAAAGGGCCAATAACGTCTTCTGCATTGAACCAAATGTTGAATAAATTTGAAGCTACAGTTTTTTGGAGTAACGTCAAAGAAATGGATGTTCCACAACCTCCGCTGTTTTTGTCCCTACAGTGGAGCAGACGGTTCAATCCATGTCGGCGGTTGCTGCACATCGGAAATGCAGTGTTCGAGAATTTTCGAGGCAGATAGAAGTGTCGTACGGAAGTGTCTGGAGAACACTGCGAATAACTCTGAAACGGTATAACTCAAACTGCGAATAACGCAAGAAATGCTATTAAATGCTTTTAACAGTGTGGTGACTCGTCTCACAGTTGTACTACTAAATGATGGACAGCAGATTGAACATTTACTGTAGTACTAATTAACTGTTATTAAGTTGAGGTGTAAGTTGTCAACATTTTTTCATTTGTAAATCATCTTTTGGTGCAATAAAACACTACAGTGCCATCTGTTGATAGCCAACAAGACTATATTTTTTTTTGTTGACAAACAAAATCCGGTTTCTTTCTCATTCGTTTGGTTCAAACCGTACCTCAGTATCTTCATTCGTTTTCTAACTATGCATTTTTAAAGTTTGTCCTGACTTTTGAATCACTTAGTATTTAGTAAGGTTTTAATATATATATATATATATATATATATATATATATATATATATATATATATATATATATATATATATATATATATATATATATATATATATATATATATATATATATATATATATATATATATATATATATATATATATATATATATATATAGATATATATATATATATATATATGTATATATATATATATATATATATACATATATATATCTATATATATATATATATGTATATATATATGTATATATATATGTATATATATATATATATATATATATATATATATATATATATATATACATATATATGTATATATATATAATATCTATATATACATATATAGATTTGTTCACTAGTAAATACCTAAAATTTCATGAGAGCTACACGACACCTTGGTGATGATAACTGAAGTGGTTGTGCTCCGAAGAACGATTGAGAGGTGTGTGAGTTAGAACCCAGTATCTCTGCATCCGCAGTTTAAGTCCTGCTGGAACTTAGGTTACAGGACCACGCCACTGGTCCCAGCCAGTAATCCTTTACCTGAATGCTTGTTCTTTATTATTCTTTAAGTTATTTTTTTGCGATTGTTAATAAATATTTGGTAATGCTTAAAAAGATCATAGTTATTTACTCGAATATTGAGTTATCACCACCAACCACAATGGGTCCCGAAAAGAAACTTTATTGTGATCTTTATGATAAACACGAAACATATCATAAAAATCCTTTTTCCAAGTATTTCCATTTATTTTGTTTACCATCTGTATCTCTGTCTTAGCTTAAGGCTCATTTTTCTTCTTACGAAACTCTCTTAACTTTGTTCCGTACTATTTGCAATTTTTTAAACTCTGTTAAAGTATTTCTATAATACTTATTACATTTCTTCAGTTTGCTTCTTATATTAAATCTGTCATAGTCGTTTCTGTTTTTTTTTTACTCTTGCTCGTGAAAAGTTTTCAAGAAATTGAATCTGTCATTATTATTAAATCTTCTTCCTCAGTATATTGCTGGCCAGGCATTTCTGTAGCATTTCGTTTTCCTTCATTCGCTAATAGTCGCCAATGCTATATTGTTTTATTTACGCCACCGAGGCTTTATTATTGGATTTATTTGAAGTTCCGAACATCACCTTAGGGCATAAAATGTAAAATCTTTCACACGAAGAGAGAGAAATATGCTTGTTTTCTTGTTAGCTGTAGAGAAATGTATGATGGATAAAAGACGTTAAGCCATATTTGTTTGCAACTGATCTCTAAATTCTATGAAATACTACAAAATTTTTTTTTTAATTTTTAATTTCTAGAATTCAGTTGTTGCTTGTCTGAAAAGTTACAAAAGTTCCTTAGAAATTTTAAATTTAAAAGTAATTTTTAACTTTGAAAAAGAAATAGTTTTCAAGGCACTCTGTCTATTACTATTAAATTATCTCCCTCGGTAAAATTTTACCAATGAATTTTGGTAATATTTCGTTTTACCACATCTATTAAAGATCACCAATTCATTACTATATTGCTTTATTTACGTTACTAAAGCTAAATTATTTGATTAATTGATGTTTCGAACATCACCTTAAGGCATAAAATATAAATTCTCTCTTTCCAAGACAGATGTTATGCTTGTTTCTTGTTAGCAGTAGAGAACTGTATAATGGATTAAAGACGTTAAGCCATGTTTGTTTGCAACAGATCTCTAAATGCTTTGAACTATAACATAAACTATTTTGTAAAATTTTAATTTCTATAATTTAGTTATTTTTTTAAAGTTACAAAAGTACTTTAAATATTTAAAATTTAAAGTAATTTTTAACTTGCACCAGAAAAAGTTTTCAAGGCACTGATTCTATTAATATTGATATCTCCCTTTGTAGAATTTTACCACTGCATTTTGGTAATATTTCGTTTTCCTCCCTCTATTAATCGTCGCCAAGTCATTACTGCAATGATTTATTTCCTTACTAAAGCTGTATTATTTGATTTATCTGAAGCTCCAAGAATCCCCTTTGGGCATAAATTGTAAACTCTACCAAGCCTTTAATAATTTGATGCTTGCTTACAGGTAAGCGATATTAAGCGAAATACAATTAATATCATCCAATACATCATAATTCATGTATTTTCAATTAGAGTTTAAACCAACATATTATAAATAACTAGCATATAGCCCGTCTTATATCAAGATCAGTAAAATTTTTAATTTTCCAGAATTTTAAAGTACCCTTTGAGGCATGTAAAAAATTAGTTTTCATGTAGAATTATTTGGTGCACTCTCAATAATTTGTTTTTCTTCATACTCCTCTAAATTCTCCCTATACTGTGAATGCAGTTTAGAATCGATTTGAATTCATCTGTAGTTCCAAGCATCTTCTTTGGGCATAAATTGTAAACTGTATCAAGCCGTGCATAATTTAATGTTTGCTTACATTCAAGCGATATTATGCGAAATATAATTAATAATCATCCAATGCATGATAATTCCTGTATTTTCAATTAGAATTCAAATCAGTATATTATAGATAACTAGCATATAGCCCGTCTTATGACAATATCAGTAAAATTTTAATTTTCCAGAATTGTAAAGTACCCTATAAGGTAGGTAAATAATGGTTTTTTGCTGAAAATTATATGATTCACGCTTAATAATTTGTTCATCTATATACTCCTTCAACCTCTCCCGATACTGTGAATGCAATTTAGAATCACGTTGAATTCATTTAGAAAGACAATTCAAAGTTTTCTTAGATACGTCGAAATTATCGTTAAGTTCTTCCCAAATTTTTTGCCACAGTAATTAAGGGAAGTAAAGGAATGAAACTATCATATCCTCTACACCCTGGAGGTAGATAGAATTTGTTGTTAATACCGGTGGTAAAATCTTCATTGCAACAAGAACTAATCGACGATTAAATTTTAAACTATCACATATGTACCTAATCTACTATTTAAGTCACATACAAAAGAAAATTATGTAAGTCATATCTAAGTTCAGTGATAAAACGTACGAAAAGAATGGAGACGATAATTAAATAATTTAAAATAAGAAATGATTCAATGAGATGGTTAAAGGAATGACGTCATAATTCTATTGAAAAAATGTTATTTTTACCTATTTATTATGTGACAAATAGATAAATTTAATCACGTGCTCTTAACCCAGGAAAATTGGACTTGAAATAATGGCATTAAAAGCTAGAAAATGGGGGAAGGGGCGGATTTCAAACGTTGCTAACACTAACTCATCAGGAATCCAATATGGATGACCTTATACATTCCATGTCCAACCGCTTTATAAATTCGAGGACAGACGTAGATATAACTTAGGCTATTGTTATATAGGAGATTAAAAATGGTGTATCTATTTTAAACTTTGCTCCCTAATGTTTTGTCTATTTTACTCTTATTGTGAGGTTAAATATTTTTAACTCATAATCTTGACATAACGGTAAATTTGTATAAATAGAGATATGTGTAAATAGAGAGAAGTTTTAAACAAATGTCGATGGTTCAACCTCAGCACCTGAGGTATTTTAACCTAGCATACTGATTATTAATCCATTTCATGACCCTTAATTGAATTTGTATTATATATAACTATAGATTAAATATATATGGAATTTTTTGCTTGCTAAATACTATCCGTTTTGTTTAATATTCCTGTTGCCTTTTTTTTTGTCACTACCTCCCAAAAAATCAAGGCACTTGTCGAAACCTTTAAATGGTATTGTATTTAACATAATTATGCTAGACAAATTACTTACACTTTACTTTAACAAATTACTTACAATTTATTACACGTTCCTAATTTAGAATAATGTTTTAAGTAAAACTATTCTTATTATTACTTTTTCTCTAATTTTCATTTAGCATGCAAAAGGGTTACTCATATTTCGCCAGGATCCATAAACATTTTCCACAACAATAATCTACAAATCATAAAATACGCATATTATTCAGCAAAAGTTTGTTGTTCGAGTTATACTACTTGAAAAAAAAGAACGACAATAATACCAATAGTTCATTTACTAAATAGTTCTGTTTTCTTTATAGCCTTAACTGTAAACTCATACAGTTTAGTGAAACCTATTAAAAACTCTTATGGATATCTTGACTATTCAAATAATTGTTCTCTTATCTACGATAAGCAAGTACTTAATTCATGCATAATTATTATATTTACAAACTATTACCGTTAAAATAATAATAAGCAAAATTTTGTTATTGCTTATTATGCCTCTAATGTCCAACAAAGCCTTATGATTGCAAAGTTCTTGAAAATAAGATAATTCCATCTTTCATTCAAAGAAAATTGTCTAGACACCAGAACCAGACGAATAAATTATTGATAATGAAGTATAATAAAGGTGTCAATATTTTGACGCCACTTATAATTAGATATATATCTTTAAAGTGCGGTTGAATGAACCAGATTCAAAACTGTACATTTTCAATGTTAGGGCGTGTCTCACCAAAATAGTTTAATGGCTAACAGCGATTAATGTCTGTTTAAACGGAGAATCATGTCCTACCATTGGTTGGCGCTATGGTTTAATCGCGGTTAGTGGTTAAACGAGTCTGGTGATACCGGACCTTAATAAACTATATTTAGGGTCAGTCTCATCAGAGTCGTTTAATGGCTAACTGCGATTAATCTCTGTTTAAACGAAGAATTGTGTCTCACCATTGGTTGGCGCCATGGTTTAATCGCGGTTAGCCGTTAAACGACTTTGGTGAGACCAGAATTTTACCACATTAACTTTGGTTAGTTGGGTTAAAATATCATTACAAATATGTATGTGTGCGTGTTCTTTACATATTAAAGTACAACTAAGTTGCGCCTTTTATTGTAATCTGTATGACAATAACACCCTGACTGCAAAGAAGTATATTTCCCTAAATTGTATACAACATACGGGAACAATTGTAGTATCGAAAACAATTTTTCAACGATATAAAAAAGTTAAATTCTCAAAAGAATGTGTTCTTAATAACATTTAGGGCCGGTCTCAGCAAAGTCGTTTACCGGCTAATCGTGGTTAATTTTTGTTTAAACGGAGAACAGCGTCTCACTACTGGTTGGCGACATGGGTTAATCTAGGTTAGTCGTTAAACGAGTTTGGTGAAACCGGACTTTAATAAACTATATTTAGGGCCAGTCTCACCAAAGTCATTTAATGGCTATTCGAGATTAATCTCTGTTTAAACGGATAATTGTGTCGCACCATATTTTAATCACGGTTAGTCGTTAAACGACTTTAGTGAGACAAGCCCTTAAACGCATTAACTTTGGTTAGTTGAGTTAGATTATCATTACAAGTTTGTATGTGTGCGTTATCTAAGTTACGCCTTTTATTGTATTCTGTATGACAATAACACCCTGACTGCAAAGAAGTATATTTCCTTAGGTTGTATACAACATACAGGAACGATTGTGGTATCGACAACAATTTTTGAATGATACAAATTAAGTTAAATTCTCAAAAGAATGTGTTCTTAATAACATTTAGAGCCGGTCTCACCAAAGTCGCTTAACGGCTAATTCATCTCTGTTTAAACGGATAATTGCGTCTCACCATTCGTTGGCTCCATGGTTTTATAGAGGTTAGGCATCAAATGACTTTGGTGAGACTAGACCTTAATAAACTATATTTAGGGTCAGTCTCACCAAAGTCGTTTAATGGCTAATCGTGATTAATATCTGTTTAAATGGACAATTGCGTCCTACCATTGGTTGGCGCCATGGGTTAAACGCGGTTAGCCGTTAAACGACTTTGGTGACACAAGCCCTTAAAAGCATTAACTTTTATTAGTTGGGTTAGAATATCATTACAAATATGTATGTGAGTGTTCTTTACATATTAAAGAAGTATATTTCCTTAGGTTGTATACAAATTACAGGTCGATTGTAGTATTGACAACAAATTTTCAACGATATAAAATAAGTTAAATCTGAGACCAGCAGTTAAACGCATTAACTTTGGTTAGTTGGGTTAGAATATCATTACAAATATGTATGTGAGTGTTCTTTACATATTAAAGAAGTATATTTCCTTATGTTGTATACAACTTACAGGTCGATTGTAGTATTGACAATAAATTTTCAACGATATAAAATAAGTTAAAACTGAGACCAGCAGTTAAACGCATTAACTTTGGTTAGTTGGGTTAGAATATCATTACAAATATGTATGTGATGTTATTTACATATTAAAGAAGTATATTTCTTTAGGTTGTATACAACTTACAGGAACGATTGTAGTATCGACAACAAATTTTCAACGATATAAAATAAGTTAAAACTGAGACCAGCAGTTAAACGCATTAACTTTGGTTAGTTGGGTTAGAATATCATTACAAATATGTATGCGTGCGTGTTCTTTACATATTAAAGAAGTATATTTCCTTAGGTTGTATACAAATTACAGGTCGATTGTAGTATCGACAACAAATTTTCAACGATATAAAATAAGTTAAATCGCATAAACGTATTAACTTTGGTTAGTTGGGTTAGAATATCATTACAAATATGACTGCTTTACATATAAAGAAGTATATTTCCTTAGGTTGTATACAACTTACAGGTCGATTGTAGTATTGACAATAAATTTTCAACGATATAAAATAAGTTAAAACTGAGACCAGCAGTTAAACGCATTAACTTTGGTTAGTTGGGTTAGAATATCATTACAAATATGTATGCGTGCGTGTTCTTTACATATTAAAGTACAACTAAGTTACACCTTTTATTGTATTCTGTATAACAATAACACCCTGACTGCAAAGAAGTATATTTCTTTAGGTTGTATACAACTTACAGGAACGATTGTAGTATCGACAACAAATTTTCAACGATATAAAATAAGTTAAATTCGCAAAAGAATGTGTTCTTAATAACATTTAGGACCGGTCTCACCAAAATCGTTAAACGGCTAACCACGATTATAATCTTTTTAAACGGATAATTGCGTCTCACCATTGGTTGGAGCCATGGGTAAATTGAGGTTAGCCGTTAAATGACTTTAGCGAGACCAGACCTTAATAAACTATATTTAGGGTCAGTTTCACCAAAGTCTTTTAATGGCTAATCGTGATCAATCTCTGTTTAAACGGAGAATTGCGTCCTACCATTGGTTGGCGCCATGGGTAAAATGAGGTTAGCCGTTAAATGACTTTAGCGAGACCAGACCTTAATAAACTATATTTAGGGTCAGTCTCACCAAAGTCGTTTAACGGCTAACCGCGATTAAACCATGGTGCCAACAAACGGTGAGAAGCAATTCTCCGTTTATACAGAGATTAATCACAATTAGCCGTTAAACGGCTTTGGTGACACTAGCTCTTAAATGCATAACTTTGGTTAGTTGGGTTAGAATATCATTAAAAATATATAATTTTTTAATAAAATAACATCAAATTTGATGTATTTTTAGTAGAATGTACGCTTGAAATAGTAAATTTTAAGCAAGCAAAAATTAGCCTACAGGTTATGGTCTTTTATTTCTTTATATCCATTAAATAAAGTTTCATTTATTTCTACCATACGCCTTTGTTTAGGCAGATAATTAATTTTCTGATAATTTTAGAATGCAAGATGATATTTATTTGACGGATGTTCGCTTATAATTAATGAGGAGAAAGAGTCAGCTCATATTGTCCAAAGCTTGAATTCTTTAATAACACATCACCTAGGTAATTTCATTGACTTTTAGTTTCCCTGGTTTCAAAGAGGTAACTCCAGCTGCATACTTTAGATTAAAATTCAAAAGAAATTTTCATTCAATTAAGGCTCTTTGTTCTCTACTTCCCTGGGTTATATTTCAACACTTATCTTTTCACATTTCAACTTACTTTTCTGGAAGTGTTCTTATTTTTCTGTTTTAAAATTTTTGCCTAGTCATGAAATAATTTTTGAATATGCTATTGTATGGTATAAACAGTTTGAAAATTGAAAATCGATTTTGAGTGGAAAATATTTTTAGACACGTATAGTTGTCTTTTACGAAATGTCACGAAATGCATGTTTTAAATACCAGTTATTTCAGCAGAACAGAGGATCTTAGGGTACATTTTGATATTTTTTAAGTGTAAAATCCTATTTGATGCATTATTAGTAGCATGACAGATCCGAAACTGTAAAGGCAAAAAAAAAAATAAATAAATAAATAATTCCGATTCAAGCCTTTCAATTCGAACCTATTAAATAACGAATGAAACATT
>CM063500.1:54589603-54594603 GCA_032207245.1 Pardosa pseudoannulata
TAGGAAAACGGAATTTAATTTGACACGCTACCATCTCGCGTGCAACCATACGTATGGGAATTGTGAAACCAGTTGTTGAGCATTTGATAATAGATACCTCAAACTACTTATCATCAACTTATCCAATCAATGCCATACTAAGAGTTTTGAATAGAAAATTTATTGTTCCACCTGGAAATGGTATTATGATCTGGATTGCGGTTAAGTACCGTGATTGTGGTTACGTATCGGCTGCTACAAAATGTGGATAATCTTGACAGCAGCATAAATTGCTGAAACCCAAAAATGGTTTTTGTTGTTTGTTTGTTTTAAGACACTCAACAGGACAATGTGTGATCATATTTTGCAAGATTATCTAAGATATCTTTTCAGTAGGACACATACAGCTTTTTCCGATTATTCTCCGGATATGTCACCAATTCAACAAGTGGGATTTCATTGGTAGCCATTACGTTCGTGATCGTCGCCCAACAATTTTAAAAGATAAACTCTGGGCACATATACAAACAATATGGAATTTTCTTTCTTAAGAAAACATTCAAAATGTGTTTGATTTCATGCAACGATCTAGAGCAGCTGCTTGTGTTGCATTGCGTGGTAGCTACACCAAATACTGGTTTCAGACACTTAATAAATTTATATAGTTTGCTTTTAAATTATAAAGATTTATTTCTACTAATACAATCAATAAATTGCTGAAGACTTATAAAAAATTGTTTTGTTCTTTGTCTGTTTTAAGACATTCCTACTACTGTCATTCAACAGGACAATGCGTGATCATATTTTGCAAGATTGTCTAAGATTTCTTTTCAGTAGGACACATACAGCTTCTTTCATAGCCCATTTATTCTCTGGATATCTCACCAATTCAACGAGTGGGATTTCTTTGGTAGCCATTTCGCTCGTGATCGTCGCCCAACAATTTTAAAAGATGCACTTTGGGCACATATACAAACAATATGGAATTCTTTTTCTTAAGCAAACTTTCAAAATCTGTTTGATTTCATGTAACGATCTCGAGCAGCTGATTTGTGTTGTATTGCGTGGTAGCTACACCAAATACTGATTTCAGATAAAACACTTTTAAAATATAAAGTTTTATTTCTACCAATACAATCAATAAATTGCTGAAGAGAGAAAAAAATGGGGTTTTTTGTTTGTTTGTTTTAAGACATTACTGCTACTGTTACTCAACAGGACAATGTGCGCTCATATTTTTGAAGATTGTCTAAGATTTCTTTTCAGTAGGAGACATACAGCTTCTTTCATAGCCCAAATATTCTCCGGATATCTCACCAGTTCAACTAGTGGGACTTCATTGGTAGGCGTATTGCTTGTGATCCTAGCCCAACAATTTTTAAATATGAACTTTGGGCACATATACAAACAATATGTAATTCTCTTTCTTCAGCAAACATTCAAAATCTGTTTGATTTCATGAAACGATCCAGAGCAGCTGCTTCTGTTGCATTGCATGATAGCTACACCAAATACTGATTTCAGACACTTAATATATATATTTTTTTGCTTCTAAAATATAAGAATTTATTTTCACCAATACAAGATGTTAGTGTATTAAATTTCATTTAATTCTAAAGATTCTTTCATGGTGTTTCAACTTTTTTAACCTGATTTTTCAATATAGACTAATCCAAATGAATTAATTGTGACTAGATCATTTGATTATATTTAGAACAGAAAGGGTTTCCTACATTGCTAAAAGATTTATATATAAATTAATTATTTGAAAATCTTCAGCTAACAAGTATCATATAATATTAATTTTTGCCTATTTCTTATGCCTTTAAGAAGAGTTTGCCATCTAGATATCCGAATGACGTATATAAATACTTCATGTGTAATTCCACCAGATACATTGGTCTCCAGATTAACATTAAATACGATATATATGATTTTTTTCCTTGATCTTCTCCCAGATTTTGCTCCGTTAGTTCTTTTTCTTCTGTTATCCCACCGTTATGCCCTGATTCATGAATAATAAAGATATAAAAGCTGATTATACCTCTTTCCTACTTTTGGAGAAGCTTTCTGTACTAGATTTTATCTGTATGATTTCCTGAACATTGTGCTGGATGAGTCTTCTGTATTTCTGTTAAATTTATATTTATCAAAATGCATATTTGTTTCTAAAAAATGTTTAACTCACTAAATTTCGAATCATATCTGTTGAATTTTATATTAATATCTTAAATTATGAAGATTCGTTTTATTACCATGGTCTCCTATCTTGACAACGTACTTCAGCTTCATATGAGCAACCTCGCAGTTTTTAAGGTACTACGTATACTGTAGGATTTACCTCACACACTGCATAACATATCATTTCATGCCTTATCGGTGTACACACCGTATTAACTATGGACATGAACATGTTAATGAGTGAGTGAAGAGGTGCTTTGTTACCTTGGTCCCTTGTCTGGAGAGGCAGTGTGTTGCACGTTCAAAGGGGTGATGTCAAATTAGATTTTTTTTTTATTCCTCTATTGTGTAACAAGAATGTTGTAAATATCTCTCTGCTTAAAAAACAGATGTCGTACTTGAATGGACAGTAATTTATTCAGTCTGGCAAAATGTTTTGGCATCGAAGTGCTGTCCTGCCAACTTTTAAACACAATATACAGCACTTGACATTAAGTAAAACAGCTCACTAATAAAATTCCATAAACTGTAAAACATAAATTTGATAAACTTCAATAAAACTCGATAAAGAACAAACCCAGCCTTTCAGAAAGGTTCTGTGTCAAGATGTTAACTCAAAAATCTGAAAATTCGTAAGCCAGCAAGTTACATTCTTTCGAAACACCACTCGAACGCAACCACACTCTATTACGTCAGCATAAACACTTACAAGCAACATCTATGTCGCTGCATTTCAAAAAACTCGACCAGTACCGTCATCTATTGCAAAGAAAACTAAACAAAACTCGAACATACCCCCCAGTCTTAAAGCTACCGGAGTTCAATCTATAGCAAGAAAAATTAACATTAATATGGACAAATAACAATTTAGCAATAAATTACATCCACTAAATTCAATTATAAATCAGTCCAATAACAGAACACAAAGCTTTGAAAAGGGTCTCTTTATATCATCCACAGACGTAAGCAGTTTCACAACTCTGACTGTACTATCTGAACACTGATAGGTCTCCAAAACTCTTCCCATTCTCCACTGCAAAGGAGAAAGTTTTCGTGCTTTATAACCACCATATCACCCCTCTGAAGATCCTTTTGATGTTTGTACCACTTTGGTCTCTGTTGCTTAGTGACTGTCAACAAATTACAGTCACTAAATTCAATTGTAAATCAGTCCAATGGCAGAACACAAAGCTTAATGGGTCTCTTCATCTCACCGCAGAAGTAAGCAGTTTTTCAACTCTGACTCTTCTATCTGAACCCGGATAGGTCTTCAGAACTTTTCCCATTCTCCACAGCAAAGGAGAAAGTTTTTCATTCTTTATCAACACCATATCACCCCTCTGAAGATCCTTTTGAAGTTGGCACCACTTTGATTTTTGTGTATGATTGTGTTATTAATATAATGAAGCAGATGTTTTCCTTTTTGTTACTTAGGCCAGTGTTATAAGGGGTAGAGTGTTGCACATGCAAGTGAGAAATTTTAAAGTAAGTGGCAGTACACTTAATCATGTCTATAGGAGCAATGACTCCTATATTGTACCTTATACACGTAGTCATTGCTTTTATTGCAATGTTTCTCCTCAATACAGTGACAAATATCCGATCATTTTGAAAACTGATCACAAACTTAGTACATTAATTGTTAATTATTTTCATATTTTGTATTTTCCGGTTGGTTTAAATATATTAATAGGTTTGATCAGGAAAATATATTGGATAATACGTGTCAAGATTGTTAAGGGTCTTTTTAAGAGACCAGTATTTGAATTGGGTTTACTTCCTCTGTATCAAGAATGATTTCTTGATGGATGGGAGTATGTTCTGTGTATATATATACAGTGTATAATTACCAGTAGTGTTTCGTTGTTGGGGTTGATATTTCGTTCAACTGATGACACCACCAGTCTTTTTGTATTCCATTCTTTTTTATTTTGCTGTAAAAGTTTTAGTTATGTTTGAAGTGCTTTGTTGTAAGTGGTAGACACATTAAGGTGTCATTTATTAATTGTATGTTTTTGTATTTGTGTGAAATAGTCTTCCCCCTGTGTTGGCTGGAGAGAGAAATTATTTGTAACTGTTGTGGGTTCGTCATTACAGAAAATCATTAAAAAGGATTCATTGAAATTTTTGATTAATCCCTTCCAGGTTCATTTTATTTCGAGATTATGTGTCAAAAAATGTCAAATTTTTATGCTTATTTTTATACATAGATAGACTTTTAAACATAATAGCATCATTCGCATTCAAAATATTTAAAAATTAATGTAAAAAAATAAATTTAAATAAATGACTAATTTACCTGTATAGTTGGCTTTCTGTACGGCAGAAATCATTAGACTTTGGAATCAATTCACACTAACTATAAATATAAAGCTTAGAATACCTAGCTTTCATCTTGAATTAAATTTTATTTATATCCTATGCATTTACATAAATGATTATGAAATTATTAATTAAAATATGGTCGTGTATGATACAATCGAAAACACGGTACTGCACAGAGTCCAACATCGCAATCTGCACAGTAGAACCTTGTTTCTCTCCTTACCTTATTTCCTCTACTGCCTCTCTTTGAGCATCAAATAATCTAGTAGCCAGAAAAGTAAACAAAAGAATTCTAAACCATAAAAAGCACATGGGACATAATTCGGGAAAGACTGATTGCACAGTGTAATATCTCACAGTGCCCGAGCTACACTCGGGATGAGCCAGGATGGTACATTTCGCCTTCTCGAATTCAGCTGGGAAAAACCGGGAAGGGGTTATACAAGCAAAAATTTAAGTTATGGTTTGGAAATCTGCATGAATACACGTTGTCATTGCTTTTATTGCTACCTCGT
>CM063500.1:54599603-54614603 GCA_032207245.1 Pardosa pseudoannulata
ACGGTAAATCTCTATATATTTCGAGCCGTCATTAGCTTCATTATTAATCTTCACAAATAAATTCAATTATAATTTTAAAACCATATATTGGATTATTGAAATGTTATCGATAATGGGAGAATAGCTACCACTAAATTAAACAATAAAAATGACCGTTACAGCATGTTGCTGTCAATCAAAAATACTTAATAGACAATAAATCGTTATACATTGGAACTGAAATTTATATATTTTTTATACCGTTGTTAGATTCATTATTAATCCTTACAAATAAATTCAATTATAATTTTAAAAACAATATATCGGATTATTGAAATGTTATCGATAATGTCAGAATAGCTACCACTAAATTAAACGATAAAAACGACCGTTACAGCATGTTGCCGTCAATTAAAAATACTTAATGGACAATTAATCTTTATACATTGGAACTGAAATCTCTATATTATTTG
Organism: Pardosa pseudoannulata; assembly: GCA_032207245.1. Taxonomy (NCBI): domain Eukaryota; kingdom Metazoa; phylum Arthropoda; class Arachnida; order Araneae; family Lycosidae; genus Pardosa; species Pardosa pseudoannulata. Next base: position 54,600,056 of record CM063500.1, read on the forward strand.
TACCGTTGTTAGATTCATTATTAATCTTTACAAATAAATTCAATTATAATTTTAAAAACAATATATCGGATTATTGAAATGTTATCGATAATGTCAGAATAGCTACCACTAAATTAAACGATAAAAACGACCGTTACAGCATGTTGCTGTCAATCAAAAATACTTAATGGACAAAAAATGGTTATACATTGGAACTGAAATCTCTATATTTTATATACCGTTGTTAGCTTCATTATTAATCTTTACAAATAAATTCAATTATAATATTAAAAACAATATATCGGATTATTGAAATGTTATCGGAAATGGTAGAATAGCTACCACTAAATTAAACGATAAAAACGACCGTTACAGCATGTTGCTGTCAATCAAAAATACTTAATAGACAATAAATCGTTATACATTGGAACTGAAATTTATATATTTTTTATACCGTTGTTAGATTCATTATTAATCCTTACAAATAAATTCAATTATAATTTTAAAAACAATATATCGGATTATTGAAATGTTATCGGAAATGGTAGAATAGCTGCCATTAAATTAAACGAATAGAAACGACTGTTACAGCATTTTCCTGTACTTCAAAAATACTTAATGGACAATAAATCATTATACATTGGACGTGAAACCTCTATAATTTTTATACCGTTATTAGCTTCATTATTAATCTTTACAAATAAATTCAATTATAATTTTAAAAACAATATATCGGATTATTGAAATGTTATCGATAATGTCAGAATAGCTACCACTAAATTAAACGATAAAAACGACCGTTACAGCATGTTGCTGTCAATCAAAAATACTTAATAGACAATAAATCGTTATACATTGGAACTGAAATTTATATATTTTTTATACCGTTGTTAGCTTCATTATTAATCTTTACAAATAAATTCAATTATAATTTTAAAAATAAAATATCGGATTATTGAAATGTTATCGGAAATGGTAGAATAGCTACCACTAAATTAAACGAATAAAAAAGACCATTACAGCATTTTGCTCTACTTCAAAAATACTTAATGGTTAATAAATCATTATACATTGGACGATAAATCTCTATATATTTCGAACCGTTATTAGCTTCATTATTAATCTTTGCTAATAAATTCAATTATAATTTTAAAAAATATCTTATTATTGAAATGCTATAGATAATAGCAGAATAGCTACCACGAAATTAAACAGTTAAAACGACATTTACAGCATGTTGCTGTCAATCAAAAATAGTTAATGGACAATAAATCGTTATACATTAGAACTGATATCTCTATATTTTTTATACCTTTGTTAGCTTGATTATTAATCTTTACAAATAAATTCAATTATAATTTAAAAAACAATATATCGGATTATTGAAATGTTATTGAAAATGATAGAATATCTACCTCTAAATTAAACGATAAAAACTACCGTTACAGCATTTTTCCTCTATCAAAAAATACTTAATGACAATAAAAATTATACATGATGAAATCTCTATATATTTGTAACGTTATTAGCTTATTAACTTTACACGAATAAATTTTTATAATTTAAAAAACAATATATCGGATTATTGAAATGTTATCAATTAGAATAGCTACCACTAATTAAAAAAAAAAAAACATACAGTATTTTGCTCTATCAAAAACTTAACGGATAATAAATCATTGTACATTGGACGGTAAATCTCTATAAATTTCGAACCGTCATTAGCTTCATTATTAATCTTCACAAATAAATTCAATTATAATTTTAAAAACAAAATATCGGATTATTGAAATGTTATTGGAAATGGTAGAATAGCTTCCACTAAATTAAACGATAAAATAGACCGTTACAGCATGTTGCCGTCAATTAAAAATACTTAATGGACAATAAATCGTTATACATTAGAACTGATATCTCTATATTTTTTATACCTTTGTTAGCTTGATTATTAATCTTTACAAATAAATTCAATTATAATTTAAAAAACAATATATCGGATTATTGAAATGTTATCGGAAATGGTAGAATAGCTACCACTGAATTAAATGAATAAAAACGACCATTACAGCATTTGCTACTTCAAAATACTTAATGGTAATAAAAAATTATACATTGATGAAATTATATATTATGAACCGTTTTAGCTTCATTATTAATCTTTGCTAATAAATTCAATTATAATTTTAAAAAATATCTTATTATTGAAATGCTATAGATAATAGCAGAATAGCTACCACGAAATTAAACAGTTAAAACGACATTTACAGCATGTTGCTGTCAATCAAAAATAGTTAATGGACAATAAATCGTTATACATTAGAACTGATATCTCTATATTTTTTATACCTTTGTTAGCTTGATTATTAATCTTTACAAATAAATTCAATTATAATTTAAAAAACAATATATCGGATTATTGAAAAGTTATCGGAAATGGTAGAATAGCTAGCACTAAATTAAACGAATAAAAACTACCGTTACAGCATTTTGCTGTCCTTCAAAAATACTTAATGGACAATAAATCATTATACATTGGACGTGAAATCTCTATATTTTTTGTAGCGTTATTAGCTTAAAACACGAGCCAAAATGTTGCTTTCATGCTCTGATAGCAGCAGACAATATGGCGCTTACGTGAAACATTAGAGATCCTATATTCACGCGATACAGCGGTCGGAAGATAAAAGAAAAAAAGCATAAAAACTAAGACAGATTGAACGGGAGACCGAAGTGACATTTCGAATACCGCTAAAACACTCTACATTGCAAAGAACGTTTTAGGTCTAAAAAATTAAACGAGAAGAATAAACAATGCTTGCAGATTTCGTGATGTTTGGATATTACTGACGGAATAATGTGTTCTGACACAGATACATATTTTGTAAGCCATAAATGAGGTAATGTATTTTTTTATTGATGATTTCTAGTTTATTAATTTTTGTTCTTTAAAGTTGTTTTGCAGTTTCTTTTTTTAAACAGTGAAAATTTCTTTAAACCGTTGCCTGTCGTATATATTAAAAATTTTTTTGACAAAAATGGAATTATTTTTTCCTCTTTAATTTTGAGCGTTATCATCAAACTGTTTGAAATAGATTATTTTTCAGAAAAAGCAATATTTTAAATAAAATAACAAATAGTAGCGAAACTTAAATTTTCATATTGAATTTGTTTTACGTATCTAAATAAAAACAAAATTTATAATGTAACCTCCACACTACTTCCAATTGTTCCCCACTTCCTGATGGTGAACTTGAACGATGGTTCAGGGGTTGCATGAGCAAGCTGGGCCACTAAAATGAGCCGAGCTCGTGGATTCGTCCATAGGGTTTACTGCGCACTTTAGTTGCGCATCTGGCTGCCTTTAATCTTTGGAGAAAAACCGCCTCTTAAGCCATCGTCCACCAATGCTATTTTATCGTCTGCCGCGATCGACCACCATAAGCCACCCCCCTACCCCCACCAGACGGCGTAATGGCTTGCAGTGGACCACAGTGGGGAGGGGCCTTAAGACACTAATAATTCTTCTCTATTGTAAATAAACTAATAACACATTCATACCGCTATTGTAAATAAACTAATAAGACACTAATAATTAACTAATAAGACACTAATAATTCTTCTCTATTGTAAATAAATTCAATTATAATTTAAAAGACAATATATCGGATTATTGAAATGTTATCGAAAATGGTAGAATATCTACCACTAAATTAAACGATAAAAACGACCGTTACAGCATGTTGCTGTCAATCAAAAATACTTAATAGACAATAAATCGTTATTGGTATTGCTCAATATCGTTCAATATCATAGGTTCTGACACTATCGACAAAACTTGGGGTAATGTCAAGAATATAACCCCTTTGTCTGTGGAATATATTTGAGAAAAATGTGCCCAAAACTAAAAAAATTGTTTAACTTTGTTCCTTATTAACATCAAAATATTAGAAATGGATTTTTTTAGAATAAAACAGAATTTTAAACCAAATAACCACTATTTTCAATATTATCACATATATTGGAAATGTTAATGGATATTGTTTCCCTCAAATTACAGCAACATAAATCAAAGACATAACTTTCTGGATAAATATAAGCCGAACGCTGGCCGATTGGTTAGAGCTCTGATCATCGGTACCGGAGTAGGTAGGTTCGAATCCCACAATGGCATGCATGTTCATAGCTGTTCGAAATCGGCTTTAAGCAGTAGGTCCCTGTATCATTAGCCCTTGTGTGCAAAACAGTAGACTGTAGCCCTCCAAACCAAACTAAACTACACTGGATAAATATTATAAACTAAAATATCAATATTACTCTCTATATCAACGGCCATGAATTCCATGACACTTAGATTTCTTTGAATTCCACAATCTCTTTACTGTCTCCGACAAATAGCGCGAAACTGCTGAAATCTTAGGGAAAGTATCACTATCTTTTGGGAAAAGGGTAAATTAAATATTGTATGCATTGGACGAGCCTATTCACGGAATTGAAATACTTTTTTTCTCTTGTCCTAACTCAGGTCGGGCATTCCAAAATTTGCACATTTGCGTTATTTATACAGGTGCCCGAAAAGGACCGCATAAACTCTGTACAGCTAGATTTCTCTTTGGGAGTACATGAAAACTGCCTAAAGAAACGTTCCTGTATAATCCATAGTATACGGGAAAAATACGAAAAACAAAGTATGACGTCACTGCCGGTGCAAGAAAAACACTTTATTGGACATATCAACAACAATATTTGCACATCTTTCCAATAATATGTTTAAAACGTTCTCTTGGCATATCGCGTCATGTATGCGAGCACGCCATGGAATGACGTTAAGTCGCCGTTGAACTGGTATTTTAGATAGGCTGCATCTTTCAGTTACGGGTAGTCTTCGTATGGTGACCATGTATTTCATTGACTACTGCGACTAGAGATGTAAAAAACCCGGAATTTTGAAGAGGTGGGAATAAACCCGAGAATTTTGGGGAATAAACCCGGAATTTTGGGAACTTTGGGAAGAAATCATTTTAACAATGTTTACATTTATTTTTTCAACAGTGGCTATTTAAGAACTAGCAGATTATTTCTAAGAGATTTTTTTTTTACTTTTGGTAATATATATATATATATATATATATATATATATATAATATATATATATATATATATATATATTATATATATATATATTATGATGTTAAACTATATTTAGATATATAATACGTATGTTAATGTATTTCAATACAATATGTAAAAAAAATTTTAATAATAAATAAATTTTGGTAATAATTTTATTTAAGAAAACATTTTAACAATTTTTTACATTATTTTTTATATATTTAAGAATATATATTTCAGAGATTTACTTTGGAAATATTTATATATTTATATATATATATATATATATATATATATATATATTTATATATATATATATATATATTATATATATATATATATATATATATATATATATATATATAATATTTAATATATATATAATATATATTTATATATATATATATATATATATATATATATATATATTTTTTATTATATATATATATATATATATATATTTATATATATATATATATAATATATATATATATATATATATTTTTATATATATATATATATATATATATATATATATATATATATATATATTCATGAAATAATAGCAATGAGCATTAAATGATTTTATTGTACTTATGTAATTAATACTCTGTTTAGTCTTATCAAACACATAACTGGTAGCTTCAATTTTAATTGCTAATATAATAATTATATACATTATTTTTGATCATTATTTATTATATAAATTGCTTTATGCTAAACTTTTTCCCCTCCTTTTATAATATAAAAATAAATATCTTTAAATTTAAAATAACAGTTTATTGTTTTTTGTAATGCATGTATCATTTAAAAGTGTCATCCAATGACACTGTTGCATTTTGTGTCCAATTCCTACACACACAAGCAGGAAAAATATACTCCTACTTTCATACTAAACAGGATACTTTGCCTAACATAGTTAGTTAATCCCAATTATTCAATTATTTTTCATAGGATGTAATAGTTAAAAACAGAAAAAAATGGTGGTTCTCGTTGTGTCATCGACTTCAAAATACTTCAAAATTCTCATGTTTTGGAAATTTCCAAAATTTCCTTCCCAAAAAACCCGGTTTTTTTCCCAGGTTTAAACCGGGTTTTTTCCACTGCGACATGTTCCTGATGTACGGCCGATGTCATGTAAATGTCTTACGAACGGTTGGGGAGTATGCCCGTTCGTATACTACTGTTGATATGTTCAATAGTGTGTTTTACCTTGAACCGAAAGTGACGTCATACTTCGTTTTTCTTATTTTTCTCGTAAACTATGGATCGTACATGAACACTTCTTTGGGCAGCTTTTATGTACTGCCAACTAGGAATCCAGCTGAGCAGAGTTTATGAGGACCATTTGTGGCACCTTGTATATATGTGTATGTGTGTGTTAATCAGCGCAATTTAATACGCCGGTTACATGAAATTGGAGCCTCTATTGTTTTTTACATTTTTGACTACTCGACTTGGACGAAATCTAAGTGCTATCCACAACGAATATGAAAGTTGGACAAACGTTCCACAAAAGAGAAGAAGCACAATCAAGTGCTATTAATTAATAAAGATGATACAGTTTAACCGTTCCACAAAAGAAAAGCAGCACAAATGTAACAGGGAACTTAAACTTTAATTTCAGAGCTACGAAAACCACATGTTACTGTCTCAAAGGCAGAAGATAGAAGGATTATAAAAACATTTTGCCCACAACGAAATTGGGCACCACAACGAGAAGCTGAGACAAATTCCTTCATAGAGAAATCAGATTAGTCAGCGCTCTCAATAGCAAAAAGGTACTTAAAACATTAAAAATGTGAGCTCTATTATTGAGTCAGTTGGAAATTGGAGCGAATGAACAGAAAATTAGCAACTTTTTCAGAGAAGGCTTTGGGAAATGGGTTTGAAAAATTCATGTTGATATTTCTTTTTAATATAGATTTTTGTTTTCTAGTAGATTTGAAGGTGAGACAATTTTTTAAGGGTTTTTAATTTGTTTTGTTATGTTCTCCTTATTTTGTTATTCTTTCTATCAACTTGTGTAAACCGTTGTTTGGTGTAATCGGATTGAGGCGCATCATCTGACTTATTATTTTTGAATGTGTGCAAAATGCACGGGCGTATTTTTTTAATCTGATTGTTGGCGTAGTAGGTATGAGAGTTAAAGTGATGTTCCGTTTGTAATAGCACGTCTTTTGTGGGTTTCATTACCTCTCAGAGAGCTAATTCTTTTTATTTTCTGCGGACATGTTTTTTTATTTTTTGCTTGTAAAACCCGTTACATATAGTATCAGGTGAAGGCGAATTTCTATCACTTTAATTTGTTTTTGTTTAATCCTCAACTGTAACCCTATGGCAAACATTCGGGGCCGACGTCCTTTCTTCTTGTTGTAGAAACGCGACATCTGTCACGAATGTCTATCCATCTTGATGGCGTACCAATCCCGGCTTTGAAGAAAGCCATCGCCACATTCATTGTTTAAAGAACTGCGGGGAGCTTCAACGTTATTCTTTGCTTTTTACTGTACAAAAATCGGTTTCTATTTCACCCGACAACGTGATGGGATCTAGAAAACCATAAATCAATTCATGTTTTTTAATTCTGATTACAAAGTATTTTTATGACACAAATTTAAGGGGGAACATTCATTGTCATTGATAACTTTTGTATTGATTCCAATGTTCTAATTTACAGCGATTCAAGATTTCGATATGGCAGTATACATTATCGAATCTGTACAGTCTGGGCCTTCCACTGAAGTTCTTTTCCTCAAGAATCACAATTAATTCTTCATTTGTGTCTGTAGCCTGGATTCATGCATTCCTTTCAGTTGTCATTCATTCTTCTTTATTTAGTCCTGCTTTAAAACCGTAGAAAATCATAGCGCGAAAATGTTCTCGCATCAACTGCTTTTTCTCTTCTGTTTAAAAAGTTCTCTACGCTAAACAAGATAAAGTAAGTCAGTAAAACATCGTCTACTGTGTTAAAATACTTTGTATTTTAAAATTAAACCGTTATTTTGTTTTGCAAATTCTCTTCTGCGCGTATCTCAAAAATTTCAAAGTAAACCTCGTATTACCATATCGCATTATAAACAGAAATATTGTATTTTTATCCGGATGTATGCTGTATGAAACGCTATAATAAATGCATAATAATAAATAACTCTTTTACGTCCGACGAATGTGCTGAGAAAATGAGACTGCTTCATTTGCAAGAAGACTGCTTATGGCGAAACGTGAAATAAAGCTTAACTAAGCCAGACCTCATAATGTAAGAAGCAATCTCTACCCTCAAGATTATTAAATATCGTTACTTTTAAGACTCGTTCAAATGGATTTCGCCTTATTCTAAGATGTATGTATATATGCCAATGAATATGAATACTTTGATTAAGTAGATTTCAATACCTCCGGCAAAGAATATTCGGTTGTAGTATAATTTCGCAAAAGCGATTTACTCCAAGAGAGGGTAATTAAAAATCTTGTTTTCAAAGTTTGTTTGTCTTTTAATACTGCTTTTAAAGTACCTACAAACCCTTAGATAGAGGGAGGATTTATCGATATCTGTCCGTTCATAGAGATTTTAAGGACGTTTTAAAATGCTCTTCTCGGGTACTTTCTAGAAAAGTAATTACATTTAGCAATCTCTTTTATTTCAGGAATAACTGCAATTAATTCTGCATTGGACACATGGCGTTAATCTGCCTATGCAGTATTACATCCTTAACAGTGGATTTACGGACCGAACCAATGTTACTCACTAAAAATTTGATCACTATATACCGGGGGGCCATAATTAAACTGACAGTGCTCACAGTGTTCTGTAGCGCGATCTATTTGCGAGAATGACGCCACATTTTGTAGGAAGATTAAACAAGACGAGGGACGAAAGATTCCGCGAAAAAACAAATTAGTTCTAAAAGTCACCGCTAGGGGAATATTTGGCGCTGCGTTATAGAAAATAGTGTTAACAAATGCAAATTAATACGAAATAGAATTACCTTTTATTATGCACATTTTCTGTTTTAGTTCAAGTGCAATATGGCAACACTTTTAAAAATGCGTAAAATCTACATAAACACCGATAACGTCTCGTGATCTGCAATATCACGAGCAGAAGAAGAAGTTCTTTATTCAAATTTCACGTTAAATCCATTGGCACAATTAAAAATTTAATTTCCGCATTGATTTGCATTTGTTAATACTCTTATTTTTTATTACACAGAGCCAAATATTCCCCTACCGGTGACTTTTGGCACTAATTTGTTTTTTCGCGGAATCTTTCTCCCCCGTCTTGTTTAATCTTCCAACAAAATGTGGCGTCATTCTTGAAAAAAGATCGCGCTACAGAACACTGTGAGTACTTTCAGTTTAATTATGGCCATCCGGTATATATATATATAACTTTAATATCACTTTTCAAAAATATACCTTGGTTTTTAGTTAAGTAATAAAATATATGTAAATTTTCATTCCTCTTCCCTGCAGATCCCTTCATTTCTCATTATCAAATGTAGTATACTTATTTTCACGGTTGTGAGCCAATTCGACTCATAGAATGGTTTAACAGTTAATCGCATAACATGAAATTTATTGGTCCTATCAGGCCTGGGCAACAGTCAAAATTTTATTTTCCAAATGGCTGAAGAGCTAAGAAGTATATATAGAGAAGAAGTCGAGAACACTTCCATTCCAATGACAGAAATTCATGTTACTGACGCCCGAAAGAATTGTCAAGTTCAACAATCCTGCAAAAGAAACAGATGAAGAAACTATTATGCTAAATGTAATAGAAATGTTTGCGGAAAATCTGTTTCAAAAACAGATTTTATGTGTAAAAAATGTTTTCCATAAATTTTTTGATAATAAACATTTTATTTAAATTAATTTAGAACTATTTTCTTTGCAGAAAGGTCTCATTAGCCCTCGTGTTGCATAAAGTAAACCGTAGCGCTCAAAAGAACCAAACCAAACCCTCTTTGCAGAAAACTTCAATTTTATTGTATGAGTCAAATTGGTTCAAGTCAGTAAAAACAGGTATATGATGAACATTCGTAAATCTAGTATTAAGTGGCTAAGTAAAACATTTTTGTTTGAGAAAGGTAAAAGGGTTCGTTTATTTTCTGTACCCAAGTATAAAAAACTAATGCACATATTGATTTTAAATTTTAACACTAGGCATATTATAAACCAACAATGAACTTGACCTATTTTTTATTATTTATTTCATTTAGCATTTATCGTATTTCAAATGGGATTTTTAAACATTATTTTCAATGTATAGAATAAGATAACTTGTTGTCAAATAGGACGAATATCTACTGTTAAAGGAGAAATAGTCCCTTTCGAAGTTCAAAGTTTTCATCATAATAATCGATTTCGGATTCACTATAAAATGAAATACAAAGATCAGCTTAGTTTAAAATGATTTTCCTCTAAGATCATAAAAGTTCTAACTACATAAATATTATATATTTTTATTATTATATATTTTTATATTATATATTTTAATATTATATATTTTTATTTAACATTTGCTTAAAACTTTATATGTATGTAATGTTTTAAGCAAATATTGTAATTTTAATATACATACATACACACACACATATATATATATATATATGTGTGTGTGTGTGTATCTATATATGTATGTATGCATATATATGTATATATAAATATGTATATATATGTATGTATATATATATATATATATATATATATATGTGTGTGTGTGTGTGTGTGTGTATCTATATATGTATGTATGCATATATATGTATATATAAATATGTATATATATATGTATATATAAATATGTATATATATGTATGTATATATATATATATATATATATATATATATACTTATATATGTATATATATATGCATGTATGTAAGTATGTATGTGTATATATAACATAACTTTTCATCATAATTAAGCTTTAAGTAATTTATTTTACTGTGTCGCAAAGAAAAAAGAAAATTGAAAAGTTTTCTCACGCTGCTTCAAATGTTAATTTTATTTCTTCTTGCCACTAAGAAAGTAAAAATTCTTTTAACACCTCTTCCTTAAAATCTGAGATTTTGACTTTTACCTCAGTTAAAAGTCTTGCACGCAGCATAATTTAACTGACAGTCTTTTTAATGTTAATCGTCAGTCACCAGGTGTTAAGGAACATAATTATATGAACATAATGAAAGCTTTTAAACGTTAGTATTTCAAAGAATGTAATATTAACCTCAATAGGATTCGTTGAAGAAATATTTCCTAAAAAACATAGTTTGTTCAACAAACAAAAAAATTTAAATTGTCACGTAGATTCGAAGTGCCGATTGAACACAATAAAGAGTCCTCCATAAACATGTAATAACGTTTTTCAAACAAGAAGCCACCTAGCTCTAAGGCTCTCCGTTGATAAGATGCTACCATTTGCAGTTTTCCCACCAGCTTTTGTAGGATTAACCGTTTGAGTCGCGATCGCACTATTTAGTTTTTATATCGAGAAATCCCAGCATATTCTGAGTGTTTTAGACCACTGATGGTGCTCTATCTGTGGAAGCCATGCGTGCACAGTTTTACTAACACAAGTACACCACACAGCTCCTCTTTTTATGTAAATAATACATTTTACAATAGGCACGCTACTATAACAGTAGTGCAATATTGAAGCATACATGTTTAGAATATAAAATAGAGGAATTGAAATCGTGCTTCTTGGGATTAGCGACATAAAATAAAAGAAGAGCTATAGGGCTGCTTGGGTCTTTTTGCACCCATGTTGCACTGTTGCGCTGTTTGGGATCTTCAATATTGTTTTTTCAAAACCCTCTGGGACTCAAACGGTAAAAAAACATTCTGTAAATATTCAAATATTATATAAAATTTGCATGTGTTAAAGTCTTCTTGAATATTTAAGACTGAAAACATAAAATGAGTAAAATCAACTTCTTCCTCACGCAAGATCGAACCGACAACATTTCGATTCATACCCCGCAACTATAACTACAGTTCCCTGAGCCACAGCGGTTTCAATCTTAAATGTTGTAATATGCTGGAGTTGTTGGTTCTGATGCTACTTGGTATTATTGAGCACAATTATATACCAAGCACTATTGAGCCATAAGCTATTCGTATGAAAGCAAATGGGTGCACCATTCGTTTAAACGAGCACATCAAGGGTGAAAGTATGACTTTTGCTCAAGTAGATCCGCGTAATTTTGAAGCAGGTACCAGACAAAATACCCATAGGTTTGGCCTTTCACCCCCAGAGATATTGATTGAGAACTTAGAGGACTTGGAGAACTTGGAGGACTTTGCGACCGCGAACATATTTTATGTGCCCCAGTCATCTTTAACGAACACGTCGGATCTAACGCCGTCTTGGGCTCCGAACCCGCAACTCTCCGCTTATGAGAGAGTAGCCTTTGCGAATGAGCTACCGCGGCTCATGTTACAATATATACAGTGCTATTTATAATTTCCTCCGAGGTTTCAGAAACCTATGATTAAAAAAGTATAAAGAATATAGCAAAAAGAAATTTGCACTAAATAAGAAACAAATTAAGTTTTATTTACATCTCTAAAGGTCTTATCACACCAAACAAAGATACTGATAACTGTTTCGAGATTTAGACAAATAAAAATATACTTGTTTTATCATAACTTCAAAACTTTCCATGTACATTACTCACAGCAACGTCTACAAAATCTTAGTTGATATTCAAATATTTTAATCGTTATGGAGATTTTTATGCTCAGACAGCTACTTTACGCTGTAACTTTGATTTATTTTGTAGGGTATAGGGTTACTATTCTGTCGAAGTAGTAGTCCCAAATTCACCTTTCCTCATTTATGTGGACGGTCTCAAGAACCCTCGTGTTGGGAAAAAAGTAGATCGTAGCAAACAAAACCTCACTAATGTGGAATCCTATACTGGCATTAAGGATCATACGAATACTACCTGAGATAAAAGAAAGGTTAGAAAAAGGCATTTGCAGCTATTTTATCTAAGGATATATTAGACATCAACCGAATATTTGTGTCCTTGACATTCCATGTCTTATTTTCTTTACTGCTTCTGCAATAAAAATTATTTCCAACTTAGACGATCACTGCACCATACATCATATAGCAGCCTTATTGAAATCTGCACTCATACGATTGTTGTCTCTGATTGGCTAATTTTGTTTTCGACTACCTTGACTTTTTCCATACCGTACGGTAAAATTCAAGTTAAAAAACCACCCTATTTCACATGGAATTCACCTAACTGTAGCTCAAAAGGGTCGCGTGGAATGGTTGTCAGAGCTAATGCACTAATTGGATAAATAATTACTGTCAACAATGAAAATGAAATTAGTAATTTATTTCTAGATTTCTTAAATGAATCGTAAACTTCATCATCTTCATCTTGGAAAAAGCAATCTTTACTGGAAAAAGTATAATGTCATCAAATAAGCATAGATCAAACTTAAAACACAAACATGGAACAAATGTTACATGGAACAAAGTTAAAATTGTCCTGTTTGCTTAATATGTATGGACCTCAACACATGATACAAAGATAGGCATTGATAATTATTTAGGATTGCTTTGTGAGTGAAAATCTGGGCATGATCAAGTATTTTCACACGACTGCAAAACGAAGTCAAGCACAACAGTTGCTAGTATTTTTGTTTCTTGTGATAAGGCCTTTATCTGTTCTACTTTCGCACTTTGGTTACATACATAAATGTCCAGTACTTGCCAGAATATATTTAGTGTAGTAGTATCATCGGTTATCAAAACAGTGTGATCCTTTGGACTGTTTTGTTCGTGAAAATCTACGATGGATCGAGTATTTTTTACAGAACGAAGGAGTCAAGCGACACAGTTGTCAGTATTTTCGTTTTGTGTGATAAGGCCTTTAGCAGTGTTCTATGATTGCCCTTTGGTTACATACATAAATATCCAGTACTTGCCAGACTCTATTTAACATACTAATATCACCGGTATTCACAAACAGTTTGATCCTTTCACTCATTTCTGCTAAGTAATATAGTAATGGAAGTACAAACATAAAATTTTGTATAGACTTGGAAGAAAACATTTCTTGGTGTTAAATTTATTAAACGTTTGTAGCCTTAGTCAAATAGGAACGTTATATTTGAAAGCTTTCCAAATCCATATCCTTAATATGAAAGCTTAGACTAAAATCTTGCTATCTAGTGACAATTTTTATTGTAAAAAAGTAAAAATTGATCCTAAATTTGAATGAAGCTTAGTTTGTTTTAATATTCGTCTTAGTTTGTTTACTAGGGCATATTTAAATAAAGGAGGGAATTAGGAATATCACTGTATTTAATGGTCAGTCCAATGTTTTGGAAGAGAAATATCTGTATTTTTTGTACCGTTATTAGTCTAAAACACGATCCAAAAATATTGCTTTCATGCATAGACAATATGATGTTTACGTGAAACAGTAGGCTTCAT
>CM063500.1:54617103-54634603 GCA_032207245.1 Pardosa pseudoannulata
AGGAGATTTACCCCAACAAAAGTTAATTAAAAGTTTTCAAGACCTTCGTGGCCTTTGATGTTGATTTCGAGGATTAAAATTACTATTGCAGAGCATTATTTTGTGAGAAATTATGTTGTTACTATTGCAGAATATACAGGAACAACGGGTAATGTAATTCCAAAAGGTCAGGACCTGCATAAACAAGTAGTAACGTTTATTAAAACATTGTATGTTAACACATTTTTGACACATTGTTTATTAACAAACGTTTTCTGAGGATTGATACTTGAGCGCGGGACATGTACAACTAAGTTTTCTGTTGATTGATACTTGGGCGCGGGTCACGTACTAATACGGGTTAGTGTAACAACATAGTTTATTTGTAAGTACAAAAATAACGGTATATACAGGAAAACGAAGCCCAATGTTTTCGTCTACTACATAGATTCTTAAAAAGTTAATTCTTGAAAAATACTCTTTTGGAGTATTACAGGCAGTTGGATGATTTCGCAAAAGAGATTTTCCTCAACAAAAGTTAATTAAAAGTTTTTTAAGGCTTTCGTGGCCTTTGATGTTGATTTCGAGGACTAAAATTACTAATGCAGAGCAATATGTTGTTTGGAATTCCATTGTTATGATTACAGAACATACAATTAATTAATCTTACAATTTATTACGGGTAATGTAATTCTAAAAGGTCAGGACCTGCAACTTAAAGAGGTTACAATGGGAAATTAATATAGGATCCTGGGATACATTTGGAGGAGGATTCACAATGCTCGTACTATGGAAAAAGAAGAAGAGTTAAATCCCGAAATTTATTAGTACATTGAAGTCAAAATGATTCTAATAAACGATTGTGAGACAAGTAAATGAAAGAAAGGGATATTTAAGAAAAGAGAAGATAGAGAGGGAAACCAAGGAATGGGACATTGAGAGTCTCCAAGTCTAAGAATCTCCAAGTTGAGAGTCTCCAAGTTTAAGAGTCTCCAAGTTGAGAGTATCCAAGTCAAGTGTGCGAACTGGGGAAAGAGGTTGCAAAGAAGTCTCTCGGCTCATGCCTTAGCAGTCTACACTTGACTCCCAGATTGTCATTTGTACGTGCGCCCTAGTTGTTCTACATCTGACACCCTGTTTGATTATTTGGACATGCACCCCAATGCATAATTTTCTCGTGGCTCATTACACATCGTTTTTGTGGCCAAAGTATATCCGAATAAGTCTTTAATTTACTCTTCTATCTATGATTAAAGTCATCAGATCATATATTTAGAAGGAATTTAATCATTCTGCTTATAATGTTAATCATATTAATGTTTCTGAACGATTTTAGCCACATATACGTTGCAGCCATTAAAATATTATAGCCCGTGTATGATATATGTTAATAATAAAATGTAAATATAGATAATTAAAGTATTGTGTTTTTTCTAAAATTTTACTCATTATTTGTAACCAGTTAAGACAACATGGGTTAAAGTTATAAGTAGATCCATGTTATGATGGCATGTTATTAACCACATGATGTACGCAAATTATAAACTGTAAATATAAATCATTAAAGTATTGTGTTTTGTCTAAAATTTTACTCATCATTTGTGACCAGTTAAAACAACATGAGTTAAAGCTATAAGTAGATACTTGTTATGATTACAAGTTATTAACCGCATGTACATCGAAACAGAAGATTTAACGGTATCTGTATGTGTGCGTATTTATGAGAAAAGAGAAATGATGTAGAGTGTAGAGTTCTCACCTTTCCATCCGTGAAGTGCCGGGCTTTTACCTTCAGAAACCTGTGTGCCTTCTCGCTTGCACGGCGATAAGGGATGCGGAGGGCATCTGTCACGCTTGGACGCCTTTCCTCCCTCTCGCTCTGCAAGAAAAGATCGAAGTGGAAGTTAAAGTGAAGTTTAACGAAACATTATGATCAGCAACAAACCGGAGAAATTCTGAAAATATGTAGGTACTTTTGGTTTAAGCGGGTAAGAATATCACCAACAGATCTACTTTTTAACTACAATTCTTAATAATTCGTCCATTCCTTTATCGTTACCAATTGTGAGTTACTTTTAAAGGAATGGGTGTAATCGCAAAACATTTTTTGTTTATTTTACAAGAAAAGGACATGCTTTGATCATGTTGTCTAGTTTAGGCTTTATGTTTGTAAGTACGATAATCTTGGTTGATTTCTTGGTTTGGAGCGCTACGGTCTGAGTTTTTGCTACACAAGGGATAATGAGAGTGAGAACTACAGCTTAGAGACAATTTCAAACGGCTACGAATATCCATTTTAGAAGTGTGATTTGAATCCTCAAATCTCGGTTTTGAAGAGCAGAGTGTCTTCCCTTTAGACCAACGTTCGGTAAGTACGTCTAAGGAAGCTTTAAATTTAAATATCCATTTTATTTTATTGATTTGGAGTTCTACAGCTTACCGTTTTCTACACGAATAGTAACAATATTAGTTTCGATAATTTCTGACTGAAGTTTGACAGGACATCTGCAAGTACATATTTATCTCGAATAGTTCAAAGAAGATTAACCTTAAAGTGTTGGAATTTTATATTTAAAACTGTTGTAACTTCTACTCTTACGACTTCCTTTAAATTGCATTCCCCATTTTATATAGTCCTCCTCTCATAGTAATCATCTCTTTTTCAAAATTTTAAATTCCCTAAATGATCTAATTTCCTCGGGCATCAACACTCAATTTAATTGGGTCATGTCTCACGTCGGTATAAATGGCAATGTACTTTCCTATAAAGCTGCAAAATCCGCTAAAACTTATCTCGCCTTTCAGTTACCATACTGTTATATTAAAAAATGTGTGACTCAGTGGATAATATAGATAATCATAAAGAATAACAATAATCTTGGAACGAACAGACTCGGAATAAACTACAAGCTATTAAAGGTCGAATCACGATGTGGCCTTCGATTCCTTCTCGACGAAAGATGTCATTGTAACTCGTCTCCGAATATGACATACTCGTCTCACTCACCATCATTTACTCGTAGGTGAACCTGCTCCCACTTGCCTTCACTGCATGGTTACTATTACCGTGAATAACATTATTGTAGACTGCCCTTTTTATAATAATCATAGGTTTTTATACTTTCGTTTCAAAAATATGCTCTTACGTACTTTACTTAACGCGACTCCTCGCCAAAACCTTTTTCGTTTTTTGAAGCATGTTGGTTTTTACCAACTTATTTGATTATTTACTCCTATTTTTGTTAGGCGTTTTTTATAAACAACTTTTCTTTATACATTTTGTCATCTGATTCTCCCTGTTTTTATACACTCTTTTATAAGCTATCGTGTACAACTTTGTCTTCTTGTCTTTTACTATTGGTTTTATTTTGTCTACAGCTTCACACTGTATGAGGTCTTTTAATCCTGTATCCACAATATGTTCCTTTTGGATTCAGTGCCAGTAAGCATCAACTAACCAACTATTTTATGTAACAAAGAATTTTAATATACCGTATTAACACTGCCGTTACGAATGAAAAATATTTAGTCATAGAATGTTGAAATTTTCTATTTAGGACTGTTGTAACATTTGTTTGAACAACCTCATTTCTGATTACAATTCACACTGTTACTTAGAACGTAAACATTTTGCATTTAATGGTCGTCACATGCACATACAACAAGATAAGATACTTTAACACTGATAGGATAACATTTAAAAGTCTAAGACCAACATCACTCTCCCGAAGAGGTAGTCTGTTACTTGGCAGCTTGCATCATCATATTCTCTAAATGTTTACAGTACTTGTATACTATATATAATATTTACAGACTCTCTTTCATGCTTACGCCCCCTTCAGCTTTGGTTCTCAAGGTTTGATCTCTAGTGTCTCTAGTCTAGTAGGTATCAAATGGATAAGATTAATGATGGAATAACTGCCATATGAAACACAATATGAGATACAATCTCAAATACAATATGAGATTGATTTTGAAACTTGGAGACGTGTACCTGACATTTATGACTCCTATAGTGCCAGGGAGTCTACTTGAAATGAAGTTTATTATAGGATCAAGTGGTTATTCAGGTTTTGATCTCTAGTGTCTCTATTCTAGTAGGTATAAAATGGATAAGATTAACGATGTAATAACTTCCATTGTTATATTAGATTAATTTTGAAACTTTGAGAAGTGTAACACTGATTTTAACACTGATAGGAAAACATTTAAAAGTATTAGACCAACAACTCTCTCGCGAAGTTAATTACTCTGCAGCTTGCATCATCCTACTCCTCTAAATGTTTGTTCTATTGTTTGAATACTATATATACTATCTATAGACTCTCTTCTGTACGGTCTCTCAAGTGGTTAAGCCCTTTCAGCTTTGGTTCTCAAGGTTTGATCTCTAGTGTCTCTAGTCTAGTAGGTATCAAATGGATAAGATTAATGATGGAATAACTGCCATTGTAATATCAGATTGATTTTGAAACTTTGAGACGTGTACCTAAAGTTTATGTCATCTAAAGTGTCATGGAGTCCACTTGAGATGCAGTTTGTTATAGGATCAAGTGGTTGCGCCCCTTCAGCTGTTGTTCTCAGGGTTTTGATCTCTAATGCCACTAGTTTAGTAAGGCTCTCAAGGTTAAAATTTATAGTGGATAACTATAACTGCCATTGTAACATAAAATTTTGAAACTTTGAAAGCTTTGAAAAGAACATGAAATGTATGACTCCTAAAGATTCATGTAGTTTACTTCAGAGGACATTTATTAAATCTAACACGCTCGCTGACCACTGAAAATATAAACACATATGGCAGGCCCACTGAAACGTTTCGAACATTGCCATTCTTTAAACATAACAGTAACACTAGAGATCCGATTTATGGAACCTCATATCTGGAAATTCAAACCAATATAATTGAATACCGCACTGGTGTAGCTCAATATATAATGAATAATACCTGTATAATAGATATTAATTTAACCGGCTCCCACCAAAATTGCGATTATTCAGCTGTATTTACTGTTGAACTAATATTGTTTAGTTTTTTTATATTATTAAAAGACAATATCTCATGTATTATGTAATTGTTCACTTTGAATCGGAGAATCGTACATTACCTTAAAATAAAATAAGCATAAATGAAGTACAATAAAAAATAAGTATAATTTACTACGAACATACGATGTTTCCAACATGAGATTTTTTTAAATAGCTGTATCGACAAGTTTGTCGCACATTCTTGTGAGCGTATGTACCAAGTTGTGAATAATTATCCTAGAGATAATTGAAATTCCAAAAAGAAATTATCCTATATTTTGAAGACTGATTCATTACAGTTCGAAAATGAATCATATTCACAATATCCATCTCAAAATAATGCATAAATTTACTCTAGAAATTCATTATGAACGACTAATTAGATCTCATCATAATGCATTAACATTAGAATGCCCGTAAATTACTATTTACTGTTGTCAAGAATGTCGACGAGTGATTGTTTGCATGTGTATATATATCTATATGTGCATATGTGTGTAATGAGATTTTTCTCTCATCCCAAACGGAAGTTATCTATCCGTCTCTCCTCGAATTTATGAAACGGTTAGACCTGGAATGGATAGAGACATCCATATTGGATTCTAGACGGGTTATGGTTAAAAAAATTCAAATTGAGTTCGAAAACGTTCGAAATCCAATCCTTCCCGCCTTTACGATCGTTTAATGCCACTATTTCAAGCCCTATTTTCCCCGGTGAAGAGCAGACGATTAATAAATTTATCTCATTATAAGTAGATGAAAACAACATTTGTTTCTAGCATTACGAGGTCATTCCTTTAATCATCTCATTTAATCATTTCTCCTTTTAATTTTTTTAAATATCGTCTGCATTATTTTCAAAAATTTTATAACGGAACTTAGATATTACGTCAATAATTTTCTTTTATATTTGGATTAAACAATAGATTAGGTACATATGGGATAGTTTTAAATTTAATTATTGATTATTTTTTGTTGCAATGAAAATTTTATCACCGGTATTAATAAAAAATTCCTTTTATAAAAGTCTAGGAGTCTGTTTCAAGGACTAATAAATATCTAGTCTTTAAGTTATATATCTTTAAAAATTAAGAAGTTTATTCGTTTGTGTCTTTGTTTTTTATACACAACCATACGGTTTGCAACCGATTCACTTAATTTTGGACATCATTCATACATACCGCCTAATAATCACTGCCAATATTAAAATTTCTGCTATCCATCGTATCACGTAATCGGACAAGATAAATTAAATTGTCAGCTAACATACTGTCAGTAATGATGAAAAAAATTTTGAGCATGCACCAGATAATTCTGAGCTAAAAAACAAATCATTTTTATAGGGTACTTTACAATTCTTGAAAATTAAAAATTTTACCGATCCCGTCATGTGACGGGCTATATGCTAGTACACAAAAAGAGTATCATTTGAGTACCTGTGATGTATTACGGCTTACCGAAAGGTAGTTTATAAACCACATTTTACCTACTGGAAATCTTATTTTGCTTAATATTCATTTACAGCAATCCACTAGAAATGCAGGGAGTGCTATCGCTGTGAAGAGAAAATAACACTATACGCAGCAAGAAGCAGTGGGCCATTGAGGAGAAATTTCTACAGGCAGAAGAGGACGACACAGGGTTAAAAAAAATAAATCATTGTGACTCTTATGATTGATGACTGAAAGATTATGATAGCCAAATATTTAAAAAATTTGCAACGTAAGAACGGCACAGGGTTAAAAAAATTTCAAATCATTGTGACTCTCCTAATTGATGACTCAAAGATTATGAAAGCCGAATATTTCCAAAATTTGCAACGTAAGGACGGCACAGGGTTAAAAAAATTCAAATCATTGTGACTCTCTTGCTAAATGATAACTCAAAGATTATGATAGCCAAATATTCTTAAAATTTGCAACGTAAGGACGGCACAGAGTTAAAAAAATTTCAAATCATTGTGACTCTCCTAATTGATGACTCAAATATTATGAAAGCAAAATATTCTCAAAATTTGCAACGTAAGGACGGTACAGGGTTAAAAAAATTCAAATCATTGTGACTCTCCTGCTAATTGATGACTCAAATATTATGATAGCCAAATATTTTCAAAATTTGCAACGTAAGGACGGCACAGGGTTAAAAAATTTCAAATCATTGTGACTCTCCTAATTGATGACTCAAAGATTATGATAGCCAAATATTTTCAAAATTTGCAACGAAGAACGGCACAGGGTTAAAAAAATTCAAATCATTGTGACTCTCCTAATTGATGACTCAAAGATTATGATAGTCAAATATTCTCAAAATTTGCAACGTAAGGACGGTGCAGGGTAAAAAAATTTCAAATCATTGTGACTCTGCTGATTGATGACTCAAAGATTATGATAGCCAAATATTAAAAAAAAATTTGCAACTTAAGGACGGCACAGGTTTAAAAAAATTTCAAATCATTGTGACTCTAATATTTGATGACTCAAAGATTATGAAAGCCAAATATTTTCAAAATTTGCAACGTAAAAACAGCACA
This sequence comes from Pardosa pseudoannulata, assembly GCA_032207245.1. NCBI lineage: Eukaryota > Metazoa > Arthropoda > Arachnida > Araneae > Lycosidae > Pardosa > Pardosa pseudoannulata. The sequence continues at coordinate 54,624,638 of CM063500.1, forward strand.
GGGTTAAAAAAATTCAAATCATTGTGACTCTCCTAATTGATGACTCAAAGATTATGATAGCCAAGTATTTTCAAAATTTGCAACATAAGGAAATATGTATACATAGCAAAAGAGACTGAATTTAAAATAAATACAGTGTAAATTAATGTATTTTTATTTTTTATTTGTTTCAGCTTCCTTTGTGCAAAACTCTCATAATTAATAACTTACAAGTGATGCAAATTGTCTGAGTTTTATCTCTAAAACCTTTTATGCGTAGCAAAAGAGACTTAATTTTCCAAAATACAACAATATATATATTATATATTAATTTCTTTTTAAACTTTTAAATGAATGCTGTATGTAAATATCTAATAACCAATCTCTTAGAGATTAATATAACAAAGACTACATATTACTTATGAACCCTTACGCTGCAGAAATTTCTACTAATTTATGTTATTTAAAAAGACAAATTAATAAATTGTAAGATAATTTGTTTATATTAGAATATTCATGTATAATTTTCGACTCTATTATAATCTGAATAAACACAATAAATTACTAAAGATTGTTAGAAACTGTGAAAAAAATGTTTATTATTATTCAAAAGAAGTAAAATAAATTGCATTAAAACATAACTAAAAACAATCTAATAAATGACTTCAGCGGATTATAGATAATAATTTTACTTTTTCCGTCATATTCTATTGAATGCAAATAATTTATACTTATAAAGCTTTAGTTGGAATATTTTGATATAGATAATTATTGTTCAGTTTATTTACTTAAATTCTAACTGTCAGCGTCTTATTTTTTATCTGAGTATTTAAAAGACTTTTGATATTTTGAGAGAATAGTCTTACTCCTTCTGTAATGTAAAATTTATACCCTGGAATCATTTGTTTAGTTTTATGTTTGAAAAAAATAAAACAATAGACGAGTTAGTTTTATACGGATGTAATGTAGAATAACTTTGAATGTCAATAAACAAAACTCGGAAGAAAATTTTTATTTCGTCTTAAAATCACAAAAGATTCAGAAAAGAAAAATTTTGTAGGATTTTTAATCTTTTGAAAAAATAAATTAAACGTGCAGCTTTGTATTCTTAAAAAAATAAATTAGAAAAATAATAGAGTTAAACGTTTTAAATTATGTAGTATTTAGATTAAATAGATATTAGATGGAAAAATTTCCCTAAAGCACACATTTTTAGGAAGTTATCTTCAATAAAAAATATATGTCTTCAATTAATAATTAGAGTAAAACGATTCAAATTAAATAGATAATAGGAGAAATATTTTCTCGAAGCATAAATCTTTGTTGGAAGTTATATTAAGTAAGGAATATATGTCTTCTATTAATAATGAAGTGAAAAGATTGAAAATTAATAGACAATAGGAAAAACATTTTCTCGAATACATAAATCTTTATTGGAAGATATATTAAGAAAAGATTCAAATTAAATAGATAATTTAAGGAGAAACGTTTTCTCAAAAAAATAACACTTTTTTGGAAGTTATATTAAGTAATATGTCTTCAGTTAATAATTAGAGTGAAAAGATTCAAAATTAATAGATAATAGGAGAAATATTTTCTCGAATACACAAATCTTTTTTGGAAGTTATATTAAGTAAGAAATACATGTCTTCTATTAATAATCAGAGTGAAAGGTTCAAAATTAATAGATAATAGGAGAAACATTTTCTCGTTAACATAAATCTTTGTTGGAAGTTTTATCAAGTAAGAAATATGTCTTCTATTAATAATTAGAGGGAAAATATTCAAAATTAATAGATAATAGGAGAAACATTTTCTCGAAAACATAAATCTTTTTTGGAAGTTATATTAAGTAAGGAATATTTGTCTTCTATTAATAATTAGAGAGAAAGATTTAAAATTGATAGATAACAGGAGAAATATTTTCTTGAAAAAAAAATCTTTTTTTTTGGGAGTTATATTAAAAAATATATATCTTCAATTAATAATTAGAGTGAAAAGATTCAAAATTAATAGATAATAGGAGAAACATTTTCTCGAAAACATAAATCTTTGTTGGAAGTTATATTAAGTAAGAAATATATGTCTTCTATTAATAATTAGAGTGTAAAGATTCAAAATTAATAGATAATAGGAGAAACATTTTCTCGAAAACATAAATCTTTTTTGGAAGTTATATTAAGTAATATGTCTTCAATTAATAGTTATAGTGAAAAAATTCAAAATTAATAGATAATAGGAGAAACATTTTCTCGAATACACACATCATTTTTGGAAGTTATATTAATTAAGAAATATATGTCTTGTATTAATAATTCGAGTGAAAAGATTCAAAATTAATAGATAATAGGCGAAACATTTTCTCGAATACGTAAATCTTTTTTGGAAGTTATATTAAGTAAGTAATATAGGTCTTTAATAATTAGAGTGAAAATATTCAAATTAAATAGATAATAGGAGAACAATTTTCTCGAAAACATATATCTTTTTTGGAAGTTATATTAATTAAGAAATATATGTTTTCTATTACTAATTAGATTGAAAATATTTTCTAGGTAATTATCCTAAGTGATTTTTATTAATGAAGTCTTGCTTTGTGCGTGTTTATGTGTAAGTTTTGACAGTACTGTGAATACAGTACAATGCATGCACACTCTGAGCACTGCATTACAGATGAATTGCATTTTCCTCTGTAACTATTTAAAATGGTTTAGTCAAATGAAACTCCTATCGACAGTGAAACATTATCTTTCATTTGTTTTCTTAATTTGAAAAGTGTGAAGAACTGCAGAAATTCTTCGGTGGATTAGTGAAATGTATGAAAAAAAGTTATTGAGAGAAGAAAGACGATTATGCGATTTCGTCTTTATTAAATGAATTTTCTCAGGTGTCAATATATGCTTTTTACAAAATTGTGGTGCAATATTTAAAGAAGAGTAAGTTTTCAATTTCATAATCAATAATGCTCACCGAGGTGAAAAACGAACGTTTGAACTTATATACAGGGTGTAAATTTCTATGAATGATACAAGTGTCTTATATTGTAGAAAATTATGTTAAAAATTAGATTAAAGTATGCACAGTCATGTAAAGATTAAACCGATAAAATGTAAATTCCTGTATTGTAAACTTCATAATTGAATTTACTTAAAAAAATCCGCCTAACAAAATACAATTTTTTAAAGTTCTTTTAATCTTTGCTAGTAATTACATAAATTTATTAGATATAAGGATATATCAAATTACTTTTAAAGTTAAAAATAATTCAAACTAATTTTAAGATTTAATAAATAAAATGTGAATAATCATATACATTAACTGAAATATTGGAGAATTATCTTTCATAAAATAATATAACTGAATATTTTAAATTAGAGATAAGATTTAAATTAAAAGTATTAAACGTTTACAAATTATTTTTATTTATCCAGAATATTTTATTCCCAATTATTTCTTTTTAATTATACTAGATTCCTATACATAAAATTTTAAATATTAAACCTATTAAACAGATATATATTACGAAGCAAAATTTTTTCAGCAATTTATATGAACAGGCTATAAACAAATCTATGCCAGGCATATATGAATAATTTAAAATATTTTGTAAGATAATATATTTTGATTCTGTAATATATTCAAATATAATCCTCTTGAAGAAGAATATTTAATTATATTTTAAATATTTATGTGGCTTTAAAATTATTGCTACCAAATCCTCGTATTTTTTTCCATGTCGAACTTTGACATATTATTATCATTTATATTACTGAAATGCATTTGTAAACTCCGTATATCTGAAATTAATTATCTGTATATTTTAGTCCTATTTATTTTCCATTTTTAATCAGATTCACTGAGTCAAATCTCTTATCATGACCGTCAATTAACATTTTCAAATCTTATTTATAAAAAGTAATAATGGCTATAAAGTTTGATATGGATTCTAGACATATCAGTTAAAGTTATCAAAAAGATTAAAGCAAAGGTTAAAGTTTTTCTTGACAATGTTTTCGGAATAATCTCTAAATGAAACGGAAAAATATATGCTTGATAAATCTATATGCAGTAGAAACTCATTTATATGAAATAGTCAGTTATACAGTAAAAACCTCTTTATACAATACTGACGTAGACGAAATACTCAGTTATGCAATAGAAATACCTTTATACAAAACTGACGTATACGAAATATTCAGTTATGCAATAGAAATACCTTTATACAAAACTGACGTATACGAAATATTCAGTTATGCAATAGAAATCTTTTTATACAAAACTGTCATATACGAAATATTTAGTTATACCGTAGAAATTTATTTATACAAAACTAACGTATACGAAATATTCAATTATACAGTAGAAATCTCTTTAATTCAGATATGCAATTTAAATACCTTTATAAAAAACTGACGTATACGAAATATTCAGTTATGCAATAGAAATACCTTTATACAAAACTGACGTATACGAAATATTCAGTTATGCAATAGAAATACCTTTATACAAAACTGACGTATACGAAATATTCAGCTATGCAATAGAAATCTCTTTATACAAAACTGTCATATACGAAATATTTAGTTATACCGTAGAAATTCATTTATACAAAACTAACGTATACGAAATATTCAATTATACAATAGAAATCCCTTTAACAAAATATTCAGATATGCAATTTAAATACCTTTATAAAAAACTGACGTATACGAAATATTCAGTTATGCAATAGAAATACCTTTATACAAAACTGACGTATACGAAATATTCCACTATGCATTAAAAATACTTTTACACAAAACTGACGTATACGAAATATTCAGATATGCAATAGAAATACCTTTATAGAAAACTGACGTATGCGAAATATTCCGTTATGCAATAGAAATAACTTTATACAAAATTGACGTATACGAAATATTTAGTTATACAGTAGAAATCCATTTATACAAAACTGACGTATACGAAATATTCAGTTATACAGTAGAAATACCTTTATACAAAACTAGCATATACGAAATATTCAGTTATACAGTAGAAATCCTTTAAAAAAATGACGTATATGAAATATTCAGATATGCAATAGAAATACCTTTATACAAAACTGACGTATGCGAAATATTCACCTATGCAATAGAAATCTCTTTATCCCTTTAACGGACAGTGGTTTCTGAGCGAAACCAAATGTTAAATTCTTTCTCTGGTTTTGATAGACATGGGATGGACATTTTAGGTTTTCTATATTTATGACATTTTCAACTCGCAACAGAGAATATACAAAAGCTCTATACTTCATTTGAAATATACGTGGTTAAACTTACTTTACCTGGAAAATCAGTAATATGCCTCAAAAAAAATGTAAAAAAAAATTATGCATTTGCATTTATAAATTCGTAGATACCATTTATTAACTAATTTCATTAAGTCCCAAAGAATTTATAATAGTGACCTTTAAAGGGTTATACAGAACTGTCGTATACGAAATATTTAGTTATGCAATAGAAATCAGTTTATACAAATCTGAGGGAGACGAAATATTCAGCTATGCAATGGAAATACCTTTATAAAAACCTGACGTATACGAAATAATCAGTTATGCAATAAAAATACCTCTATACAAAACTGTCGTATACAAAATATTTAGTTATACCATAGAAATCCCTTTATACAAAACTGACGTATACGAAATATTCAGTTATACAGTAGAAATTCTTTAAAAAACTAACGTATACGAAATATTCAGTTGTACAGTAGAAATCCCTTTATACAAAACCTACGTATACAAAATATTCATTTGTACTGTAGATGCTCTCTTTATAATGTTTCAGTTATACGAAGAATTTGTCATTATCCGGGGAAAATAATATCCGGTTTATATAAAAATAATTCACTTTTAAGAATCATTTATTTATATGAAGGAATAATCGAACTCCTAAGAAAATTTCCGAAAGTAAATTTTATTCAGCTAGATGAAGGAAGCAAAAATTTTGCAAACAGACTTATATTGTGTATATTAAAATCTCTGTATGGTTTTCTCCCTTTTTCAATAGAATTTTTGTTTCATTTGTTCTTAAAAGAGTTTTTAATTACTGTTTTCTATTTCTCTTAACACTAAGTAATATATTATAAAAAGTGCTCACTGTATGCTTTTATGTGTTTAATGAATACAGAAGCTTATTGCAATTAATGTAGACAAAAACTAATTTTGTTTTTATAATTTACGCCAGGGGATCTTCAATTTGGTTTCTGGGGAACGCTAAAGTTCCGCAAGTAATCACTATTTGACTCCAAACTTGAATGCTATTGTTACATACCTAAACGAAAAATGATAACTTGCTAACACTTGACATAGCAACTTGTAGTTTATCTGATAAAATTGTGTACTCCGTGGTATGAAATCTTTTTACTTGAAGATATAAATCAATTTTTAAACAATATATTCCGCAAATGCGAAGTATTAGAAAAAATGTGTTACAATATCTGCTAAAATTGAAGATTAATAGACACGCTGATACATTCACAATTATCGCCAAATTTCTTCTGGTATCTTTTTTTTTTTTTTTTTTTTTTGAAACTTTTTTACATCTTGCTATTAAAACATGCTAGGGTTGTAGCTTTAGTTAGGCCTTATTTTATCAAGGAAAAATTCTATAATTAACAAGACGCAGGTACTTTTCTGCTAGACAATTTTAAGGATAAATTGCTGAAACGAATAGATCATTTTATAGATTATAGATTATTTGATATTAAAATCGTTTCTAAAAAGGTTATTGAAATTATATAAACACAGTCAAAATACTATAAGCAAAATGGATCTTAGTACATATTTATATCGGATTATAATTTTTTATATCTTTCAAAAATATTAATTTCATAATAAATTCAAGGAACAAAAAAAAATCTATGAAGTTTCAGTGCAGTATAAAAACAAATCTGGAAATAGCTAATTAATTGCAATTTTTTCGCCTAGTTTTTTATCTAGTTGTACCTTCTTACGATCTCTGTTTAGAAGATGCCTAAGAAACCTAAGTTTACTTACCTCACAACAAAATCACAAGAATGGAAGAGCAGTGCATATAAGAAAAACAAAATGATTAGTAGAAAGAGAAGAAGCACGAAGATAACCCAAAACCGAGTTTTTGTTAAGCTCAAAAAGTTAGCATCTCATACATGTTTTTAATGAATAGTATTTTTTATCCCATTCCAATAGTACTAGTTCTATAATATATGCAAGGTGCAGACACAATCTACACTGGTGTGCAAAACTTAAGCAACAGATGGGTTTTTTGCCATAACTTGACAAATCATCTGAGAGACATGAAATTCAGAAATGAAGGAGAGTATTATGTAAGTAAAGGATGACGAAAGAATCAGCGCTGAAAAAGGAATACAATGCATACGGTATGTAATCAAACAAAAATAAGCTTTATTGAACGCATAGAATCGTGACTCATGATTGATTATCCAAGAAGAAGAACAACAAGCAGATGTTCTCTAATATGGGAATTGCCCTCTCCTAACTGCAATGGTTGCTTCGCACCGTCTCCGCATACACAGAACCAGCTGGTCCAATATTTCTTGCGGTAGGAGGGCCTATTCCGAAATCAGCATCTGTTTGAGTTGTTGGGTGTTCTTCGGAGGATGTAAGAGTGCTGCAATGCGTCTACCCAAACCATTTCACACATGACTCATGGGATTTAAATCAGGGAAGTACGCTGGCCAATATATTCTAGTAATATCATCACTTTTCAGTAACTCCTCAACAGCAAGAGTATTATTTAGCTGTTAGCTAAGTATTAATACAAAACACTGGCAACAGCCAAGTAGCTGGTGTTTTCCCACCGAAGTACTTGGTATCTGAATCTCGTAAGGATCTCCGTTTCGTTAGGTGTTAAATAATTTCATTTTATTTAGCTGTTAGCTAAGTCCAAAAAATAGATAAGGTATGCAAAAAGAAGAAGCAAAATCGTTAAAAGAAAGGAGACGAATATGAACCAGAGCTGAATATTTGTGAAGCCCACAAAGTGGCAAGTAATACATATTTATAATGAATAATACATTTCTGTGCATTTAAAAGTATTAGATCCACAATCGATACAAAGAACAAACAAATTCTATAAATTTTCTGTTTAGTATTAATACAAAACTGGCAACAGACAAGTAGTTGGGGTTTTCCCGTCAAAGTACTTGCTATCTGAACCTCATAGCGATCTTCATTTCGTTAAGGGTTAAATAATTTAATTTTATTTAGCTGTTAGCTAAGTGCAAAAAGTAGTGGAGGTATTCATATAGCAGATGCAAAATCATTAGAAGGAGGAAAAAGAAGATGAACCAAAACTGAATTTTTGTGAAGCCCGTAGAGTGGCACATAATACATATTTTTAATGAATAATACATTTTCTGTAATTTTAATAGTACTAGCTTCATAATCGACCCAAAGATCAAATCCTACAAATTTTCAGCTTAGTATTAATACAAAACTGGCAACAGCCAAGCAGCTGGGGTTTTCCCGCCGAAGTACTTGGTATCTGAACCTCGTAATGATATCCTTTTCATTAGAGGTTAAATAATTTAGTTTTATTTACCTGTTAGCTAAGCCCCAAAAAATAGAGGAGGTATGCATATAGGAGATACAAAATCATTAGAAGAAAGAAGACGAAGATGAAACAAAACTGAATTTTTATGAAGCCGAAAAAGTGGCACGTAATACATATTTTAACGAATAATACATTTTATGTGATTTCAATAGTACTAGTTTCATAATCGACGCAGAGAACAAACACAATCTACAAATTTTCAGTTTAGTATTAATACAAAACTGGCAACAGCCAAGTAGTTTTGGTTTTCCCTCCGAAGTACTTCAGTAGCTGCAACTCTTGACGGTTTCTCTTTGATATGCTATTAAATAAATCAAGTTTACTCAACTCTTAGCAAATTCCTAAGAGTTGAAAGAGGTATGCATATAGCAGATGTAAAATAAACAGAAGAAAGAAGACGAAGATGAACCAAAGCTGAATTTTTGTGAAGCCCACAAAGTGGCACGTAATACATATTTTAATAATTATAATACATCTGTAATTTTAATAGTTCTAGCTCCATAATCGATGCAAAGAACAAATACAATCTACAAATTTTCAGTTTAGTATTAATACAAAACTGGCAACAGCCACGTAGTTGGGGTTTTCCTGACGAAACTTTGGTATATATACCTGTATATATATCCGGTATATAAACTACGGTACTTCGGTTGCTGACCTGTTGACGATTTCTCTTTGGAATATGGTTAAATAACTCAAATTTACTCAGCTCTGTAAATTCCTAAATGTTGTTCAGCTTAGAAAATTCCTAAAAGTTGAATAAGGTGTACATAGAGCAGATGCAAAACCATTAGAAAAAGAAGAGGAAGATGAACCAAAACTGAATTTTTGTGAAGCCCACAAAGTGGCATATAATAAATGTTTTTAATGAATAATACATTTTATGTGATTTGAATAGTACTAGCTCCGTAACTGATGCAAACAACAAACACAATCTAAAAATTTTCAGTTTAGTATTAATACAAAATCGTTAATAGCCAAGTAGTTGGAGTTTTTCCGCCGAAGTAGTTGGTATCTGAACCTCGTAACGATATATCTTTCAATAGAGGTTAAATAGTTTAACTTTATTTAGCTGTTAGCTAAGCCCAAAATATACAGGAGGTATGCATATAGAAGACACAAAATCATCAGAGGGAAGAAGACAAAGATGAATCAAAATTGAATTTTGGCCCACAAAGTGGCACGTAATAGATATTTTTAATGAATAATATATTTTTGTGATTTCAATAGTACTAGCTCCATAACCGATGCAAAAAACAAACAAATTCTACAAATTTTCAGTTTAGTATTAATACAAAACTGGAAAGAGCCAAATAGTTGAGGTTTTTTCGCCGAAGTACTTTATATTTTAATCTCGTAGTGATCTCCATTTCGTTAGGGGTTAAATAAT
>CM063500.1:54637103-54642103 GCA_032207245.1 Pardosa pseudoannulata
AAGCTGATTCCGAGCTTTTACGAACGTTCTTCCCTCAGTGAAATTCAAACCCACAAAATTCTATAGGTTTGAACTCCACTGAGGTATGGATTTTCCTGTGTGACGCGTATACAGGGAATTATGTGAGCAGATGTCAGCATTTTTTTGAGGACGTGTAGTTGAGATCAAAGAAGCTGGTTGGTCTAATTGGCGATCTCTCGACATTTGAGCAAAATCGATGACACTATTAGACGATGTTGGAAAGAATGGGTGGAACATGGCCGAATACAGCGTCAAGAAGGGAACGGTTGGCCTAGAGAAACGGCAGAACATGAAGACAGAGCAATCGTCACAGCGGCACTCACAGCCCCAGATGCATCCTTATTATCAACTGTACTTGTAGTTACTGCTTCAGTGACCGCAAGCACCATTCATAGGGGGCTCATAGAAAGGGGCTGAGGTCACGGCGATTGCGCTGATTACTATTGACCTCTGTACATTGACAAACTCGTTTGCAGTAGTATAGGGCTCATTCCAACTGGAATATCACTGCCAGGATTAGAACAGTCTTCAGCAGGAGTCCTGCTTTGAATTAAGTACTTATAACCAAATAAGGTGTGTCTGGAGACCTCTGGACAGCGGTGGGATACCAACCTGTCATCCGGCATACAAGCCGACAACCAGAAGTGATGGTATGAGATGTAATTTCATTTCATAGCAGAAATCTCTTGGTTGTCATCCGTCACACAATATATATATATATATATATATATATATATATATGGTACCCTTACATCCCAACGGTACGTTGATAAAGTTCTAGGCCCTGCACTGTTGCCCTTCATGTCACATTCCCTTCATGGAAATGATTTCAATGGAATGTCACTGAGTGGAGTAGAGTAGTCTTCAATGATACATCTAGCTTTGAATTGAGCTTTTTTCGAATTAATTTTAAATATATTCCTATATTCATAATCAGTGTTAAACATGGCAGTTTAGTTTGAAATATACAAAATATTATAAATGTAACTGAAGAAGAATTTTACAAATTTTACGTAAAAAGAATATTTTAGTTTTCATTTATTAATAACAGCTTATTGTGTATTGCTAATTTTGTCCGATTGAGTTGAAAGACACTTGCTGTCTAGACAGTTAAGACCAGTAAAATATACAGGTCTATTACAGAGTGTTATAGGGTGCTACAGATGCTATTAGACAAGAAGAGTTGCGTCTTTATCTTTCCGTTAATTATTGTTTTTATATACATACCTTAGAATAATTTTTATCAAAACACATAAATATGTTAAACTGCACAAAAAATTCTTTTTCTATTTATTGATTTTGGAAGTATACAGTGTTTTGCATCTCTTTAAATATCGTGATTTTACGTTATTATTATAATTACGTTGTATTTACGTTGTTGAACATGACCTGTCAACTTAACTTCAATTGACGGTATTCTGATTGGAATTTGTTAATAGATTAAATATATATGAAACTTTTAATATCTTTATTTTCTGCATGCTAACACTACATTTTCTCAGCTTTTATTTTAAAAAGTGTTTGTGTTTTAGTTCGATAACATAATAATTTAATAAAATAATAAAATATACTCAAAATATTTCTACAAGGTTTAATTTTACACGATTTTAATTAACTTAAAAATCGCCAAAATCACACAAACTTGTTTTTACAAGAGTTATTTTTCTAAACATGGGCTAAAACCTTCAAATAGAGACTTTTGAAGGAATCTGAAGGGAGATGGAATTGAAGAATGGATGAAAATGGATTTGAATGGAGAATGGATTTAAAGGATTGAATCGAAACTTCAAATGGAGACTTCATAAATCTAAACTACATAAGCCATCTGTAACAATAAGTTACATTCGGTTCAGATCTTTTTACCCCTCCTCGTGGGTCTTCATCCGGGACATGCCGGGGTAGGACCGGTTTCTACTGCAGAGAACTTCGGACTTCTCCTAGCCAATAGAGGTGTCCGTTCGTTTGAGGGATTTTGACCCCCCCCCGCCGTTCTGGAGTGGATCCCTTTTTTTCCCCCGCTAGGCTGTCGGATTTTTTGAGTGGACATGTTTGTTACCATGTCCACTCAAGAGTAGAGGGTGAACGGCTGGCATTCGCTGCTTGTGGATAACCCTTTGCAAAAAAGTCTTCACCATTTTTGTAAGACCGACGCCGACTTGAGAGCACTTTTCGATATCTACAAGTGATAAGTTGAATCCAGTTGTATTAGGCATTTATTTAATTGTATAAAATAATCTAATCAAGACCTATTTTCCAAGTGTTTCTTAATGAGTTTTAATTTCTTCTTTCTCAAACACTATTACAATGTAACATTATTTTTACACCATCCAAAACTAATACTTAAATTTTAGTTATTAATTGACCCCAAAACCTGAAGAAATAGTTCTTTACGGCTAAGCGAAAACTGGAACATAAAAAACTAAGGTTCAATACTCTAATACACATCTACAATTCTCTACTTTCAAATTACCATATTTATTTCCATTTTTTTCAGTAAATTACTTTCATTTTTTACACTTAAATAATTACTATTTAAATTAATTGAATTTTAATTCCCTTCATTAGCTCCCAAATTACTTATAAAATATTAAAGAACCTAAAAATTAAGTAAAGTTTGAAAACCCTGATGTATTTTATTCTAAAAAAATATTGCCTTTTTGAATTTTTTTAAGCATTGAACACTTACACTTTCCCAACTAGGCTTCTCTTCCACGTGATAGTGAAGAAATCGATATATTGAAATAAGTGTTTTTTTTTAAAATAAATATCGATAACTTTTTGTCTTACCTGAGGGGGTGCAAGTGTATCGGAGTTTTCCTCAACTTCTTGAGTCTCTCCGGTTTTGTATTTCTTCTCCGGAACAAACAGGAGCTGTAATGAAAGGAAAACATTCTCTGTCATAAGGATGTAGAGAGAAAACAACAGTTAAAACATCAGCATATTCGGGCCATAATATTTACTCTTTACAAGATAAATAAACTTTCAGACCCTTTTGTTTCCTTTTCCCTGAAGTTCATATTTTAATAACCAAAGAAAATAAAGTATGTTTTAGAGGAAAAGAAGAAACTTTGGGTACTTAGATATATAGTCTGGGAGATATTTTTAGATTTTCCCTAATGACTAGTACTTTCAATCTTAGCAATAACAATTTTTTTAAGTTACACATATATAATATTTCACTTTTTTATGGTACCCCATCATTTTAGTTTTTTATGTATTAGCTGAAGTACCAAGGGTTTCCCGGGTAAATAGGGAGTTTGATATTTTATTCGATATTAAAGTTGATTTTTTTTTATTTTAAGTGAACGATACACAAATTTACGAAGTTTTATTTTTACATAAAAAATATTATTGTTATACTTTTAATGCAAAAACTTGAATATTTATCTATATATAGGTATATATATAATATATATATATATATATATATAGGTGTGTGTATGCATGCGCACATTTGTATACTATAATATATATATATATAATATATATATATCTATAATATATATATATTATATATATATATATATATGTATATATATGTATATATATATAAGTATATGTAAATATATGTATATATATTTTATATATATATATATATATATATATATATATATATAGTTATATATCTATGTATGTATATCTATGTAAGTGCATATGTATATATATATAAATATATATATATATATATATATATATAGTATATATATCTATATGTATATAATATATTTGTTATATATATATATAATATATATATATATATATATATATATATGTATGTATGTATATCTATGTATATATATATATATAAATATATAAATGTATGTATGTATATCTAATATATAATATATATATATATATATAATAGTATATATATATATATATATATTTATATATATATATTATATATATGTATATGTATATATATGTATATGTATATATATATATATATATATATGTATATATATATATATATATATATATATATATATAATATATATATATAAATATATATATGTATATATATGTATATATATGTATAGTATATATATGCATATATAGCATATATATTATATATATATGGATATAAATATGCATATATATATGTATATATATGTATATATATATGCATATATATATGTAATATATATAATATATATATATATATTATATATATATATATATACATATATATATATATATATATATAGTATACATATATAAATATATATATATATATATATATATATATAATATATATATATATATATACATAATTATACATACATGTATACATATATAAACAGTATATATATGCATACATAGATATGCATATCTATGCATATTATATATATATATAATATATATAAGATATATATATAAATATATATATATGTATGTATGTATATGCATATATATATATTAATATATATATATAGGTGTGTGTGTAAGCATGTGCACATATATGCATATAATATATATACATGCATATTTGTATATACGTATGGACATATATATATATATATATACATATATATATGTATTGTATATTATATGTATATGTATATATATATACATATATTATATATATAATATATATATATATATATATATATATATATAAAATAAATAAAAATATAAATATATATATATATCTATATATATATATATATATAAATAGATATATATATATATATATATATAGTATTATTTAAAGATTAAGAATGCTTTAAATCTGTACAGATAACTTAGAAAAGTTCTAAATGAATCGTAACGTAATAACGCAATTTGACACGCTTCTTGCTATACCCCAACAATGCAGATTCGAACATTGCTCTTGGAAAATACATTCTATCACTAAAACACATTATATAATGTAAGAATGTAATTTTCCTTTAACATGCATTGTTTTTGTTGCTTCAGAGAACCAAGAACCTTCTAAAGGACAGGATTCATGCAGAAACATGTAAATTGTTATTCTA
>CM063500.1:54647103-54652103 GCA_032207245.1 Pardosa pseudoannulata
ATATATATATATATATATATATATATATATATATATATATATATATATATATATATATATAAATATATGTATATTTTTCTTCTAAAAATGTCAAGATATGATTTTGTTTCCTTTTCCCTGAAGTTCATAGTTTAATAACCACAGAAATTATAGTATATTTTAGAGGAAAAGAAGAAACTTTTTGTACTTAGATATATAGGGAGATATTTTTAGATTTTCCCTAATGACTAGAGTTTTCAATTTTAGTATTAAAAGCAATAACAATTTTTTTAAGTTACACATATATAGTATTTCACATTTTTATGGTACCCCATCATTTTAATTTTTTTATGTATTAGCTGAAGTACCCAGAGTTCTCCGGGTAAACATGGAGTTTGATATTTTATTCGATATTAAAGTTGATTATTTTTACTGTAGGTAAACGATACAAAATTTTACGGAGTTTTTTCTACATTCAAAAAAATTATAATTGTAGTTTTAATGCAAAACTTGAATATATATCTATATATAGGTATATTTATAGACTTGTGTGCAAAACTTAAGCAACAGGTGGGTGTTTTGCCCTAACTCCACGAGAAATCATCTGAGAGACATGAAATTCAGAAATGACTGATGGTACTATGTACGTAAAGGATGACTAAAGCATCGGCGCTGAAAAAGGAACACAATGCATACGGTATTTAATCAAACAAACACAATCTTTATTGAAAGCATAGTATCGTGACTCATGATTGTTTATCCAAAAGGATGAACTACAAGCAGATGTCCCTTAATATGGGACATGCTCTCCCCTAACTGCAATGGTTGCTTCGCACCGTCTCCGCATACCGTTTCCGCTGATCGGAAAGCTGGAGGAGGGCGTACTGTCACCAGTATAGCTGCAGAGTTCGAAATCAACAAAAAGTTTCGATCTTGGAAAGCTTTACAAATCACAGATACAGCTGTTAGAAATGTTGGTGGTGTCACCAGAGGACAACTACAGGGGTTGAACGATATAGCGTCCTGTAGGCGAAAAGAGGCCAACACCAATCAGCAAGCGCCATTGCTCAGCAACTCTGTACAGCAACGGGGAGACAAGTGCTGCGGTTTACTGTGGGAAGACTCCTTCACAAAGGGGGCCTATTCGCCCACTGTCCTGAAAGCTGCCTCTTGTTGAAAGTTATGAGCTCGATTATAAGTCTATCAACGTGTTTATTAAAAAAACTGGGCATGCACTTTTAAATTATAACGTTATTTTGACAAGTTACAAACATTATAATACGATGAAACAATGAAACGAATTTCTAAAACTTCATGTTATTTGAAATATATTTTTATATAAAATATATTTAACACAGGTAAAAGTCAAAATTTTTATTTAAATTGCAAACATAGTGAATAGAATAAAAATGACTAGTTAATATTTAGTTTTGTATATACTCTATTAATAAATAATTTTACAGTTTTTATATAAAAATGTTGTGTACTTTAACCCAAAACAATTTTTTTGTAGATCTTCGTATCTTGTAACCCCATTTTTATAACATCATTGTTTAGCATCTGTATGAATCTTATACAGCATCATTGTTAGGATCTGTATAGCTCTTATATAGCATCATTGTTTGGCATCTGTATAGTTATTATATAGCATCATTGTTTAGCATTTTTGAAGCTCTTATAGAGCATCATTTTTTAGCATTTGTATAGCTTTTATATAGCATCATTGCTTAACATCCGTATAACTCTTATATAGCATCATTGCTTAGCATCTGTATAGCTGTTATATAGCATCATTTTTAACATATGTATAACTCTTACAGACAGTCATTGTTTCGCATCTGTATAGCTCTTATATAGCATCATTGTTTAGTTTTTGTATAGCTCATATGTAGCATCAATGTTTAATAATTGTATAGCTTTTATACAGCATCATTGCTTAGCATCTGTATAGCTCTTATATAGCATCATTGCTTAGCATCTGTATAGCTTTTATATAGCATCATTATTTAACATATGTATAACTCTTATAGGCCATTATTGTTTAGCATCTAAATTGCTCTTATAGAATCATCGTTTAGCATCTGTATAGCTCTTATAAAGCATCATTGTTTATCATTTGTATAGCTCTTATATAGCCTCACTGTTTAGATTCTGTATAGCTCTTATCTATCATCCTTGTTTAGCAGATGTATAGCTCTTATCTAGCATCATTATTTCGCATTTCTATAGCTCTTATAGAGCAACATTGTTTACATCTGTTTAGCTCTTATATAGCATCATTTTTAGCCTCTATATAACTCTTATATACCATCGTTGTTTGGCATCTGTACAGCTCATATACAGCATCATTGTTGCCTCTGTATAGCTCTTATAGAGAATCATTGTTTAGCATCTACATAGCTCTTATTGAGCATCATTGTGTAACATCTGTATAGCTCTTTTATAGCATCATTGTTTAGAATCTCGCTTTTATATAGTATTCTATGGCGCTTTAAAAATGAGCTTAAAGTGTGAATACTTTAAATACTGAGTTTCGTGGGATCTAGTTATTTTAAAAGCTTATTTAGGCAGTTCAAATTTTATGTATTACCAATAGGGCTCGAGAACACAGAGAGTTTGTGCTACTGCACTATATACATTCTAGAAACCCCTAACTAGAAAAAATTATAGTTATGGAATAAAATAATTATAGCTTATTTATAACAGTAAAAAGTATTAAGCATGAAAATATGTTTCATATAGGTAGAAAAGGGCTTAAATGTATGTAAGTAGCAAATCTGTGGTTGCCTAATACTGTTAAAAATAACATTTTTATAAATTTGAGTTAGTAATAAAGATTTCCCTAGTTGCAAAAGTATCGATAGAGCAATTTTTAATATGTATATCAGACCTATTTTAATCTGTTTTTAATTTTATCAGACCTATTACTGCTGTAATGATATCTGAATTAAATGTTTTGTTTCATAAATTTTGGACTTTGAGGACGAGATAATATAATCGAAAGGTACTCCAGCATGACCCAAATAGTGAACTGTAAGGGAAAATTAAAAATAAAAATTAATATTAAAAATAAAAATTAATATTAAAATTAAAATTAAACTTAAAAATTAATAAATTAAAAATTAATAAAGATATTTTATTAATTTTTATATTTTTTTATTTGAATAAAATATAAAAAATATACAAACATATAATATGTAAATATAAAACTTATAATAAATAATATATAAATATATAAAGTGTTTAAACAATATTTATATTACTAAATTTTATATTTTTTATATTTTTTATACTTTTTTATATTTTTATGTTTCTTATATTTTTTATATTTTTTATATTTTTATATTTTTATACATTTTTATATTTTTTAGAATTTTAATATTTTTTATTTTTTATTTTTTTATGTTTTTTATATTTTTATTTTATTTATTAATTTTTAATATTTGCTATATTGAAATTTATAAATTAAAATTAAACTTAAAATTAAAAATTGTAAGGGAAAGTACAATATACAAATAATGCAATATATAATATATAAATATAAAATATATAATAAATAATATATAAATATATAAAATGTTTAAATAATATTTTTATTATTAATTTTTTATATTTTTATATTTTTTAATTTTCTATATTTTTTATATTTTTTATATTTTTATTTTACATTTTTAATTTTTAATATATGCTATATTAAAAATTAATAAATTAAAATTAAAATTAAAATTAGAAATTGTAAGGGAAAATACAATTGGCTTAAAGGCTTTTGAGTTCTGTTCGCATCATTTATACAAATTCAATGGATTGTTGAGGTATAGAAGAAAACATCTCGTTAAAGATAGAGATGGTTGAAAATAATGAATTCATCTTTACACCAGCATTACTCTAATAAGAGGAATACATGAATATGCACAAGCATTTATAGGATTAATTATGATATGTAAGAATGAAAAAGAATAAAGCAACTTAGAATGAAAACTCTTTCTTTTACAATAGAGAGGATAACGCTTTTGTACCAAATATTATAAAGAGTTCAAATAAAGTCATCATGAGTAAGAGATACAATTAATAGAAAAACGTTGTTTTATATTTTCAATCGAATGAATATCAATAAGTGTGTTTTCAATCTGAATACCGTGTAGAATTTTTTTCAAAATCGAGAGAAGATAAAGTGAATTCTATACTTTGTCTGCAAGCTCACGCACGTGTACGCATGGTTTCTGGAATGGATAGAGGCATCCATATTGGATTTTTCATGAGTTAGGTTTAGCAAAATTAAAAGCTAGTAAAGTTTATCTTCTCTTAAACTATCGATCCGATATAAATCTAAAATAAATTGGTATAAATATGGTTCATATCACAGAGAAAAATGCTGTCTTCTTTAAAACCTTCGAAATCCAACCCTTCTCCCCTTTTCGAGCGTTTAAAATGGCCAGAAACACTTTTAGATTTTAATTTAGTCATAATGATGTTTTAAGAAGAAAATAAATGTTTGCATGTCTTTCGTAGTTTTCGTGATATATTAAAATTTTTGTAGTCCCACTCACACACATAAATACAAACAAACACACGCATGTATATGTATCCCATATATAATAATAGCCTAAGTTATCTGTCCGTCTGTCCTCGAATTTATAAAGCGGTTGAATCTGGAATGGATAGAGGTAACCATATTGGATTCTTATTGAGTTAGAGTTAGCAAAATTCAAAGAGAATAAAGTTTATCTTCTCCTAAACTATCGATCCTATTATAAAATTAATTGGTATAAATATGCTTCATAACAGAACGAAAAATACTGTCGTCTGTGAAACGTTCGAAATACACCCCTTCCCCGATTTTCGAGCGTTTGATGCCTTTATTTCAAGCCATACTTCCTCCGTTAAGAGCAGGTGATTAAATTTATCCAATTTATCACAGGATAGGTAATCACATAATAAGTAGGAATCAATTAGGAATCAAGTAGGAATCATAATGAGTACCACTTTATCAATAATAAGTTGGAATTATGACATCATTCCAT
>CM063500.1:54657103-54659603 GCA_032207245.1 Pardosa pseudoannulata
AAATCTTAGTAAGATAATTTACTCAATTTCTTGCTTTACGGTTTGGAAACGGAACTTTATTGTTCCAAATCTCGCTCCTCAAATGAAAATATGTATCTCGTGCTTTAAGTAGTAAACCTAATTAACCATCGTGTTGCAGGTATATGACAGTAGCGTCCAAAATAAACCAAAAATTGAATAAATATTGAATGAAGAATATTGAATGAAGAAATTGAGTAAAAAAAATCTTAATAAGATTATTTACTCAGTTTCGTGTTTTACGGTTTATAAAACAAGAAACTGAGTAAATAATCTTACTAAGATTTTATTTTCACTAACTTATAAATAACAATTTGTTGCGAAGGTTATAAAACAATAACACAGCTTTTCAGATAAAATAAGATAAAATCATGAAATCTGTCAATGTTTTGACCTGATAACAAAACAATATTTTAGTATCATGGTTATTTACATACAATGTATCAAAAAATTATGCACGAGTCATTAGAATAATACTACACATTTTATTATTTTAAATGGAACTGCATATTTATTTATTGTCACTTAAAAAATAGGGATGTTCCTATACTAAGACTATTAGATCTTTTGTAAGCTTATTATATGATTTGAAGCTTATTATTTAATAGTCTGTTTTACCATTTATCAGATATGGATAGATCTTAAAATAAGCAAATTACAACTGGTTTATTTTTCGTATGTCGGCGAAAACTTTTCAACTGATAAAAGTCCTGATATACTATCAACCTATAAATCAATTGAATAATTTTACTATTTCAGATAAATCCACTTATTTTCAACAGTAAATTAAATTGTAAACGGAATTCGTTGTTTATTTAATGCGAAAATTTGACGTGCTAAAAGATTTTACGAAAACTCACTCCACAATTTTATAACTGGTGTGAAAGAATACTCTAATTTTTCACAAAGAAGTTGGTACTTCATAATGAAGCCAAAAGTATATATATATATATATATATATATATATATATATATATATATATATATATATATATATATATATATATATATATATATATATATATATATATATATATATATATATATATATATATATATATATATATATATATATATATATATATATATATATATATATATATATATATATATATACATTATATATATATACATATATATATACATATATATATATACATATTATATATATGACATATTATATATATACATACATATATATATACATATTATATACATATATATATACATATATATATATATATATATATATATATACATATATATACATATACATATATATACATATATATATATATACATATATATATATATATACATATATATACATATATATATACATATATTATATACATATACATATATATATACATATATATACATATACATATATATACATATATACATATATATATATATATATATACATATATATATACATATATACATATACATATATATATACATATATATGTGTATATATATAAGTAAAAATGAATAAATATAAATACATAAATATGTAAAAATATTTTATTAAATACATATTCAAAAAGTGAGTTAAATAAATGTATAAACATAAAGAAATATACTTTCAGGAAAATATATAAATATAAACCAAAACTAAATTTTAAATATTAAGAGATATTTGTAGACTCAATATTCAATTTGATAACATAGGCCTACAAAAAAACTTTTGTTTTGGTGCCTAGGATTTTAAAACTGGATTTAGCAGATGCTAGATGTTTGGGGTGCTTATTCTAAATATGAAATCAGTTTCTGCTTTTTTAAATAATCGTTTTTTATTGTACAGTACTTTAGGAAATATGAACCACATATCTCCGGGAAAATTCACCAGATAGGCTAAAGATCCGGTAATGTAAGTTACCTTCAATGCTTCAATTAGTGTTGAAATACTTTTTGAGTTGAGTAAACACTTTTTAAGTACTAAAGTAAACACTTTTTGAGTTTAATTTCGTTTGAGATTTGTCGTTTTGCAGGGTAGATAGAAATTAGCCTCGTGTAGTATTTCAGTTTTGGAAAGATATGTTATAAAGTTAACCTAAAACGTATTATGTTGTAGATTGTTGTACTTATATCGATAAATAGAAATATGAGTTCAAGTAGAAGTTGTGCAAATCATCCTGGTGTGTTTTGCTACATATGCGGAGAATACATGTTAAAAGAAAACAGAAAAACTGTTAGTGACTTTTTAAAGAGAGCTTATTTTGATTACTTTAGTGTTAAGCTTAGTGATCAAGATAAATCTTGGTCACCGCATAAGGTCTGTAAACATTGCACAGAATATTTACGACAGTGGGCTACTGGAAAAAGGAAAAGTCTTAATTTCGGCATACCTATAGTTTGGAGAGAACCCCAAAACCGCTGCGGTGACTATTATTTCTGCCTAGTAAATATTACTGGAATCAGTCTAAACAACCATAGGAAATGGAGTTATCCTGATTTACTATCTGCAAAACGTCTG
>CM063500.1:54664603-54682103 GCA_032207245.1 Pardosa pseudoannulata
GGTAATTCGAAGTGACCATGCCTAGCACGAATTATTAAAAACTCGATTTATCAAAATTAATTTATTTAATAAAATGAAAAAGTAAAAATAGAAACACAATTCTATTTCTACTTTTACAACTCTCATATTACAGTAGAGTCTCGGTAATTATTCTAAGGGACGTGCCTGGCTTGAATTATTAAAAAACTCGAATTATCGAAAATAATTTATTTAATAACATAAAAAGTAGAAATATAAACACAACTCTATTTTTACAATTCACATCTTTAGTAGTCTCGGTAATTCGAAGTGACCATGCCTAGCTCGAATTATTAAAAACTCCAATTATCGAAAATAATTTATTTAATAAAATGAAAAAGTAGAAATAGAAACACGATTCTATTTCTACTTTTACAACTCTCATATTATAGTAGTGTCTCGGTAATTCGAAGGGACCGTGTCTGGCTTGAATTAATAAAAACTCGAATTATCGAAAATAATTTATTTAATAACATAAAAAGTAGAAATATAAACACAATTCTATTTTTACAACTCTCATATTATAGTAGTCTCGGTAATTCGAAGTGACCATGCCTAGTTCGATTATTAAATACTCGAATTATCAAAATTAATTTATTCAATAAAATAAAAAAGTAGAAAAACAGAAATACAATTTTATTTCTACTTTTACAACTCTCATATTATAGTAGAGTCTCGGTAATTCGAAGGGACCGTGGTTGGCTCGAATTATTAAAAACTCGAATTATCGAAATTAAATTATTTAATAAAAAAAGTAGAAATATAAACACATCTATTACAACTCTCATAAGTAGTCTCGGTAATTCGAAGTGACCATGCCTAGCTCGAATTATTAAAAACTCGAATTATCAAAATTAATTTATTCAATAAAATAAAAAAGTAGAAAAACAGAAACACAATTTTATTTCTACATTTACAACTCTCATATTACAGTAGAGTCTCGGTAATTCGAAGGGACCGTGGTTGGCTCGAATTATTAAAAACTCGAATTATCGAAATTAATTTCTATTTCTACTTTTACAAGTCTCATATTACAATAAAGTCTCGGTAATTCGAAGGAACCGTGCCTAGCTCGAATTATTAAAAACTCAAATTACGGAAATTAAATTATTTAATAAAAAAAGTGTAGATATAGAAACACAATTTTATTTCTACATTTACAACTCTCATATTACAGTAGAGTCCCAGTAATTCGAACGGACCATGCATAGTTCGATTATTAAAAACTCGAACTATCAAAATTAATTTATTTAATAAAATAAAAAAGTAGAAACAGAAATACAATTTAATTTCTACTTTTACAAGTCTTATATTACAGTAAAGTCTTAGTAATTCGAAGGGACCGTGCCTAGCTCGAATTATTAAAAACTCAAATTTTGGAAATTAAATTATTTAATAAAAAAAGTGTAGATATAGAAACACAATTTTATTTCTACATTTACAACTCTCATATTACAGTAGAGTCCCAGTAATTCGGAGTATACCTGACTCGAATTTTCAAAAATTCCAATTATCGAAATTGTTGTGCAAAGAAAATTCAAAAATGCGATGTATTACATAGCTTGTCTCTAAAATTAATATGCCCTCCTTTGATTAAATAAATTTTGGAGTATATTGTTCATTTTTAAATGTTTCCTCCTAGTCTTGAAATTTTGAAGTGGTATGAGTGAACGTTTCTCAGTTTCTCTGATTTGCGTGCATCTAAGGCACGATGAGAACCAACAGCTGCATCGGTCGAATTTCTAAGAAGTTCGATTGATAGAGTGGCTAGCTGTACCTTGCTGAGATTTCCTTCTAAAATCACGTGGTAGAGAAAATGCTAAGATGGATTTATAAACAGAAGCTCAACTTTCATTAATTTTGATATTGATTAAAGAACTTTGGTAAAGTTTTCGGTAGAAGTTCCATTGACAGTTCAATGAAGAATTAAAATTTCAGGTGTTGAGGGACTCCACAGAGAGATGGGACTTATCATCCCGAGTAACCCCTCTGGTTTTGGTTCTACGTTAGTCCTAGTGTGCCAAAACAATCTATTATAGTTCCCCAAACAAACCCAAATTTTAAGATGTGGCTACCGACAGTTTTCACTTTCAGCAAAACTATTTTCTTGTTTAAATTTAATATATATTAAGGGAAGGAAATTATCACCCCAAGTAACCCCTCTAGTTCCTCAACTACATTAGACTTCGTGTGTGAAAATAGTACATTATAGTGCCCGTAAAAAACCCAAATTTTAAGGTATCCGTCTACGTTAAAAACGTCATTTTTTGCCAAAAATCTTTTTTTTTATTTCTCTATTGTAAAATTTCCCCTTATAGGCTTCTAAATCTGTTTTTGTTTTGTCTCTAAGGCTTTTTAAAGAAACGTTACAGCTGTTTAAACAACAGTGACAGCTGACAAATCAGAACGGAAATAGCGACTTCGGAACCGGAAGTTGTGGATTTAAATCCTTTAAATGAGCATTTTTTAGACAAAACATTTTAAAATTTCATGAAGAATAGTTTAAACATTTTTCTAGTATTATTCATAATTAGCAACTTGGCAATTAGAAAAATTTGAAGTAAGGAAGTGTGGGGAATTTCAAACATGTATTTTAATTTTTGTAATAGTTAAAGTTGCTTTCATAAACTTCAAATGCGTTTTTCTCGGAACGGTATTTTTAATAATTTGTTGAAACTTGAAATGTGACTTCTCAAAAAGTTCTTAAAATATTTCATTGAAAATTATTATCAGTGCTTTTCATAGTATTTACTAGTGAATGTCCTAAAAGCTTTAAATTTGGATAATTTTTAATGATGCTACACTCATAGTTAGATATAATGGTAATGAAAATTCGTTAAAAATTCAATGTGTATGATTTTGAAGGACCAAAATTTTTTACCAAATGTAAATTAAGCAAAGGTTTTAGGTGATTCACTAGTCCAGTGTATAAGAAATGTGTTTCATCAAAAAATATTGAAATAATTTAATTTATTAAAAAATTAGACCTTTTGAAAAAACCCGATTTTTTTACTAAATTTTCTTCATTTATTAGAAATTTTATAAAAACTTCTCCAGGAATAAATTTTTTAAGTACAATTCTCTATGATAATATAAAAAATAAATCTAAAAATGTAAAAACATGAACTAGTTCCTATGTTTAAAGAAAAATGTTCTCCGAACGTAGACGGATACCTTAAGATGTGGTTGCCGATAGTTTTCATAGTACATTATAGTTCCCCAAACAAACCCAAATTTTAAGATGTGGCGGCCGACAGTTTTCACTTTCAGCAAAACTCTTTTCTTGTTTAAATTTAATATATTTAAGGAAGAGAATTATCACCCCTAGTGCCTACTTTGGTTTCGGTCCTACATTATTCTCTGTGTGTCAAAATACTATAGTTCCCCAAACAAACCCAAATTTTAAGATGTGACTGCCGACAGTTTTCACTTTCAGCAAAACTCTTTTCTTGTTTAAATTTAATATATTTAAGGAAGAGAATTATCACCCCTAGTGCCTACTTTGGTTTCGGTCCTACATTAGTCTCTGTGTGCCAAAATACTATAGTTCCCCAAACAAACCCAAATTTTAAGATGTGGCTGCCGACAGTTTTCACTTTCAGCAAAACTCTTTTCTTGTTTCAATTTAATATATTTAGGGTATGGAATTATCACCCCTAGTAACTACTTTGATTTCGGTCCTACATTAGTCTTAGTGTGAAAAAATAGTGTATTATAGTTCACCAAACAAACCCAAATTTTAAGATGCGGCTGCCGACAGTTTCCACTTTCAGCAAAACTATTTTCTTGTTTAAATTTAATATATTTAGGTAAGGGAATTATTACCCCTAGTAACTACTTTGGTTTCGGTCCTACATTAGTCTTCGGGTGAAAAAAATAGTGTATTATAGTTCCCCAAACAAACCCAAATTTTAAGATGTGGCTGCCGACAGTTTTCACTTTCAGCAAAACTATTTTCTTGTTTAAATTTAATATATTTAGGTAAGGGAATTATTACCCCTAGTAACTACTTTGGTTTCGGTCCTACATTAGTCTTCATGTGCCAAAATAGTAGATTATAGTGCCCAAAACAAATACAAACTTTAGGATGTGACTGCCGACAGTTTTCACTTTCAGCAAAACTATTTTCTTGTTTAAATTTAATATATTTAAGGAAGAGAATTATCACCCCTAGTAACTACTTTGGTTTCGGTCCTACATTAGTCTTAGTGTGAAAAAATAGTGTATTATAGTTCACCAAACAAACCCAAATGTTAGGATGTGACTGCCGACAGTTTTCACTTTCAGCAAAACTATTTTCTTGTTTAAATTTAATATATTTAATGAAGGGAATCATTACCCCAAGTAACTACTTTGGTTTCGGTCCTACATTAGTCTTCATGTGCCAAAATAGTACATTGTAGTGCCCAAAACAAATACAAACTTTAGGATGTGACTGCCGACAGTTTTCACTTTTAGGAAAACTCTATTCTTGTTTAAATTTAATATATTTAGGGAATTGAATTATCAGCCCGAGTAACCCCTCTGGATTCTCACCTGCATTAGACCTCGTGTGCGAAAATATTATATTATAGTGCCCGAAAAAAGACCAAATTTTAAGATGTGGCTGCAAACAGTTTTCACTTTCAGCAAAACTATTTTCTTGTTTAAATTTAATATACTTAGGGAAGGAAATTATCACCCCGCCTAACCCCTCTGGTTTTGGTTCCACATTAGGCCTGGTGTTCCAAAATAGTACATTATAGTGCCCAAAAGAAACCCAAATTTTACGAGACTGACAACAGTTTTCACTTTCAGCTAAACTCTTTTTCTTGGTTAAATTTATTATACTTAAAATATTATTCTTTAAAATACAATAATATAGATTTATAATTTGTTAATTTACATATCTTATACCTTAAAAAATGCTTCCAAGTCATCTATAAATTTTTAATCTAATATTAAAATTAATTTTTATCTCTACATAATCTTCATTAAAACCAAATCAAATAGTAGCAAATTATTATACTAAAATTTCCAAATATTTTTATTAAACTATTAGTGAGAAACATAAATACAAACTTGTTTCCACATGAGAACCATACTCCTGTACATACAGATATTTTCTCTCAGTAAAGTCCTTTGTAAGAAAGATTAAAGTAACATTTTATTTTTAAAAAGAATACAATGTTAACAACATTATCTAACATTCTAACTGATAATATTATTATCTGCTATTAACTAAGCCTTATTTTATCATATAAATAAATGCTTTTTTACACTGGTTACATGTGTTTATAAAAGAGAATAATTCTAAATTATTTAATTAACTCGCAATTTAAAATTCAAAATTTAGAATTTTTCAATTTTTGGTTTAGGACTTCATTTTTAAGTTAATTCATTCATGAATTTCTTTACAGTAGATTTAACAAGTGTTTCATTCTCTTGTGCTTTTTTCCTAACTACCCTCTTTTAAAAAAATATTTAATTTAATATTAACTTATTTATATCATTATTTAATATCCCTTTAATATCCCCTTTTATAGAAAGAACATATCTGAAAAAAATACATATTAGAGAACACTATATTTCAGACTCTAAAGTTTCTGTATAAGTAAATTTTTATAGAATAAACATATTGTTTATTTACATTGAAGAAAAAACATATTACTCCTTCTACAAAAGCATATTATTTACTCTCAAGCATCTACTCTAAATAAACATATAATTTATTTTAAAGACAACATTACTCTAAATTTACTCTAAAGAAAAAAATATTACCACCTACTCTAAAGAAAAAACATCATAAACTAGAAGAGGGATAAAAAAAAGTAAATTAATAAAAATGGTCTCTAACCTTTCGAAAACAAAATCCAGAGTTTTTAAATATACTCGTTGATTTGGTAAGTTTTTTAATAGATTGCATGTATGCATATATATAAGTATATTAATACTTAAACGGAAAGCCCTCTCTAAACAATCAACTAAAGAAAATGCACATGGCATCATCGGATATCTTTAATCAGCACAAATATAAAAACAGATATATTTGTGATAAAAAATAATATTTATACCATTTATAATTATTATTAAATGCAAAGATTACTTCCTTTATTAAAAACAAATAAATTATAATATGATAAAATAAAACATGATATTATTAATCAGATAGAAAAGTACTTTTATCATTACATGATAATGAGGATATTTCCAAATATAACAGAACTGCACAAAACCACGATTTCAATTCTTTATGTTTATTTTCTTTTTTGGATCGTTTGCTAATTTTTTTGTCTACTCAGCTTGGAAATTTTGAAGTTATATCTAACCAATTTTTAAGCAGTTTAACTTGTGGAAATAAACTTGAGGAAATAATGTAGGTACGATTTGTATCTCTTTTATCTTTTATAAAACTAATGTTTCAATTATTTTTTGCTTTTTCTTTTGCAGTCTGATAAAAGCTACCTTATCATCTATTTACTTCTGAAAGCGTAACACAAATTTTAAATTGTTGTCAATCGTACCACCTATGCCATTGACTTTCCTGAATACTGTTTTAATCTGGGAAAAAGATAAAAAATAAAGAGATAATTTATGTTGTTTATAAAATGAAATAACTGAAATTGCGTTTTAGAACATTTAGAACGCTTTACTTTGCATTGGAAGAAACTTGACTAGCATCCAATATGGAATCGTTTCTGTATGGGGAGAGAACAATGCAGCAGGTGTTTCTGTACGCCATTCGCATCTGTCTATTATTCCCAATAATTCTAATATTATTCCAGCTGTACCGGAAAAGAAAAGCCATCAGACATTCTTTTGAAAAGTTTCCTGGATCCAAAGTGAGATTTTTCAATCTATTTGGACATATGATCTACCTCCAGAACAAATACCTATTTCGATACCCTGCTCCTTTTACTGCATGTAAGTCTATATAGTCATAAACTTATCACATTCCTATCTATTTCTTTCAATCTAAATTAAATTTTGAGATTTTTCCGAGTATTTACTTTGTTTTGCTTGAATTTGTCTAACTTATGGTATGTAACAAAGGGGTTTGTAGATGGGTTAAAAATCAATTAACACATTGTAAGCTACACACGTACTAGTATATTTTCTGGAGATTGGTGCTTCAGTGCGGGTTAGTACAGGTTAGTGAAATAACATGGTTTGTTTGTGGGTACAAAAATAACGGAATATACAGGAAAACGAAACCGAATGTTCTTGTCTACTACATAGATTCTAGAAAAATTTAGACAAATGAAAACTAGTTTTTACATGAGTCGATGAGGAACCCCAGAATGGGAAAAATTAAAACTATATACCACTATTTTTATTTGATTTTTCATATTTACGATACTATTATAAATTTATCCACTAAAGAATATATTTTTTGTTTACAAAAATCTTATGATTGTTATTTATATATTTCTATTTATATATTTGTTTATATATTTCAATATAAAATACGAAAAGTTGGTTAAAAAATGAAATATTTCTCGATCTATTGAGATTTAACTGAATAACTAAATTTACGCTCAAAACGCCTGCTCAGGATACAATTCAGCTGCGAAATGTACCCGCATACAATGTGTTAAAACTTTTGATTCTTTAGGGTAACACCCAACATAAAAAAAACATTAAAAGATACACTTAACACGTTGTATGCTGGAAACGTACTAGTACGTTTTCTGAAGATTAGTACTTCAGTGCGGGTTAGTACGAGGTAGTGTAACAACATGGTTTGTTTGTGAGTACAAAAATAACGGTATATACAGGAAAACGAAGCCTAATGTTCTTGTCTACTACATGGATTCTGGAAACATTTAGACAAATAAAAACTAGTTTTTACATCAGTCGATGCGGAACCACAGAACGGAAAAAATTAAAATCATATACTACTATTTCTATTTGATTTTTCATATTTACGATACTATTATAAATTTATCCACTAAAAAATATATTTTTTGTTCACAAAAAATCATATGCTTGTTATTTATATATTTCTATTTATATATTTGTTCATATATTTCAATATAAAATACGAAAAGTTGGTTAAAAAAATAAATAATTTTGATCTATTGAGATTTAACTGAATAACTAAATTTACGCTCAAAACGCCTGCTCAGGATACAATTCAGCTGCGAAATGTACCCGCATACAATGTGTTAAAACTTTTGATTCTTTAGGGTAACACCCAACATAAAAAAAACATTAAAAGATACACTTAACACGTTGTATGCTGGAAACGTACTAGTACGTTTTCTGAAGATTAGTACTTCAGTGCGGGTTAGTACGAGGTAGTGTAACAACATGGTTTGTTTGTGAGTACAAAAATAACGGTATATACAGGAAAACGAAGCCGCATGTTCTTGTCTACTATATGGATTCTAGAAAAATTTAGACAAATAAAAACTAGTTTTTACATCAGTCGATGCGGAACCACAGAACGGGTAAAAATTAAAATTATAATCTACTATTTCTATTTGATTTTTCATATTTACGATACTATTATAAATTTATCCACTAAAAAATATATTTTTTGTTTACAAAAATCTTATAATTGTTATTTATATATTTCTATTTATATATTTGTTTATATATTTCAATATAAAATACGAAAAGTTGGTTAAAAAATGAAATAATTTTCGATCTATTGAGATTTAACTGAATAACTAAATTTACGCTCAAACCGCCTGCTCCAGGGTACAGTTCTGCTGCGAAATGTACCCGCACACAATGTGTTAAAACTTTTGATTCTTTAGGGTAACACCCAACATAAAAAAAACATTAAAAGATACACTTAACACGTTGTATGCTGGAAACGTACTAGTACGTTTTCTGAAGATTAGTACTTCAGTGCGGGTTAGTACGAGGTTGTGTAACAACATGGTTTGTTTGTGGGTACAAAAATAACGGTATATACAGGAAAATGAAGCCGAATGTTCTTGTCTACTACATAGATTCTGGAAAATTTAGACAAATAAAAACTAGTTTTTACATCAGTCGATGCGGAACCACAGAACTGGAAAAATTCAAATTATATACTACTCTTTCTATTTGATTTTTCATATTTACGATACTATTATAAATTTATCCACTAAAAGATATATTTTTTGTTTACAAATACCTTATGGTTGTTATTTATATATTTCTATTTATATATTTTGTTTATATATTTCAATATAAAATACGAAAAGTTGGTTAAAAAATTAAATAATTTTCGATCTATTGAGATTTAACTGAATAACTAAATTTACGCTCAAAACGCACGCTCCCGGCACAATTCAGCTGTGAAATGTACCCGCACACAATGTGTTAAAACTTTTGATTCTTTAGGGTAACACCCAACATAAAAAAAAAACATTAAAAGATATACTTAACACATTGTATGCTGGAAACGTACTAGTACGTTTTCTGAAGATTGATACTTCAGTGCGGGTTAGTACGAGGTTAGTGTAACAACATGGTTTGTTTGTGGGTACAAAAATAACGGTATGTACAGGAAAACGAAGTCAAATGTTCTTGTCTACTATATGGATTCTAGAAAAATTTAGACAAATAAAACTAGTTTTCACATCAGTCGATGCGGAACCACAGAACGGGTAAAATTAAAATTATAATCTACTATTTCTATTTGATTTTTCATATTTACGATACTATTATAAATTTATCCACTAAAAAAATTTGTTTATAAAAATCTCATGGTTGTTATTTATATATTTCTATTTATATATTTGTTTATATATTTCAGTATAAAATACGAATAGTTGGTTAAAAAATTAAATATTTCTCGATCTATTGAGATTTAACTGAATAACTAAATTTACGCTCAAAACGCCTGCTCAGGATACAATTCAGCTGCGGAATATACCCGCACACAATGTGTTAAAACTTTTAATTTCTTTAGGGTAACACCCAACATAAAAAAAACATTAAAAGATATACTTAACACATTGTATGCTGGAAACGTACTAGTACGTTTTCTGAAGATTGATACTTCAGTGCGGGTTAGTACGAGGTTGTGTAACAACATGGTTTGTTTGTGGGTACAAAAATAACGGTATATACAGGAAAACGAAGCAGAATGTTCTTGTCTACTACAAAGATTCTAGAAAAATTTAGACAAATAAAAACTAGTTTTTACGTGAGTCGATGCGGAACCACAGAACGGAGATAAATTAAAACTATATACTATTTCTATTTGATTTTTCATATTTACGATACTATTATAAATTTATCCACTAAAAAAAATATTTTTTGTTTACAAAAATCTTATGATTGTTATTTATATATTTCTATTTATATATTTGTTTATATATTTCAATATAAAATACGAAAAGTTGGTTAAAAAATTAAATAATTTTCGATCTATTGAGATTTAACTGAATAACTAAATTTACGCTCAAAACGCCTGCTCCCGTTACAATTCCGCTGCGAAATGTACCCTTACACATTGTGTTAAAACTTTTAATTCTTTAGGGTAACACCCAACATAAAAAAAAAAACATTAAAAGATATACTTAACACGTTGTATGCTGGAAACGTACTAGTACGTTTTCTGAAGATTGGTACTTCAGTGCGGGTTAGTACGAGGTTGTGTAACAACATGGTTTGTTTGTGAGTACAAAAATAACGGTATATACAGGAAAACTAAGCCGAATGTTCTTGTATACTGCATAGATTCTGGAAAAATTTAGACAAATAAAAACTAGTTTTTACATCAGTCGATGCGGAACCACAGAACGGGTAAAAATTAAAATTATAATCTAATTTCTATTTGATTTTTCATATTTACGATACTATTATAAATTTATCCACTAAAAAAATATTTTTTGTTTACAAAAATCTTATGATTGTTATTTATATATTTCTATTTATATATTTGTTTATATATTTCAATATAAAATACGAAAAGTTGGTTAAAAAATTAAATAATTTTCGATCTATTGAGATTTAACTGAATACTAAATTTATGCTCAAAACGCCCGTTCTCAGTACAATTCCGATGCTAAATGTACCCGCACACAATGTGTTAAAACTTTTAATTCTTTAGGGTAACACCCAACATAAAAAAAAACATTAAAAGATATACTTAACACGTTGTATGCTGGAAAACGTACTAGTACGTTTTCTGAAGATTGGTACTTCAGTGCGGGTTAGTACGAGGTTGTGTAACAACATGGTTTGTTTGTGAGTACAAAAATAACTGTATTTACAGGAAAACGAAACCGACTGTTCCTGTCTACTATATGGATTCTAGAAAAATTTA
This sequence comes from Pardosa pseudoannulata, assembly GCA_032207245.1. Classification (NCBI taxonomy): domain Eukaryota; kingdom Metazoa; phylum Arthropoda; class Arachnida; order Araneae; family Lycosidae; genus Pardosa; species Pardosa pseudoannulata. Next base: position 54,675,873 of record CM063500.1, read on the forward strand.
GACAATAAAAAACTAGTTTTTACATCAGTCGATGCGGAACCACAGAACGGTAAAAAATTAAAACTATATACTACTATTTCTATTTGATTTTTCATATTTACGATACTATTATAAATTTATCCACTAAAAAATATATTTTTTTGTTTACAAAAATCTTATGGTTGTTATTTATATATTTCTATTTATATATTTGTTTATATATTTCAATATAAAATACGAAAAGTTGGTTAAAAAATGAAATAATTCTCGATCTATTGAGATTTAACTGAATAACTAAATTTACTCTTAAAACGCCCGCTCCCGGTACAATTCCTCTGCGAAATGTACCCGCACACATTGTGTTAAAACTCTTAATTTTTAGGGTAACACCCAACATAAAAAACAACATTAAAAGATACATTTAACACATTGTATGCGGGGCACGTACCAGTACGTTTTCTGACGATTAGTACTTCAGTGCGGGTTAGTACGAGGTAGTGTAACAACATGGTTTGTTTGTGAGTACAAAAATAACGGTATATACAGGAAAACGAAGCCGCATGTTCTTGTCTACTATATGGATTCTGGAAAAATTCAGACAAATAAAAACGAGTTTTTACATCAGTCGATGCGGAATCACACAGCGGGAAAAAATTATATAATACTATTTCTATTTGATTTTTCATATTTACGATACTATTATAAATTTATCCACTAAAAAATATATTTTTTGTTTACAAAAATCTTATGATTGTTATTTATATATTTCTATTTATATATTTGTTTATATATTTCAATATAAAATACGAAAAGTTGGTTAAAAAATGAAATAATTTTCGATCTATTGAGATTTAACTGAATAACTAAATTTACGCTCAAAACGCCTGCTCAGGAAACAATTCTCAGCTGCGGAATGTACCCGCACACAATGTGTTAAACTTTTAATTCTTTAGGGTAACACCCAACATAAAAAAAAACATTAAAAGATATACTTAACACATTGTATGTGGACACGTACTAGTACGTTTTCTGAAGATTGATACTTCAGTGCGGGTTAGTACGAGGTTGTGTAACAACATGGTTTGTTTGTGAGTACAAAAATAACGGTATATACAGAAAATGAAACCGAATGTTCTTGTCTACTACATAGATTCTGGAAAAAATTAGACAAATAAAAACTAGTTTTTACATCAGTCGATGCGGAACCACAGAACGGGAAAAATTAAAATTATATAGTGCTATTTCTATTTGATTTTTCATATTTGCGATACTATTATAAATTTATCCACTAAAAAAATATTTTTTGTTTACAAAAATCTTATGATTGTTATTTATATATTTCTATTTATATATTTGTTTATATATTTCAATATAAAATACGAAAAGTTGGTTAAAAAAATTAAATAATTTTCGATCTATTGAGATTTAACTGAATAACTAAATTTACGCGCAAAACGCCTGCTCAGGATACAATTCCGCTGCGAAATGTACCCGCACACAGTGTGTTAGAATTCTTAATTCTTTAGGGTAACACCCAACATAAAAAAAAACATTAAAAGATACACTTAACACATTTTATGCTGGAAACGTACTAGTACGTTTTCTGAAGATTAGTACTTCAGTGCGGGTTAGTACGAGGTAGTGTAACAACATGGTTTGTTTGTGAGTACAAAAATAACGGTATATACAGGAAAACGAAGCCGAATGTTCTTGTCTACTTCATAGATTCTGGAAACATTTAGACAAATAAAAACTAGTTTTTACATCAGTCGATGCGGAACCACAGAAAGAGAAAAAATTAAAATTATATACTACTATTTCTATTTGATTTTTCATATTTACGATACTATTATAAATTTAACCACTAAAAAACATTTTTTTGTTTACAAAAATCTTATTATTGTTATTTATATATTTCTATTTATATATTTGTTTATATATTTCAATATAAAATACGAAAAGTTGGTTATAAAATTAAATAATTTTCGATCTATTGAGATTTAACTGAATAACTAAATTTACACTCAAAACGCCAGCTGACGGTACATTCAGCTGCGAAATGTACCCGCACACAATGTGTTAAAACTTTTAATTCTTCAGGGTAACACCCAACATAAAAAAGACATTAAAAGATACACTTAACACGTTGTATGCTGGAAACGTACTAGTACGTTTTCTGAAGATTAGTACTTCAGTGCGGGTTAGTACGAGGTAGTGTAACAACATGGTTTGTTTGTGAGTACAAAAATAACGGTATATACAGGAAAATGAAGCCGAATGTTCTTGTCTACTATATGGATTCTAGAAAAATTTAGACAAATAAAAACTAGTTTTTACATCAGTCGATGCGGAACCACAGAACGGGTAAAAATTAAAATTATAATCTACTATTTCTATTTGATTTTTCATATTTACGATACTATTATAAATTTATCCACTAAAAAATATATTTTTTGTTTACAAAAATCTTATGATTGTTATTTATATATTTCTATTTATATATTTGTTTATATATTTCAATATAAAATACGAAAAGTTGGTTAAAAAATAAATAATATTCGATCTATTGAGATTTAACTGAATAACTAAATTTACGCTCAAAACGCCTGCTCAGGATACAATTCAGCTGCGAAATGTACCCGCATACAATGTGTTAAAACTTTTGATTCTTTAGGGTAACACCCAACATAAAAAAAACATTAAAAGATACACTTAACACGTTGTATGCTGGAAACGTACTAGTACGTTTTCTGAAGATTAGTACTTCAGTGCGGGTTAGTACGAGGTAGTGTAACAACATGGTTTGTTTGTGAGTACAAAAATAACGGTATATACAGGAAAACGAAGCCGCATGTTCTTGTCTACTATATGGATTCTGGAAAAATTTAGACAAATAAAAACTAGTTTTTACATCAGTCGATGCGAAAACACAGAACGGGAAAAAACTGAAACTATATACTACTATTTCTATTTGATTTTTCATATTTACGATACTATTATAAATTTATCCACTAAAAAAATATTTTTTGTTTACAAAAATCTTATGATTGTTATTTATATATTTCTATTTATATATTTGTTTATATATTTCAATATAAAATACGAAAAGTTGGTTAAAAAATTAAATAATTTTCGATCTATTGAGATTTAACTGAATAACTAAATTTACGCTCAAAACGCCTGCTCAGGATACAATTCAGCTGCGGAATATACCCGCACACAATGTGTTAAAACTTTTAATTCTTTAGGGTAACACCCAACATAAAAAAAAACATTAAAAGATATACTTAACACGTTGTATGCTGGAAACGTACTAGTACGTTTTCTGAAGATTGGTACTTCAGTGCGGGTTAGTACGAGGTTGTGTAACAACATGGTTTGTTTGTGGGTACAAAAATAACGGTATATACAGGGAAACGAAGCCGAATGTTCTTGTCTACTACATAGATAGGGAGCAATTTAGACAAACAAAAACTAGTTTTTACATGAGTCGATGCGGAACCACAGAACGGGTAAAAATTAAAACTATATACTACTATTTCTATTTGATTTTTCATATTTACGATACTATTATAAATTTATCCACTAAAAAAATATTTTTTGTTTACAAAAATCTTATGATTGTTATTTATATATTTCTATTTATATATTTGTTTATATATTTCAATATAAAATACGAAAAGTTGTTTAAAAAATTAAATAATTTTCGATCTATTGAGATTTAACTGAATAACTAAATTTACGCTCAAAACGCCCGCTCTCGGTACAATTCCGCTGCGAAATGTACCCGCACACAATGTGTTAAAAATCTTTTAATTCTTTAGGGTAACACCCAACATAAAAAAAAAACATTAAAAGATACACTTAACACGTTGTATGCTGGAAACGTACTAGTACGTTTTCTGAAGATTAGTACTTCAGTGCGGGTTAGTACGAGGTAGTGTAACAACATGGTTTGTTTGTGAGTACAAAAATAACGGTATATACAGGAAAACGAAGCCGCATGTTCTTGTCTACTATATGGATTCTAGAAAAATTTAGACAAATAAAAACTAGTTTTTACATCAGTCGATGCGGAACCACAGAACGGGTAAAAATTAAAACTATAATCTACTATTTCTATTTGATTTTTCATATTTACGATACTATTATAAATTATCCACTAAAAAAATATTTTTTGTTTACAAAAATCTTATGATTGTTATTTATATATTTCTATTTATATATTTGTTTATATATTTCAATATAAAATACGAAAAGTTGGTTAAAAAATTAAATAATTTTCGATCTATTGAGATTTAACTGAATACTAAATTTATGCTCAAAACGCCTGCTCAGGATACAATTCAGCTGCGAAATGTACCCGCACACAATGTGTTAAAACTCTTAATTCTTTAGGGTAACACCCAACATAAAAAAAAACATTAAAAGATATACTTAACACATTGTATGTGGACACGTACTAGTACGTTTTCTGAAGATTGATACTTCAGTGCGGGTTAGTACGAGGTTGTGTAACAACATGGTTTGTTTGTGAGTACAAAAATAACGGTATATACAGGAAAACGAAGCCGCATGTTCTTGTCTACTATATGGATTCTAGAAAAATTTAGACAAATAAAAACTAGTTTTTACATCAGTCGATGCGGAACCACAGAACGGGTAAAAATTAAAATTATAATCTACTATTTCTATTTGATTTTTCATATTTACGATACTATTATAAATTTATCCACTAAAAAATATATTTTTTGTTTACAAAAATCTTATGATTGTTATTTATATATTTCTATTTATATATTTGTTTATATATTTCAATATAAAATACGAAAAGTTGGTTAAAAAATGAAATATTTCTCGATCTATTGAGATTTAACTGAATAACTAAATTTACGCTCAAAACGCCTGCTCAGGATACAATTCAGCTGCGAAATGTACCCGCATACAATGTGTTAAAACTTTTAATTACACAATGTGTTAAAACTTTTGATTCTTTAGGGTAACACCCAACATAAAAAAAACATTAAAAGATACACTTAACACGTTGTATACTGGAAACGTACTAGTACGTTTTCTGAAGATTAGTACTTCAGTGCGGGTTAGTACGAGGTAGTGTAACAACATGGTTTGTTTGTGAGTACAAAAATAACGGTATATACAGGAAAACGAAGCCGCATGTTCTTGTCTACTATATGGATTCTAGAAAAATTTAGACAAATAAAAACTAGTTTTTACATCAGTCGATGCGGAACCACAGAACGGGAAAAAATTAAAACTCTATACTACTATTTCTATTTGATTTTTCATATTTACGATACTATTATAAATTTATCCACTAAAAAATATATTTTTTGTTTACAAAAATCTTATGATTGTTATTTATATATTTCTATTTATATATTTGTTTATATATTTCAATATAAAATACGAAAAGTTGGTTAAAAAATGAAATATTTCTCGATCTATTGAGATTTAACTGAATAACTAAATTTACGCTCAAAACGCCTGCTCAGGATACAATTCAGCTGCGAAATGTACCCGCATACAATGTGTTAAAACTCTTAATTCTTTATTGTAAAACCCAACATAAAAAAACAACATTAAAAGATACACATATCACATTGTATGCGGGACACGTACTAGTACATTTTCTGACGATTGATACTTGAGCGCGTACTACATGCAAATCCATAACATTTTAAACGAAACCAGATAGGTTGATCTTCAGTTAATTTAGTGAATAAATATAGTCCATATTATTACTCATTGTATGTTAATAGAAGGGCATAACTATAACCTAAATGCATCATATCTGTTTTTTTTCTATCTGGATGGCATGGTGGTATTTTCAATGAACTTTTCTTTCTATAGACCATTCTATTCTCATGACGGGGATATCGGAGGTTTACGGAAAAGATGGTTTGCTCCTAATTTGGGCAACAGTGTGGCCCACCGTACTACTTTTCAGGGCGGAAGCTGTAGAGGTTAGTTCAAGAAGACATTCTTTTTCTTGATTTAGAGCTCTAATTTCTCACTACCGTAGATTGAACTCTCGAACTGGGTTCAGCCCAACAACAGATATTTGATCTTTAATGAAATCATACAAAATTTTATTAAAAATATATTTTAAATGGGAAATTATATATAGCCGATAGTGGTGACTGTCTCCAGCCTGAATCCAACCACCACGTGAAAAATAACCTACGTAATAATAGCCTAATTTATCTCTCCGTCTCTCCCCGAATTTATAAA
>CM063500.1:54684603-54692103 GCA_032207245.1 Pardosa pseudoannulata
CAATATTACAGTTAATTATAACTATGAAAACAAAACACTCTGCCCTCGTAGTGAAATGACCTTCGACCCTCAACCTTCGGACTTGAACCCATCCACTCAGTGTGGTCATTAGAAGCTCTAAATGATGACTATCAATATTTTCTCGTACTCTAGGACACAATTTAAGATTGTGCTATTTGCTACTACTGACTCTTTCTGCTTCAACACTTTGACTGCCATGGCTATCATATGTGATATCCAGTGATATTTCCGTTGAGACACTGGCTATCCGATATGATAGCCATGGTGTTTCAACACTTCAGGCCATGGCTATTAAAGATGTTATCAGTTACATGAAAATCGTATTGGAGTTTGATTGTTGGGCTCCCTACGATGTGTTAGGTATACGTGGTTTGCGCAAATTGGTATATGTGACGATTTTATGAGCTAAGTTTTATGAAAAATTAAATATTTGGAACATGCAACAAAAAGGGGAATATATATAAATAGAGAGAGTTTGTTTTAAAATATTGTTTGTTTTGAAATATTGTTTTTATATATAGTTTTATGTTGAAAAAATACAAATTACACAAAAAAAAAGTTTGGCACCGTTGTGAACATTTGCAATTTTGGCTTGGCAGTCAAAGTGTTAAGGGTTGTATTTTCTTTCCGTTTGCTTGCGCCAATTTCCTACTGCTTTCTCGTCGACCTCAATGTCGACCTTCTGAATTATTTTTAAGTTGAATTCAACAGTAAAACTGCGACAATGTTTTAAATATATAATGAATAACCAATATTACCGTAAATCAAAACTATGAAAACAAAACACTCTGTTACTAGTGATCATCGTGGTGAAATGACCTTCGACCCTTAACCTTCGGTCTTGAACCCGTCCACTCGGTGTTGTCAATTTTAGCTGTAAATAGTGACTATCAATATTTTCCCGTACTCCAGGACACAATTTAAGATTGCAATACTTGCTACTACTGACTCTTTCTGCTTTAAGGGTTGTATTTTCTTTCCTTTTGCTTGCGCCAATTTCCTACTGCTTTCTCGTCGACCTTCTGAATTATTTTCAAATTGAGTTCAACAGTAAAACTGCGACGATATTTTAAATATATAATGAATAACCAATATTACCGTAAATCAAAACTATGAAAACAAAACACTCTGTTACTAGTAATCCTCGTGGTGAAATGACCTTCGACCCTCAATCTTCGTTCTTGAGCCCATCCACTCGGTGTTGTCAATCGGAGCTGTAAATGGTGACTATCGATATTTTCCCGTACTCCAGGACACAATTTAAGATTGCGCTACATGCTACTACTGATTCGTTCTGCTTTATGGGTTGTATTTTTATATGGTATATTATTGATATGATACAATGTTTTCTTGACGTCTCGTGAGTAGTGTTTTGTTTACATTTGATCATCGGCCATTCGTACAGCGTGCGTTTTTATTCCCTTCTTCCGATTTTGATGATTTGAGCAATGAACAACCAGCAGATAGTCCGTGGCTGAAAAAATTTGCTTTTTAAACACAGATAGTTCGTGGACTACAAGTGCGAAATTACGGTATTAAATCTTATCAATTATCTTTCTCTCTTAATGTATTTTTACACTTTCTCTCTTCTATAATAGTTCATTCTAAGTAACAGCACTGAATTAACAAAGGCGTGGTTTTACAAACATTTACACCCTTGGCTGGGAGAAGGTCTTTTAACAAGGTAAGTTTAATGGTACATTGAACCTTACTAATATTGTTTTTAGGTAGATGTATAATAACTTCACCTCATATTCTCTTATAAAGCGATGGAGCAAAATGGAAGCAGAGACGGAAGCTCCTGACATCAGCCTTTCACTTTAATATTCTCAAAGATTTCCTACCAGTATTCAACAAGCAGTCCAAGATCTTGGTCAGCATCCTCAGAGATCATACTAAATGCAAATCAGTGGATATTGTTCCTCTTATAACAACGTGTAGCTTTGACATAATCTGTGGTATGAGAATGTTATTTTATTATATTAATTTATGTCATCATATTAATTATTTTTGACGGGGTTGAAAAAGAAAGAGGGTAATTCCAGGGGAGGTTGACTAGTTATATATTTCCGAAACTAGCCACTAAATGATACTGGTGCAATGTTATTTTGTAATTGAAGTATAGGGAATATACTTAAGTACTATAGTCATATTTGTCGAGGGAAGGTGTTCCAGAATAAACTAAGAATATAGAGTTTTGACTAATTGAAACTAAGAATTTTAAAATAGTGATATATTTTTTATTTTATTTTAATTTTTATTTTTTAACTTATCTCCTTTAACAAAACTGTTGTGAGAAACCCCAATTAAAGAATGTTTTAGAAAAATAATGGGTAATTTGCTCATTAGTTCTAGCCAAGGAGCAACCATAAGAAGCAAATGAAGGTAAGGCAAAAAAGTTCTTCCCCTCCAGTTAGAGGTTGGAGGTTTTGGATTTCTCAGTCAAAAAGGGAAGTAGTTCAACCCTTCCCTCAAGTAATCGAGCCGATTTATACAAGGTTCATTGATATACAAGGTTCAATGACCATATATTTTATGAGGTAATTCAAGGATTGCTGATGTTTCGAACTAGCTCGTGTAATGGAGTTTCTCACGTCTGTTAATTATACTCTAGTTATCTCTTAGAACGTTCATAGATTAACTAGAAAGATCTAGATGATTAGAAAAAGACAGCGGTTATATATAGATGTGTCATTGTGATCCTAGAGACTTTTAGTTATGAGTTCCTTCTGTTGCAATCAGAAAGGCTGCAACATCCTTAACCAAATTGAAGGATGTATTTTAAACAGCTTCCTGGACAAGATTTAAAACCCCTTAATACCTGAAATTAAAGCTTTGATAGTGTTGTATAAAATGTTTGACAAAACTCTTTGAAGGATGTTAATGTGTCTCCAAGTTTGACATCAGCATGCTTGCAATTCAAAAGAACACTAAGAATCGCTTGAGTAGCACACGCATTATTGATATTGTAGAATTATAGTAGTAGAATAATTATATTGTTGAATAATTATTGAAGAATAATGGTTGTTGTTGAATATTCCTTTCTTTTCATAGTCCGCAATAACCTTTGACCGGTTCTTTGGTGGAACAGTATGGCGGCAGACACGACTCACTATCCTCATTTGGAATGCTCCAGACTCTTTTAACAAAGAAAAATTCAAGTTCACGAAAATAAAAATAGTCCAGATCAGTTGATAGCTTAAAGGAATTTTATTATAGATTATTCCTTGCTGACTTTGTCAGAAAATACTCGTTCCTCGACATGACACAAAAATCAAAGAAAAAGAAGCAAAATGGCTCAAAAGAAATATTTTTTCTTCTTAAAATGATGCGGGTGATCTCTCCCCCAAATTCGGCCAGAATGATGTCCATTCAACACCGCGAATGGCGAGGTCAGTGGAAAAATCCCGCCAGCGGGAACCCAAGACGATCGCCAAACGTAGCTTGAGTAGGAACAACAGCCTAGGAATCTTAGGGCGCCAAGCAGCGCTCACGCTGGACAAAAGATGAAAGATGGGGAGAGCAAAACGGCAACCCACGGATGGTCAGCGCGGGAAATTCAAGGTGACTCGGACATGGACAAGCCCCATTCCATAAAATAAGGGGTCAGGAGGCCGGCAATTCCTGGCATTCCCTTTTACATAGAATGTGGCTATACCACAGATAGCTTTACAATAGGATAAGATTAACCATAGTTTATATTTCAGAATTTCTTCTGAATCACCCAACTCTAGAATTTAGGAAGCTCTTGTGCTTTGGAATAGCTACCCTGGTTCATTAGTTCACCTTACCAAATAGATTTATACTCTTAATAGTGTGGTGCCTTGAGTACTAAATTCACAGATATACACTCAAGAGCCAAAACATTATGACCACCCGGTGGGCCAACCTGTCAATAACAAGTTGGCCCACCTTTGGCTCGCAACACAGCTTTAACCCGCCTTGGCATGGATGCCAAAAGTCCTTGGTAGATGTCCGGAGACAGATTGTACCAGATGTTTAAGCAACGGTTACGCAAAACCGAGATATTGCGAATTCGTGGTCTTTGAACTCAGAGCTGTCGTCCCATGACATCCCAAATATGTTCTATCGGACTGAGGTCCGGTGCATTAGTCGGCTAGGACATTAACTGGAATTCATCATCATGTTCCTGGAACCACTCCAACACAATTTTAGCCTCTTGGCGTTGTCCTGTTGGAACATTCCATTTCCAGCTGGAAAAACAGAAGTTATGTAAGGGTGCAACTGGTCTATAATGATGTTCAGATACCCTGTAGCATTCATGGCCTACTCTACCCCAACCACGGGTCTGTGTATGTCCTACTGTACATTGAGGAAGCAACTGTTAGCCATGAAGACGGCGTATTCTGACAGGGCCATCGGCGTGAGAATGACAAAGTGATTCATCTGACCAGGCAACTATCTCTCTCTGATTCATGGACTAGTCGCGATGTTCCCGGGACCAGCGACTAACAACTGTAAATCGCGAACAACCCAAGATTCGTGCAGATTCAGAAATACTTGCTTCGAACCTTCGAGCCAGTACAATCTGCCCTCTATCAAAATCGCTTAGATCCGCTGCCTTTTAAATCACGCACAGATGTAAGTGAAATAATGATTCTTCAGACTCTCCAGCAGCAGTTAAATACTACTTCCACCAGATCACGTGCCGTCCACGTTATCCAGGCGAGTTCATTGCAAAATGTAGGGGTGGTCATAATGTTTTGCTCTTGACTGTTGTCTAACGTTACACAATTATTTTCAAATATCGGTTATTCTGAATTGTTGCAGTTCTTTTTCGATATGATACTGGTCGCCAGGTGACATGCATTTTACATTGAAATAAAACATCTACTTCTCTCTTGAGACTGCACACTGAGACGCACTTGAGGGTTAGCATTAGTTCAGTATGAGATCAGCATTCCAATAATTCTTCCATCCTTCCAAAAATTATTCTTATCTCAAACATGCTAATTTATAACTTCTGTGTAGAATTTTTTACCTATTTGGTCGTTCAACACTGCTCTTTTCATATTAATTGCACAGAACCAGATTTATCTCTCCATGCATCCCAGAAGCCTGCTTTATAATTTTTCCAACATATGTGCACATATCTACGTCAACTGAAATGTTTAAACTTTTAATAATGGTTCTCTCTACCTCATTTTGAAAAACTTAACATTTACTCACACACAAATGATGTTTAACGTTTGAATGCAACAATTTATATATAGAATCATTCGTTTTTCAATTTATTGATCAATTTTTGCGTTTTGCTTTCAGAGACTATCCTCGGAGAGGAATTGCATTCACAAAGAAACCATGATTGTGAATATCTTAAATCTGTTGTTACGTAAGTAGCCGATTTATAACTTCCTATTTAAACAGTGTATTTTTTCGAACTGACATATGAAAATGATAAACTTTGTCTCCAGCATAACAGAAGGAATTACACAGAGAACTCTGAAGCCTTGGCTCTGGAACGACGTGCTCTTCTATTTGACTCCATGTGGCAGACAAATGCGTTACCATACAAAGAAAGTCAAACAATTTGCAGAAGAGGTAGGCAATGTACCAGTGGAGCGAAGGAAGGCAGAAGATTAATATCAATTCCTAGAGACTAGGAATATCATTGTTTAAAAATCGGGGTTAAGACTTGACAATGTTTGCTCAAAGAAGTTTTATCCAATGGCAATACTAAAATTAATTTTCTTACTGAAAAGCCATTGTTTGATCATAAGCACATGATTATTGTTGAATTAACCTTTCGATATGTTAAACTTTAAAATATATAATATAAAAACAACATAAATGTATTTTCAAGGAAAGATTTAAAATCTTTACACAATTGTGACTATTGTGCAGAATAATCTACAAGATTTATTACAAATATGTATTGTTTGTAGAAAATTTATTTTTTCTAATAAATTTGATTTTTTTTTAATTCTTAAACTATTCTTTACATGTTTGAACTCATGTATCCTAATATCTGAAGGAATGTTTCTTAATTCTGTGTTGTTGAAATACAAATATTTGTTTGGTTCTTGAAATTAACTAATGTCGTGTTCATAAAGAATGTATTTTTAATTTCTGAATTTAGTTGATAGCTAAGAAGAAAAAGGAAAAATTAACAATGAGATCAATGAGTCAGGAAATGGCGAAGATTCCAAATGATGATGCAGAAATTAACGATACTCGTAAGAGACGAGCACTCTTGGATTTGCTTTTGGACGAGCACATTGAAAACGATTCCATTTCACTGGAAGAAATTAGAGAGGAAGTCGATACCTTCACTTTTGAAGTAAGGTTTTTTATATAAAGGTTTTTGCTTACTAACTGGAATGGATGTAGTATTGAAAGAAATAGCATTTCCCAAGTAGGTTAAAGCCCAGCTTTATAATATGAGGTATTGCAAGTCACGGGTGTTATACCCAACAAAAACATTTGGAATTCTTTGTGAATCTTTTCCAAATCCCATCAAGTGTAGATCAAAGTAGGACAGCAGTGACTGTATCTCTGCATTCTTTCGTGCCTGTTATCAGTACTGAACACTTCGCGTGCAGGCAACGAATTTTTACGTTTTTTGCAGTCTGTCACTGGAGCGCGGGTCACGTAAAAATACGTATTTAGTAAATTTGTGGTGGATACCCGATAACCACCACAAATATACTAAATACGTATAATTATATGTATGTATGTGTGACATTATATGCTTGTTTTTTGCGTTGCTATGCAACGCTTTGCATTTTTTCTTACCACAAGTTATGATTGTCGAGTTACTCGGTCTTTTGTTGCGTTATTTCTTCTTCAATCGAATTCCTAGCTCCAAAACGTACAAGTCGTGTTTTGTCAATTTGAAGTTTTTTTATTGTTGAATACAAAATTGATAAAATGAGCCGTTGTGACAAAGATAGTGATGAAGAAATATGCGCTGACAGATTATCGGACTTCAGTTTTAAAAATCATTTATTTTTGTCATTTCGTAAAAATATTTTTTTGAATAATCATACAGTATATATTAAAGAGTAAAATAAAAAAAGTTTCGTTCATAAAAACAAAGTAGTTTTCGATTTACTGCGATTTTTCTGAATAACTAAACTTTCGCGCGATTCACGAAAAAACGCCCTATGCAAGCGTAAGTTTGCGGTGAACTACACCCGCATGCCAAGTGCTAATACTGAACCTATTCTTTTCTCTTAAACTACTAGAATGATGTCTCACTCCATCAGCACCTTATTGGTTCTTACAGTAGATTGAGGTCTTCGAATCTTCTTAGCCTCAGTGAGAGAGACCTCTTGTTGATGGGAAAGAAACCAGGAATCTTTCACGAGATATGGATAGGTTATTACGTTTTTCAACTGTAGTTAAAAGGAAAGCAGTGAAATCTGGTCAAAACACGTATTTGTTTATCCCAATGATAAAAGAGTCGCGGTTTTACAGTAGCTGGGAGAATACCACACTTCAAACGGGACGCCTTCT
>CM063500.1:54707103-54717103 GCA_032207245.1 Pardosa pseudoannulata
AAATGAAGACAGAAACAAAAAAGTATAATTAGAAACATTAGCAACAATCTGAATGTAACAGTTTATTCCCCTCTAATTCTTATCCTTTTACGTGCAATCTCTGAATTACTCTATCTAAAGTAATTCCTAAAATTATTCACTTGATAATCCAGAGTCACTTCTGCCTGAAATTGGAAAAACTTCAATCATATTTGTATACATTTAATTATTCAATATTTAGATAAATGGTAAAGATGGTATTTTAAGTACAGAGACATGAAGATAAAGACAATAAAGGTATAATTAGAAACATTGGTAGTATTCTTCACGTACCACAAATTATTCTTTTCTAATTCTGATCACATCACGTGCAATCTCTGAAACATTATATCAGGAGTAATTCCTAAAATAATTCGTCTAAGCATCAAGAATCACTTCCCTCTGAACTCGGAAAAGCTGTAATCATGTTTGTATACCCGTAATTATTCATAAATCGTCCCTTCTCTTATAAGATAATGTCAGGAAAGAAGACAAATCACCCAAGAACTTGCAGTGTACGAGTTACGAAAAATAATGCATCGTATTTAATTCTAATCTTGTGATCGGACGATTCAGAAAGCATAAGTTATAAAGAATTCATATCCATGCTGAAATTATCGGAAAGATAAGTGGAGTAAACAGCGCTTAAAGTTACTCTGCTCAAGGTCTCGGAGAGAAGAAGAAAATTTTATCAGGTAATCCCAGTAATTACTGGTGGAGTAGAGAAATGAATAGGAACATGTGACTTGCAGTGAAATATGCGATAGGTGCGTGTAAAAAGAAATCTTTTAAGGACACTTTAGTAGAAATAAGTTGCTCATTCTGTGAGAAGAGCTTCTAAGAAGGAAATGTTAACAGAATTTCAGTAAAAAATGTAACTAGAGATACACATATATGTACTAGTTTAGATATAGCTATAAACATGCACACACACACACACACACACACACACACACACACACACACACACACATATATATATATATATATATATATATATATATATATATATATATATATATATATATATATATATATATATATATATATATATATATATATACATATATACATATATATATGTGAGTATGTGTGTGTGTGCATAAACATACATATATATGCATATACATACATATATACTTATATATATATATATATATATGCATATATACATATATATGTATATATATACATTGTATATATATATATATTTATATATGTATATACCGGGTGGCCATAATTAAACTGACAGTGCTCACAGTGTTCTGTAGCGCGATCTATTTGAGAGAATGATGCCACATTTTGTAGAAAGATTAAACAAGACGGGAAACAAAAGTTTCCGGAAAAAAAAAAAAAAAAAAAAAAAACTTGTTCGAAAAGTCACCGATAGGGGAATATTTGAACGATCATTTCGACGTAGCTAAGAAAACTTTGAATTATCTTTCTAAATGAATTCCACTTGATTCTAAACTGCATTTACAGTATTAGGAGACTTTAGAGGAGTATGAAGATAAAAAAAATTATTGAGCGAGTACCAGATAATTCTCAGCCAAAAAACGAACCCCTTTTTTAACTGCCTTATAAGCTACTTTACAATTCTGGAAAATTAAAAGTTTTACTGACCCCGTCATATGACGGGCTATATGCTAGTATTTGAAAATCAAGTAAGATTTACTAGACATTACTGTGGCAAAAAAATTAGGGAGAACTTAGGGATAATTTCGACGTAGCTAAGAAAACTTTGAATTATCTATCTAAATGAATTCAACGTGATTCTAAACTGTATTCACAGTACTGAAAGACTTTAGAGGAGTACGAAGATAAACAAGTTATTTATCGTGTACCAGATAATTCTCAGCCAAAAACAAACCATTTTTTGTCTGCCTTATACCGTACTTTACAATTCTAGAAAATTAAAAATTAACTGATACTGTCATATGACGGGCTATATGCTAGTATTTGAATATCAAGTAAGATTTACTAGACATTACTGTGGCAAAAAAATTAGGGAGAACTTAGGGATAATTTCGACGTAGCTAAGAAAACTTTGAATTATCTATCTAAATGAATTCAACGTGATTCTAAACTGTATTCACAGTACTGAAAGACTTTAGAGGAGTACGAAGATAAACAAGTTATTTATCGTGTACCAGATAATTCTCAGCCAAAAACAAACCATTTTTTGTCTGCCTTATAATGTACTGCAATTCTAGAACATTAAAAGTTTTACTGACCCCGTCATATGACGGGCTATATGCTAGTATTTGAAAATCAAGTAAGATTTACTAGACATTACTGTGGCAAAAAAATTAGGGAGAACTTAGGGATAATTTCGACGTAGCTAAGAAAACTTTGAATTATCTATCTAAATGAATTCAACGTAATTCTAAACTGTATTCACAGTACTGAAAGACTTTAGAGGAGTACGAAGATAAACAAGTTATTGAACGTGTACCAGATAATTCTCAGCCAAAAACAAACCATTTTTTGTCTGCCTTATACGGTACTTTACAATTCTGGAAAATTAAAAATTGTACTGATCCCGTCATATGACAGGCTATATGGTAGTTTTCTATGAATTTAAAGATTGAAATCTTCTAAACAACTTACGATTTTTGATTTAATCATTTTCTTTTTAATCAAAATTAATTACTGATAGAAACAAAAACTGAAAAGTAATTTTCCAATTTTTAATCTTGTTCTCTTGCCTATACATAGCTAAAATATAAATTCATATTCCATTAACTATATAATATGCAAATCATACTAATAATTCACTTACTGTAAAACATAATTTTGCATCCAAAACTACTATCTTTGACTAATGAATTAAGTTCTTGAAAAATCTTTCTAAACCGCAAAAAGTAAAACAGAATGATAAAAACTGATTAGAGCAGGAACAGAGTAAAAGCGAAAATGCATTTGTATTCTCAAGACCATTAATAATTTTGACAATCTTCTTTTTTTTAATAAAGAAGACTTTTTACGTTCTTTAATTATTTCGGAGTAATGAACTATCAAACAACTTAATGACATCAGCATCATTAAATATAAATATGCAAAAAAAATTTTCAATTTTATCATCAGGCTGAGAAGTTTAAAAGCATTGCCAAAAAAGAGTCAGCAATTTTTTATTTCATTTCTAAATCAAGAATTAATTAAAAGGCTTTTAAACGATGCTAAGTGCATCTTTTTACTCGTTTTATTTCTTGGATAAAATTTATCATATAAAGGGAGAAAGATAAATTTTCTTCCAGGGACATAAAATGAGCTACGTCTACAATTTTGAAAATGGGTATTTATGTGAGACTTTTATGAAATTTAGAACTTGTGTCAGATATTGTTAATGTGGCAGTTTTTCATCTAGTAATATGCTCAACTTATAGTATGAAATTAAATAACAATACCAATTTATTATTTAACCCTTTAAAGGTCACCAAAATAAATTCATAAGAATTTAATGTAATTTGTTTATAAATATTATCTATGAACCTTGTAATCGTAAAATATAAGTTTTCTTTACATTCCTTAGAAGGGTTTGCCTTAGAGGATACCTAAGGAAAGTTTGAGGAGTGGTTTAACTGACTAACCCCTCCCCTTGTAGAGCTTGAACATTATGCCTTTTTAAAACTTTAATTATATTGGAAGAACAATAAATGATAATCCTTAAACTGGTATAATAAATAAATAGCTTAACAGCTTATAAGTGTTGTTTGTACAGATAGTTTTATTTGGGGTCATAAGTGAGATAAATTGAATTACTGACTTCTCAGGTACAGAATGTTTAAATACATATATTTCAAAAGAAAAAAAAGATAAACATAGAACTATCATCTGTTATAAGTTTAAAATATCAAAAACATAATATGTATATATATATATATATATATATATATATATATATATGTGTGTGTGTGTGTGTGTGTGTGTGTGTGTGTGTGTGTGTGTGTATATATATATATATATATATATATATATATATATATATATATATATATATATATGTATGTATATATATATATATATATATAGATAGATAGATAAATAGATATGTGTGTATATATATATATATATATATATATATATATATATATATATATATATATAAATCAAAAATTCATCCATGTCACCAAAAAGTTTTTTTTTAATTGCAGAAGATCTTGATTCTACATCATTGCTTCCATACATCACATATATATGAGATTGGAGCCGTAAGTAATTATAAACAGAAAAATTAAAGTACTCCAAAAAGTAAAGTTAAAAAAAAAGATCTTTAATAGGTGGTTTTGCTACAAAACCACTGTCCGCTAAAGGGTTAAGTGAACAGATCATTAGCCCCTTCAGGGTTTATTTTATTTCAGGATTATGAGTCAATAAATGTCATATTTTTATGCTTATTTTCATACATATATAGCTTTTCAAACATATCATCATTCGGATACAAAATTTCTTAAAAATTAATGTAAAAAATCAATTTAAATAAATAATTTACCTGTATAGTTGGCTTTTTATGCGAAAAAAATCATTAGACTTTGGAGTCAATTCACACTAACTATAAATATAAAGCTTAGAATACCTAGTTTTTATCTTGAATTAAATTTTATTTATATCCTTTGCATTTACATAAATGATCATTAAATTATTAAATAAAGTTTGATCGTGTCTGATACAATCGAAAACACGGTACTGCACAGGGTCCAACATCGCAATCTGGACAGTACAACCTTGATTTTGGAGCAGAAGATAATCTAGTAGCCAAAAAAGTAAACAAAGGCATTCGAAACCATTAAAAACACTAGTGAGATAATTCTGGAAAGACTGCACAGTGTAAAAATCACAGTGCCCGTGCTACACTCGAGATGAACCAAAATGGTGCATTTCGCCTTCCCGAGTTCAGCTAGGGAAAAACCGGGAAGGGGTTAACCAATAAAAGCCAAATTTCATGTTTTAATATGTGTAGTGAGTAATGATAGGTAATATCGTCAAAAAGAAAGGAAAAAACGTCAAATTGGAGCCTCAAGAGGGTATCCAAACAAGTATCCAAGAAAAAAACGAACATCTTCGACTATAGCAAAGGTGCGTTGTTTAATGTTAAAAGAAAATCCACCTAGTCAAAGGACATTTGCAAAGGCTTTTAAAAGATGCTAAGTGCATCTTTTTACTCATTTTATTTCTTGGATAAAATTTATCATATCAAGAGAGAAAGAAAACTTTTCTTCCAGTGACATAAAATGAGCTACATCTACAATATTTTTAAAATGCACATTTATGTAAAACTTTTATGGAGTTTAGAACTTGTGTTAGATATTGTTAATGGTACAATTTTTTGCCTAGAAATATGATCAACTTATAGTATGAAATTAAATAACAATACCAATATATTATTTAAGCGAACAGATCAATAAACCAATAAATGTCTAAATACTTTCTGCTGAAAATATATTGAATAGTAATCACTATTCTGTTTTAATATGTGTAGTGGGTAACGATAGGTAATATCGTCAAAATAAAAGAAAAAAACGTCAAATTGGAGCCTCAAGTGGGACAAAAATTCCAAACAAGTATCCAAGGAAAAAACGAACATCTTCGACTATTGCAAAGGTAAGTTGTCAAAGGACATTTGCAAAGGCTTATAAAAGATGCTAAGTGCATCTTTTTACTCATTTTATTTCTTGGGTAAAATTTATCATATCAAGAGAGAAAGATTAAATTTCTTCCAGGGACATAAAATTAGCTACATCTACAATATTTTTAAAATGCACATTTATGTAAAATTTTTATGGAGTTTAGAACTTGTGTCAGATATTGTTAATGTTACAATTTTTGTCTAGAAATATGATCAACTTATAGTATAAAATTAAATAACAATACTAATTAATTATTTAAGCAAACAGTTCAAATAACCTATAATTGTCTAAATAATTTCTGCTGAAAATATATTGAAGAGTAATCACTATTCTGTTTTAATATAATTAGTGGGTTAAGATGTAAATATAAGATCTAAATAATTGGAAAAAAAAACGTCAAATAAATAAAAAACAAAACAAGAAAAAGAAAAAACGCTCTTAAAAAACTATTGCAAGTTTTTTTTTTAAAAAAAAAATCATTTCAAAATTCTTAAAAATGAAAATCTAAAGTGCATCTTTTTCATTTATTTTATTTCTTTCATAAAATTTATCATATCAAGGAGACTTAAAAATTATCTGAAATTTTTATTCTCAATAAATATAAAATTAGAACTTCTGTAATGTTGATTAGGCAGTTTTTTTTTGTAAAGACTGACTTAAAATAAAATAAATAACATACTAATTAGATAATTTCATTGATAAATATATAAACCAAAAATGCAATAAAAATAAATATTACATATATATAATATAAAATATAATATATATAATATTTTTTATATAGATATATATATTTAAAAAAAAAAAAAAACGTCAAAATGTAAAAAAAAATGTATATATAAATGTATAAAAATAACAAAATAAAAAAATATCTATAAAAATTTTATTAAATATAATCCTATATAAAATATTTTTATATTTTATTTTTTATTATATTTTTTTTTAAAATTTTATATATAAAGAAAATAAATTTTTTTGACATTGGTCATTAAAACTTTTTTTTAAAATAAATTAATAAACAATTGTACTATTGTTTTAAAAGTAATATGTTATACTTAATTTGTATTTTTAAATCATATTAACAAATATTAATGTATTAAATTCTAAAAATATTCTATTCTGTTATAAAATAATTGAAGTCATATTTTTTTTAAATCTAAAGATCGATAGGTAAAAGCGTCAAATTGAAGCCTCAACTGGGACAAAAATTCCAAACAAATATCCAAGGAAAAAAGGAACATCTTCGACTATGACAAAGGTACGTATTTTGATGTTAAAAGAAACTCCTAGTCAAAGGGAAGTTGCGAAATCATAATTTCGGTGTTTTCTACAAAATGATAAACGTTATTTAAACCTTAAGAAAGAAAACGCAATGTGCATCGTCTTCTCTAAAGCATATCGCTGAACGCAGATGCAGAATTCTGTATTAGAAACATTTATCCAAAGAAAAATGAAAATAGTCCCAATAGAGGAATTATGGGTAATTTAAATGATTGCAACAAAAAAGAGCCATTATTATCAATAAGGAGAAAAAAATGTAAGTCCATGGTTCAAAGAATCGAAAAGACATGGTTTCATATAATGGCAATTTAAAAATAAAGAGAGTTGAAAAAATGTCAAGTTAACTCCAAATACTATCAGGAACATATTTCATCGCCAATTTTTCTGAATGAAATACCATCGCTTTACCCGCAGTGCCATCAATATGTGGAACTCCATCAATACAAAGCTAGCAGTCATACATCAAAATCCACTGTAAACTTCCTAAAAGAAAGGAAACAAAAAAAAAACAGTATCACGGCCATACCCTTCACTGATATCCTTACTAAATCTTCCGAAGTATCACCTGTGAATTTTTGTGTTTTTGGACTTTCAAAATCTGCTTTATCCAAACATCATCCTATAACACTTAGAAGAATCTGGAAAGCTGTTCAGGAGGAATGGGATAGAA
Source organism: Pardosa pseudoannulata (assembly GCA_032207245.1). Lineage (NCBI taxonomy): Eukaryota > Metazoa > Arthropoda > Arachnida > Araneae > Lycosidae > Pardosa > Pardosa pseudoannulata. The sequence continues at coordinate 54,714,700 of CM063500.1, forward strand.
TACATATTCTGACCTTTCAAAAGGCATTATTATCCTGGAAATTAAGGTGTCGCATAATAGTTCAGAATAAGGGCTACCAAATAGAATATTTCAAACACAGGAATTGTATGTAATTTAGTTTTGCGACAACAACATACATCGTCTAAAGAATGTGTGAATAGTCTGTATTCATATACATATGTGCAAAAAATTATATAACATATATATATATATGCATATATATATAATCATTTCTGTTCTTTCTATTTTTGATCTGCTATTCCATATCAATAAAAGATGACTAAAAGACGACAGAATAAAGATCGCAGAAAATTATCATTCGCATAATAATCATTAACTTATTGTGATTTTTTTTTCTCGTAACAGCCCTCCTCCCCGATTTCGAATTCATTAGGAAGATAAAATCCGACAAAGCAAATTAATGGTATTATCGTCATTTAATACACTGGACAAAAAACTTATACCTCATTAAAATCCTGGTCTTTTAAATATCTTTAAAGATCAATAGTAATCTTTCGAAAGAAAAATTGCATATTGTAGTTTCAGCTAATATAACTCAAAAGAAGTGAAGAGGTTTAATCATTTTAATGGATTTTTTTAAAATGAACTGTACATACATGTACATAAGAGAATAGACACACATATTAGTGTGTGCTCAAAATGATATGTGGATAGTTATTGTAGGGAAAAAACTGTGCATATGTAGTCGACTTCAATCAGTACTGAGCACTATGTAATGATTGTCAAATAGCTTAATGTGGAATGGTAGGAACATTCTTATTCTGTAAAATTGCTATGTACAAAAGACGTCTGTTAAAAAATGAAAACTGGCGAAATATGTAACCCAAAGCGTCAACTTCGTGAAATAGTTATTTACTAGAATACTAAAAACTTTATGAACTCAAACCACGGTGTTTCATTTTCATTGTGTCCTAGTGCATTATTCCAAAAGTTTCAGTGCACGAGATATGTTACCCGACGCTGAGCATAAAGTAATGATTTTCAAATAGTTTAAAGTGGCATAATAGGAACATGCTTATTCTGTAAAACTGCTATGTACTAAGGACATCTGTTAAAAATTCAAAACTGGGTAAATATGTAACCCAAAGCGTCAACTTTGTGAAAGGGTTATTAACTGGAATACTAAAAACTTTATGATCTCAAACCGAGGTGTATAATTTTCATTGTGTCCTAGTTCATTATCCCAAAAGTGTAGCACAATTTTCAGTGCACGAGATATGTTACCCGACGGCAATTACATGATCAACCAAAAAGATAACACATCTTGGGCAAAATTAATATTTGACAATAACTGTGCAACTCCAAAGACTGTAACTAAGATTTACACCAGCAGACGGTCCTGCTACTATCAGTTGGTTACCAATGGAGAGGCTAACAGTTGTTGTTGTTGTTGTCTTATGCCACTTGGTCAAACAAAGCTCGATATGATCCAGAGGCTACTCGATTTAAGGCGAAGGGGTGTGACTTTCGTTGTTCAACGAACACCCAAAGGGGGAAAGCACGACTTATGTTCTAGTGGGTCAGCGTAATTTTGAGCAGACCCCAAGCAGAAGACCAATAAACTTGGACTGTCACCCCCAGAAATATTGATTGAGGACATGGAGGACATTGCGACCACGAACCTATTTTACATGCCCCAGTCACCTATAGCGAACATGACCGGTCTTAGGCCGGCCCCAGCCCCTAACCCGCAACCTCTCAGATACGAGATCGTTGCATTTGCCGACTGAGCTACCGCGGCTCAAGGCTAAGTGCTTCCAGCTCCTATCTTGCTCCGACCTTGGCTGGACAGTTCGAGTTTTCCACCACTCTGAGTGAGATGGCCGGAGTATTTGATCCCACAGTGCAATTCGCAAGAGTTTATGACAAATGAAGGACATGAAAACGGAATTAGAATAAAAATAATTTTTAGTGGTCTCTCAACGCTATCTTCTCCTACTCCCTCTCACCAGAATGCATCATCAAGTATTAACATTTCGTTAACTGGCCAAATAAACAAAATAGAATAAGTAGAGCGATTACATGAAATGTCACGATCTACTTTAATGCCCTTCCAGTTCATTTTCATGTTAAGGATAGCTAATAGGCAACCAATACACTGTAACTTCCGTTTGGTTTGGTTTAGTTTAGTTTCGAGTGCTACGGTCTAATTTTTGCAACACGAGGGCTAATGAGACCGGGACCTACGTCTTAAAGCCGAACGGCTACGAACATCCATGCCACAGTGGGATTCGAACCCACCGAACCGAAGACCAGCACCCTAACCAATCGGCCATCGTTCGGCATCCTTCCGTTTGAAATAAAAGCTAAAATCATCATGAGTTGAGATGTGGCATGCTGCACGAAACTGTCTTATACATCTGTAATGCTGTTTAAGTTTTAA
>CM063500.1:54729603-54749603 GCA_032207245.1 Pardosa pseudoannulata
CTAAGTATGTTTACTAATAACTAAGTAGGCTTGCTATCACTAAGTAAAAACATGCCTTATTAAGGGTTTCCGAAAGTTAAATCAATCTTTCAATTAGCCACCATTCATGAAGTAAAGTGCTGTCAACCTAATTATAAAACCATTTGACAACTTATGTTTTAGGGTTAGTAAAAATAAAGTTTTACATGATAGAATAGCTGCCATACAGCCCATGAAACAATTCAGTTACTGCATGAGACATTTCCTGGCTATGTACTCTCTCGTATCGATGATAAGAATTGTCCCCATCATAGTGTGATTTAACACCATTGGATTTTTTAAGGAGTTATTTCAAATCAAAGGTCTATTCCAGGGATGGCCAAGCTCCTTGATAGTCCGAGCCATTTTCCAAAATTTGAAATTTTTCGGCAGACGCAATTAAATACGTATTTAAAAGGTAGGCAAAAAAGGTATTAAATTTTTTTACAGAAATTATATTCAATGAATGTCATTTGAAAGTTCTTCAGCCCTTTCATTTTCCAAGGAATTTTTTTAATTGTCGGTGATTTTTTGAATTGGTGCGAATGTAATTTACAATGTGTTACATTGTTTTCATAACATCAGAATACTTTAAATATTTTGTAACGAGATCATCTCGGTGAATTATGCAGTAAATCGGTATGAATTAAGGAATTTGAGAATAATCTCTTAAAAGGACAATAAGACCGATTTTTTTCCGATTTTTAAAGGTATGATTTTAAAAAGGACCTATTTTAAAAGGTATGCAAAAAAGATATTAAATTTTTTTTACAGAAATTATATTTAATGAATGTCATTTATAAGTTTTTCATTGTTTTTATTTTACAAGGAATTTTTTTAATTGTCCATGATTTTTTGCATTTGTGCGAATGTAATTTCAATGTGTTACACTGTCTTCATAACATTAGGATATTTTAAATATTTTGTAATGAGATGTTCTCGGTGAATTATGCAGTGAATCGGTATGAATTATGGAATTTAAGAATCATCTCTTAAAAGGACAATAAGACCGATTTTTTCCGATTTTAAAAGATATGATTTTAAAAAGGACTGATTTTAAAAGGTATGCAAAAATGGTAGTAAAAAGTTTTACAGAAATTATATTTAATTAATGTCATTTGGAAGTTTTTCATTCTTTAATTTTTCAAGGAATGTTTTTAATTGTCCAAGATTTTTGTGCATTGGTTCGAATATAATTTACAATGTGTTACACTGTTTTCATAACATCAGGATAATTTAAATATTTTGTTATGAGTTGTTCTTGGTGAATTATGCAGCGAATCGGTATGAATTATGGAATTTGAGAATCATCTCTTAAAAGGACAATAGGACCGATTTTTTTACGCAGCATTGCCAGAGGTCCATCAGTTGTAATATTGTTTAAAAATATAATAACACAAAAACGAAAAGGGAACACGGGTACATTTATTGATAGCCACAAATAATCCTTCAAAGAACCGCATGTAGCTCGCGAGCCGCAGGTTGGCTAACCTGGTCTATGTCAATAAGCCCGCAAGCATGCGTGCGTTGAAGGCAGAAATTCAGCCAAATTTATACAGAATAATAGTGAAAATTTTCAACAAAAGAGTGCGTATGTGACAGAAAAGCCGTGGAGGCCATTTTCCATACATAACCCTATCTTGTGTGCTTTGCAACCTAGATTCAATAAAAGAATAAAACTGAAAGGAAAGTCTATATATTTTATTTAATTCAAATCTTGCGTTAATTTTGGGAACCCTTTATAAAGTATTGCACTCATAAAATTGTGTCGTATTCAAGTTACTGAAATGAATTGAACTCAAAAGTTAGTTGTTGATTCTGTACCTCCGGACTTTTTAAAACCTAATAACTCAACAGACATTGAGTGCATTTACGAAATTAAGAATAAAAAAGGTGCAGTACTATTGTTTCTAACAATATTAGGTCTTCCAACTTATCCGCAAGACTTTTCAGTTTTATGAGTCCGAAAGAGTAAAGAGGATTATACTCCCCTCTCCCCCCGCCAGACATGGCAGGCCAAAATCGAATCGAATCCGAATTGCGAACTGAATGTGAATCAATCACACGCTTCATCCTGATGGATTCTCTAGTGCGGTCGATACAACCCCCTCCAGAACGTATATTCCGCTTGAAAAGGCCGCCCTTGCAATGGATTCGGAAAAGCGCCTGGCGCCCGAAAACCATACTGTTGATTCTCAGACGGGCGCCACGTTTGCAGCCCCGGGCGAGGGAGATCGTTCATACCTGTCCCCGGTGATTGTCACCTTTGGTGAAGGGATGCTTCGATCGAAACACAGGCACAGATGGTGATTAGCAGTAGGGGAGAAGGAAGGAAGGGTCGCTTAGGAAAGGCAAGGCTAATGGCCCGTACCATTCGTAAAGAATGATAGACGGGGGTCAAACCATTAATCGGCGTTAAATGCCGTGTATTAAGGATGAATGGGTGATTGAGTGAATACACCAACACACCTAGTGAAGCCTTTTGTATACGAATTAATTGAAATTAATAGACTTAAATTGCTGTTTACGTAGAAGCTAATGAATTTTAGCAGGAAGACTTTTACAAAGCAGAAAAAACATATTTTATGTAAAAGGTGAAAATAAAGTAAAGTAAATTCCCAATAATAACTAATGTTCATAAAAAATGCAAGTTGCTGAAAGTATGATTCAGTAAATACATAAGCACTAGAAAAAAAAATGCTTTTTAAGTCGAAATTTTCTGGCATTAATCAGCGTAATGTATCAGCTAATTAAATTTAGCCCAAAAGCTTTTTAAGCAGCGGAATAAAAACTTTTTTGTTCAAAGTAAAACGAAGTAATATATATAACTTTTAATAGTTATAGTGTACAATAAAAAATAATTTTTGCTAACTACTATATACAAATAAAAAATCTGCAGTCTTTTAGAATGCCAAATTTTTTAGATCTTTAAGATATTTAATGACTGGTCTTAAAATAAGACTTCAGTTTTTAGTATTTATTATATTATGCGTTTTTATTATGTACAATAATGCTTTGAAAATGACCAAAATAGATTCAAATATTTGGGAATTACCTAGCAAAAAAAAAAATGTATAACTACATACTATATACAGTCTATTAACGGTATTTCATATATTCTCAATTAAAAATCATTTAGTTTTATGGTTTAAATATTATTCAGTATTCAACATATTCACTTTAAAACTCCTAAAGTAAAGATAATGCCTAATAAAGAACAACTTTAAGGTTATAATACATAAAAATAAATAAAACAGTTGCCTGAAAAAACGTCAAAGTAACGGATAATTTCCAATATATTTCGATGTTTGGTACCAAGCATCACACAAAATATATATATATATATATTATATATATATATTTATATTTCGATGTTTGGTACAAGCACACACACACAAATATATATATAGATTTATATATAAATATATAATATATTTATATATATATATATAATTTATTTTATATATATATATATATATATATATAATATATATATATTTGTTATATATGTATATTATATATACATTTATATATATGTATATTTATATATTATATATATATATATAATATATTTATATATATATATTTTTATATATTATATATGTTTATGTATTAGATTTATATGTTTATGTATATATATATATATATATATATATAAATATATATATTTATATATATTTATATTATATATATATATTTATATATATATATGTATATGTATTCTTATATATAATGTATATGTTACATATATATGTTTATGTATATTTATATATTATAAATATATTTATATTCATATACACAAATATATATATACATAGATATACATATGTATATATATATATATATACATATATATATATATATAATATATATTTATATATATATTTATATATATATATATATATATATATATATTTATTTATATATATATATAATATATATATATATATATATTATAATTTATATTAATATGATTATAATTAAAGTTTCCAAATGCTGTAAGATTTAAAAGCTTGTAAGTGCTTTACACACTGTATAGTGTGGGATAGAAATATTATAGATTTATTGTACACACATAAACACATATGTATATATGTCTGTATATATGTGTATACACATATGTATACATATATATTTTTACATAAAAACACAGACATATACACTCTTAAACAAAAAAAAGAGGAAAAAAAGGACGCACCTAGAAAATAAATTGGACCCTAATTGATATGTATACAGATTTCGACGAAAAACGATAAAATTTTAAAAGTTTGGCATCCAATGAGTAAAAAATGTGTCGCTGCAGTCATTTTATCTGAACAATTAACAGGATATTAAGAGAAGAAATTTTGATTCCAGGTTATAAATTCTTTTCGAATTCCATTGCATGTACTCAAGTAGTTATTAACTATGCCTCCCTAACAGGTATGTAGATATAGAGTATACATATATACTTCTGTTATAACAGTATTACAGCTGTATGCTGTGCTTAGCTAGATTATTCAAATCTTACCTGGCCAGGAAAGACTACCCTAGCAGCCAGTCTGTTGAGTTTGGCAAGCTCTGATGGCGTGGTTTCAAACCTGGCAGCGATACCGGCAAGGGTATCTGATGGTTGTACCTAGAAAAAGAAACAAAATGCCAATCTTATCTTAGATTTTTTTTTATTAGTTCAAAGTACATAATTAATATTTACTGTGACAGTAAATATTAAAAACTAAAAATAATTATTAATAATTAAATATTTCTATATTGAATCATTTTTATTTAGGAGATACCATTCAGATTTTAGAAAAAAATATAAAATTTGTCTTATAAATTTCTGGAAATTTTTAAGAAAAATATAATAATAATAAAAACATTTCATTGTAATTATGTTTCATTAAAATTTAAAAAAAATCTTCAAAGGGCTATGATTGTTATTGTAAAGAATGTGGGAAAAATGAAGGTTTTCAGAAATTCGATTTAAAGATTTTTAAGTATATACCTCAATTAGTTAACAATTATATAAAATTCCCCTCATTTCTAATAAAAGCCTTTATTATATTCTAATACTTTTAAACTTTCTTTCTGAATCTGTTAAACTATATTTGATGGTCGTGTGTTACTTTAATATTCAATACCTGCTAAAATCCCCTTTGTTGATTTAAGTGTAAAATACTAAAATATGTTATTGAAATTTTTTAATACTATTTTTGTGAAGTAAATTACTTAAAGTTAATTACTTAATAAATTAATTAAATAATTAACTTTATATAATAATTAATAATTAATACTAATTACTTAATATATTAATAAACTTAAATTACTTAATAATTTACTTATATAAATATATAAGTTGATTACTTAACAAATCACTTAATAAGTATATAAGTATCCTTAATAAGTATATAAATATAAAAGTTAATTACTTAATAAATTAATAAAATAATTAACTTTCTATAATAACTAATAACTAATATTAATTACTTAATTAATTAAGTAATTAACTTTATGTATTAACTAATAACTAATACTGATTACTTAATATATTAATAAGCTTAAATTACTTAATAAATATATAAGTTAATTACTGAATAAATTACTTAATAAATATAAGTTAATTACTTATTAAATTACTTAATAAATATATATATGTTAATTACTTATTAAGTATATAAGTATACTTAATAAGTATATAAATATGTAAGTTAATTACTTAATAAATAAATTAATTAACTTTATAGAATAACTAATAACTAATATTACTTACTTAATTAATGAAGCAATCAACTTTATATAACTTTATATAATTACTAAAATTAAAACTAATTACTTAATATATTAATAAACTTAAATTCCTTAATAATTTACTTAATAAATATATAAGATAATTACTTAATTAATTACATAATAAATTACTTAATAAATATATAATTTAATTACTTAATAAATTACTTAATAAGGATATAAATATAATTTAATTATTTAATAAAGTATTAATAAATATAGAATTTAATTAGTTAATAAGTATATAAGTATACTTAATAAGTATATAAATATAAAAGTTAATTACTTAATAAATATATAAGTTACTTTTATTAATTTTGAGCATGAAATGCTAGGTCAAATAATATACTACCATGCTAAAATAGCCATAAAAATATTTTATACGAATTAGACTTGGTGAAATAAGCTTTGCTGAAATAATCTTTCAACTAATTCCCTTAATGTTGATTGCTAGGCAGCATCAAATAAACCTCAACCATTTCTAAGAAGAAGAAAAAAAAAACATCGATAGATCTAGATAAAGTAGGTTTAATTCTAGGTTTGTTTTGCAGCAACAACATGTGGTTAGAATTAATTCTTAATGATCTGAGGAGAGGGAATAGTATAGGAAGTTCAATAATTCTTCCTACCTGCTGATTGCAATACTTATAGCTTAAGATTTGGGAAGAATAGATTAAAGCCGAAAAGTGAATACAATTAGTTTACAACTATATAAAATTCCCCTCCTTTCAAATAAACGCCGTTATTATCTTCTAATACTTTTAAACTTTGTTTCTGAATCTGGTAAACTGTATTTGATGGTGATGTGTTAAGTTAATTTTGAATACCTGCTAATATCCCCTTTATTGATTTAAATCGGAAATGCTAAAATATGTTATTGAATTTTTTTTAATATTTAATTTTGAAAAATAAATTAAAGTTAATTACTTATTAAATTAATTAAATAACTTTATATAATAACTACTAACTAATAATAATTACTTAATTAATTAAGTAGTTAAGTTTATATAATAACTAATAAATAATACTAATTACTTAATCTATTAATAAACTTAAATTACTTAATAATTTACTTAATAAATATATAGATTAATTTCCTAATAAATTACTTAATAAATATATATGTTAATTACTTAATGAATTGCTTAAAAAATATATAAGTTAATTACTTAATGAATTACTTAATAAATATATAAGTTAATTAGTTAATAAGTATATAAGTATATAAGTTAATTACTTAATAAATTAATTAAGTAATTAACTTTATATAATAACTAATAACTAATATTACTTAATTAATGAGGTAATTCACTTTATATAATTACTAATAACTAAAACTAATTACTTAATATATTAATAAACTTAAATTACTTAATAATTTAATTAATAAATATATACGATAATTACTTAATAATTTACTTAATAAATATATAAGTTAATTACTTAATAAATTACGTAATAATATATAATTTAATTACTTAATGAATGAATTAAGTAATTAACTTTATATAATAACTAATAACTAATACTAATCACTTAATATATTAATAAACTTAAATTACTTAATAATTTACTTAATAAATAAATAAATATATATATATATTAATTACTTAATAAATACATAAGTATACTTAATAAGTATATAAATATATAATTAATTACTTAATAAATATATAAGTTACTTTTATCAATTTTGAGCATAAAATGCCAGGTCAAATAATATACTACCATGTTAAAAAAGCCATAAAAATATTTTATACGAATTCGACTTGCTGAAGTAAGATTTGCTGAAATAATCTTTCAACTAATTCCCTTAATGTTGATTGCTAGGCAGCATCAAATAAACCTTAACCTGTTCTAAGAAGAGAAAAAACAAAACCTTGATAGATCTAGATAAAGTAGGTTTAATTCTAGGTTTGTTTTGCAGCAAAAACATGTGGTTAGAATGAATTCTTAATGATCTGAGGAGATGGAATGGTATAGGAAGTTCAATAATTCTTCCTACCTGCTGATTGCAATACTTATAGCTTAAGATTTGGGAAGAATAGATTAAAGCCGAAAATCTAGCAAACGAAATAACGCAAAAAATTACACATTTCTTATTAACAGTAAAAGAAGAAAAGAAATATTAGAATCTTCAAAGAGAGTCATTTATTTAAGGTATACGGAATGCAACATTCGTCTTTAATTCATTAACTTATTTAGGAACAACATATTAGGAATACTTTTCTTCGAAAGAATGCTTACATTCAAATTACTTTATTGGAAAACACGTCTAAAAGTCGAGCTTTTATTTTTAAAATTATAGGTTTATTTGAATTTTAATATATTTCAATACTGTTATGCTATAAAATTTTTAATAATTTTTTGTTGGTTTTCGTTCCGGTTAACTAAAAATATATCGGTTCAGTTCGGTTTTCGCTGAAAATAACTGTTTTCGTTTCAGTTAATGAATAATTTCATTTTATGTATATTCTTATTTGTACTAAAATATAATTTATCATAAACAAAAATAATTCTATAAAATTTAGAAGATTTACTTTTTTTAATTATATATAATTGATTAAATACAAAAATTTTTTATATTAAAAATATTAAATAGGTTATATAAATTTATTACATCTATTGTCTTTGCAATAATTATTAAAAATTATTATTTATTTAAAATATGAAAATTTTAATTATTAATATATCTTTAATTTAAAAAAATTACTTTGTTTAAATAAATTTAAATAATCTTTAAATTTATTGTTTAGTATAAAAAATATTTTAATTATATAATTATAAAGTTATTAAATTAGAAAATATTATATTTTAAAAATAAATTACAAAAATAAAATTATTATATTCGAAGAAATAAACCATATTTTTTTTTAATTTTTTTAAAAAATAAGTTTTTTTTTTTTTCAATTTTTATATTATAAATACATATTGAAATATAATTTACTAAATTTCAATACACATTTTAACATTTTGTGTTTTTTAAGTAAAAAATATATTAAATTCTTTTATTTTCCAGGTTAGTCGAAGCATTTGATGCAAAATGCTTTAGAGATATTAAAGAAAATATTCAATTAGAAACAACATATTAGAAATAATTTTATTCGAAAGAATGTTTTACATTCAAATTAATTCAATGGAAAATATATCTTAAAATCGAGCTTTTATTTATAAAATTATACGTTTATTTCAATTTTAATATATTTCAATATTCTTATATTATAAAATACATAGTGAAATGTAATATACTAAATTTCAATATGCATTGTAACATTTTTCGTTTTTTAGTAAAAAATATGTTAAATTCTTTTATCTTTCGGATTATTCAAAGCATTAGATGCAAAATGATTTAGAAATATTAAAGAAAATATTCAATTAGAAACAACATATTAGAAATAACTTTCTTCGAAACAATGTTGACATTCAACTTACTTTATTTTAAAATATATCTTAAAATGAAGCTTTTATTTTTAAAATTATACGTTTATTTGAATTTTAAAATATTTCAATAATGCTATATGATAAAATACATATTGAAATATAGTATATTAAATTTCAATATGTATTTTAACATTTTTTTGTTTTTTAGTAAAAAATAAGTTAAATTCTTTTATTTTCCAGGTTAGTCGAAGCATTAGATGCAAAATGCTTTAGAAATATTAAAGAAAATATTCAATTAGAAACAACATATTAGAAATAACTTTCTTCGAAACAATGCTGACATTCAAATTACTTTATTTTAAAATATATCTTAAAATGAAGCTTTTATTTTTAAAATTATACATTTATTTGAATCTTAATTTATTTCAATACTGTTATATTTTAAAAAAATATATTGAAATATAATGTACTAAATTTCAATATGCATTTTAACCTTTTTCGTTTTTCAGCAAAACAAATTCTGTTAAATTCTTTTATCTTCCAGGTTAGTCGAAGCATTACATGCAAAATGCTTTAGAAATATTAAAGAAAATATTCAATTAGAAACAACATATTAGAAATAACTTTCTTCGAAACAATGCTGACATTCAAATTACTTTATTTTAAAATATATCTTAAAATCAAGCTTTTATTTTTAAAATTATACGTTTATTTGAATCTTAATATATTTCAATACTATTATATTTTTAAAAATATATTGAAATATAATATACTAAATTTCAATATGCATTTTAACCTTTTTCGTTTTTCAGCAAAACAAATTCTGTTAAATTCTTTTACCTTCCAGTTTAGTCGAAGCATTACATGCAAAATGCTTTAGTAATATTAAAGAAAATATTCAATTAGAAACAATATATTAGAAAAAACTTTCTTCGAAAGAATGCTTACATTCAAATTACTTTATTGGAAAATATATCTTAAAATCGAGCATTTATTTTTAAAATTATACATTTATTTGAATTTTAATATATTTCAATAGTCTTATATTATAAAATACATATTGAAATATAATATACTACATTTCAACATGCGTTTTAACATTTTTTGTTTATTCTTAAAATTATGCTAAATTCTTTTATTTTCTGGGTTAGTAAAAGCATTAGATGCAAAATGCATTAATAATATTAAAGAAAATATTCAATTAAAAACAACGTATTAGAAATACCTTTCTGTGAAAGAATTCTTTCATTCAAATTATTTTATTGGAAAATATATCTTAAAATCGAACTTTTATTTTTAAAATTGTACGTTTATTTGTATATGTTAATAGTGTTATATTATAAAATATATATTGAAATATAATATACTACATTTCAACATGAATTTTAACTTTTTTTGTTTTTTGTAAAATTATGCTAAATTCTTTTATCATCTGGGTTAGTAAAAGCATTACATGCAAAATGCATTAGAAATATTAAAGAAAATATTTAATTTGAAACAACATATTAGAAATACGGTTCTGCGAAAGAATGCTTACATTCAAATTACTTTATTGGAAAATATATCTTAAAATCGAACTCTTATTTTTAAAATTATACATTTATTTTAATTTTAATATATTCCAATACTCGTATATTATAAAATACATATTGAAATATAATATACTAAATTTCAATATAAATTTAGCATTTTTTCAGTAAAAAATTTGTTAAATTCTTTTATGTTCCGGGTTAGTCAAAGCATTATATGCAAAATGCTTTAGAAATATTAAAGAAGATATTCAATTAGAAACAACATATAGGAAAACCTTTCTTCGAAAGAGTGCTTACATTCGAATTACTTTATTTGAAAATATATTTTAAAATCTAGCTGTTATTTTTAAAATTCTAAGTTTATTTGAATTTTAATATATTTCAATACTGTTATATTATAAAATACATAATTAAATATAATATACTAAATTTCAATTTGCATTTTAACATTTTTCATTTTTCAGTAAAAAAAAAATTATGTTAAATTCTTTTATCTTTCGGGTGAGTCAAAGCATTAGATGCAAAATTCTTTAGAAATATTAAAGTAAATATTCAATTTTGAAACGTTATTTTCTTTTCTTTGGGAGAGAATATCTTTAAAATTATTTCCCCATCACTAAAATTCCTATCGTATCCTGTCCTTTATACTACCATAGTGAACATACAGTATACAGAGTTGGTAATTTCTCTGGTCACAATTAAAATATATTCCACTCTATATTTGCATTCCTCTTTAAATGTATTTGAAAATATATACTACTTAGGATTGGTTATTGTGTATATTATTACAAATTCAACACTTGATGATGATCTTAAGCATTAGGAACTACGTTAACATTTGATAGCGGATCTCTTGAGTTTCAGTTTACTCAACTCTCTGCTAAGATCTAGATTTACGTACATGTGGTATAGTAGTTAGCGTGTCGCACTTGTACTAAATTAAGTTTACCGCCTGTGTGATGCTCCAGTAATAAATGGGTCAAAACACCAACGGTATTGTATAAGGTGATGATTAGTAAAGATATATGTCTCCACATTTTGAAAAAATACTTTTGGCTTTTATCCCCGCAATTTTTATTACAATATGCATTTAAATCATGTTGTTTCTCTTTCATTTATATATATTTGAATGACATAAAAAACACATTTCAAAACATGTTGTAAACAGTTTTATCTCCAAATAAATTACTAATAGCTTAGATATGTATTAAGAAAACCTATTGTCACGAATATCAAAATAATGACACGATTTGGTTAAACCTACAAATGGATTCATTACAATAGAATGAACTCACTTGAGAACAGAACGGAAAACTGACCCTAAGTTATGGGACTCGGCTTTTATATACAACCAAAATATTCGAGAAATATCTAGTTGGAACAGCAAAGGGAGTTCTAGATTTTGGACAAATAATGAATAACGTTATTAAAATTCCAGTCTTTAGATAAAATGCATTGACTGAGAGAAGAATCAGTGACTAATGGATCCGAGCTGTTTCGAATATCGTTGCTATCGGGGTTCCAATTCATGACTTTGTGGTGTCCAGACTTTGCAACTCCATGGTGAGCAGCCGACTCACACACAACTCTACAACTCAACTCTACCGCATGCGCAAAGATTACCAGAGACAAAAAGTTGGATAGGTCGGATGAGGATGCTCACGATTAACGCTGTCTCGCGTACTTCTATTATTTTATGTGTGAATGAATATGTTACCAAATACACGGATCCCATTCTTTGTAATTAAATTTTTAATTATAATTTAATCTTGGTTACTTGATCTCGTTTTTTTGTGGTTTTTTTTCGTCAGTATGTAAATAATTTTAAAGTTTACGAAATCAAGAAGTATAAAGGGAGGTACTTTACGTGCACCTTTTTGCCTGTTGTTTTTGCTTTTGTTATTGCCTGGTGATGCCTGTTGCTCGTCGTGTTTTTGTTCCAATATAGTTTTTCCCCCATCAGGTAAATTGCATAATGCCATACTTGCTAGAATGTTGAATTGGAAGCTTTAGTTTAGAACTGTTTTATCTGAGATTATCTGAGAACTGTTTTGAATGTTTTGTTTAACTGTTTTATTTACGCTGTTTTTGAGAAAGGAAAAATAAACTTTGATGTTTTTGAACTTGCTGATCGTTTCTTTCAAACAGAATAAATGTTTATAGAGTTAAATGGAGTCAGTCATCGTTCACCTTAGTGATGACCCTGTGATGTTGATCAGGACAATATTTCGTGTTTCACTGTGATGTAGTGTCCAGACTTTGTGACTCCATGGTGAGCCGCCGACTCCCACGCAACTCTACAACTCAACTCTAACGCTCGAGCAAAGTTTACAAGAGACAAAGAGTTGGATCGGTCGGATGAGGATGCTCACGATCAACGCTCTCGCGCGTGCTTCTATTATTTTATGTGTGAATGAATAAATGTTTATAGAGTTAAATGGAGTCAGTCATCATTCACCTTAGTGATGACCTTGTGAGGCTGATCAGGACAATATTTCGTGTTTCACTGTGATGTGGTATCCAGACTTTGCGACTCCATAGTGAGCCGCCGACTCCCACGCAACTCTACAACTCAACTCTAAAGCGCTCGCAAAGCTTACAAGAGACAAAGAGTTGGATCGGTCGGATGAGGATGCTCACGATCAACGCTCTCGCGCGTACTTCTATTATTTTATGTGTGAATGAATAAATGTTTATAGAGTTAAATGGAGTGAGTCATCATTTACATTAGTGATGACCCCGTGATGTTGATCAGAACAATATTTCGTGTTTCACTGTGATGTGGTGTCCTGACTTTGCTACTCCGTGGTGAGCCGCCGACTCCCACGCAACTCTACAACTCAACTCTAAAGCGCTCGCAAAGCTTACAAGAGACAAAGAGTTGGATCGGTCGGATGAGGATGCTCACGATCAACGCTCTCGCGCGTACTTCTATTATTTTATGTGTGAATGAATAAATGTTTATAGAGTTAAATGGAGTGAGTCATCATTTACATTAGTGATGACCCCGTGATGTTGATCAGAACAATATTTCGTGTTTCACTGTGATGTGGTGTCCTGACTTTGCGACTCCGTGGTGAGCCGCCGACTCCCACGCAACTCTACAACTCAACTCTAAAGCGCTCGCAAAGCTTACGAGAGACAAAGAGTTGGATCGGTCGGATGAGGATGCTCCCGATCAACGATCTCGCGCGTACTTCTATTATTTTATGTGTGAATGAATAAATGTTTATAGAGTTAAATGGAGTGAGTCATCATTTACATTAGTGATGACCCCGTGATGTTGATCAGAACAATATTTCGTGTTTCACTGTGATGTGGTGTCCTGACTTTGCGACTCCGTGGTGAGCCGCCGACTCCCACGCAACTCTACAACTCAACTCTAAAGCGCTCGCAAAGCTTACAAGAGACAAAGAGTTGGATCGGTCGGATGAGGATGCTCACGATCAACGATCTCGCGAGTACTTCTATTATTTTATGTGTGAATGAATAAATGTTTATAGAGTTAAATGGAGTGAGTCATCATTTACATTAGTGATGACCCCGTGATGTTGATCAGAACAATATTTCGTGTTTCACTGTGATGTGGTGTCCTGACTTTGCTACTCCGTGGTGAGCCGCCGACTCCCACGCAGCTCTACAACTCAACTCTAAAGCGCTCGCAAAGCTTACAAGAGACAAAGAGTTGGATCGGTCGGATGAGGATGCTCACGATCAACGATCTCGCGAGTACTTACTTCTATTATTTTATGTGTGAATGAATAAATGTTTATAGAGTTAAATGGAGTATTATCATTTACATTAGTGATGACGTGATGTTGATCAGAACAATATTTCGTGCTTCACTGTGATGTGGTGTCCTGACTTTGAACTCCGTGGTGAGCCGCCGACTCCCACGCAACTCTACAACTCACTCTAAAGCGCTCGCAAAGCTTACAAGAGACAATTGGATCGGTCGGATGAGGATGCTCACGATCAACGATCTCGCGCGTACTTCTATTATTTTATGTGTGAATGAATAAATGTTTATAGAGTTAAATGGAGTGAGTCATCATTTACATTAGTGATGACCCCGTGATGTTGATCAGAACAATATTTCGTGTTTCACTGTGATGTGGTGTCCTGACTTTGAGACTCCGTGGTGAGCCGCCGACTCCCACGCAACTCTACAACTCAACTCTAAAGCGCTCGCAAAGCTTACAAGAGACAAAGAGTTGGATCGGTCGGATGAGGATGCTCACGATCAACGATCTCGCGAGTACTTCTATTATTTTATGTGTGAATGAATAAATGTTTATAGAGTTAAATGGAGTGAGTCATCATTTAAATTAGTTGATGACCCCGTGATTGATCAGAACAATATTTCGTGTTTCACTGTGATGTGGTGTCCTGACTTTGCTACTCCGTTGAGCCCGCCGACTCACGCAACTCTACAACTCAACTCTAAAGCGCTCGCAAATTACAAGAGACAAAGAGTTGGATCGGTCGGATGAGGATGCTCACGATCAACGATCTCGCGCTTACTTCTATTATTTTATGTGTGAATGAATAAATGTTTATAGAGTTAAATGGAGTGAGTCTCATTTACATTAGTGATGACCCTGTGATGTTGATCAGAACAATATTTCGTGTTTCACTGTGATGTGGTGTCCAGACTTTGCGACTCCATGGTGAGCCGCCTACTCCCACGCAACTCTACAACTCAACTCTAAAGCGCTCGCAAAGCTTACAAGAGACAAAGAGTTGGATCGGTCGGATGATGCTCACGATCAACGATCTCGCGAGTACTTCTATTATTTTATGTGTGAATGAATAAATGTTTATAGAGTTAAATGGAGTGAGTCATCATTTACATTAGTGTTGACCCGTGATGTTGATCAGAACAATATTTCGTGTTTCACTGTGATGTAGTGTCCTGACTTTGCTACTCCGTGGTGAGCCTCCGACTCCCACGCAACTCTACAACTCAACTCTAAAGCGCTCGCAAAGCTTACAAGAGACAAAGAGTTGGATCGGTCGGATGAGGATGCTCACGATCAACGCTCTCGCGCGTACTTCTATTATTTTATGTGTGAATGAATAAATGTTTATAGAGTTAAATGGAGTGAGTCATCATTTACATTAGTGATGACCCCGTGATGTTGATCAGAACAATATTTCGTGTTTCACTGTGATGTGGTGTCCTGACTTTGCTACTCCGTGGTGAGCCGCCGACTCCCACGCAACTCTACAACTCAACTCTAAAGCGCTCGCAAAGCTTACAAGAGACAAAGAGTTGGATCGGTCGGATGAGGATGCTCACGATCAACGCTCTCGCGCGTACTTCTATTATTTTATGTGTGAATGAATAAATGTTTATAGAGTTAAATGGAGTGAGTCATCATTTACATTAGTGATGACCCCGTGATGTTGATCAGAACAATATTTCGTGTTTCACTGTGATGTGGTGTCCTGACTTTGCTACTCCGTGGTGAGCCGCCGACTCCCACGCAACTCTACAACTCAACTCTAAAGCGCTCGCAAAGCTTACAAGAGACAAAGAGTTGGATCGGTCGGATGAGGATGCTCACGATCAACGATCTCGCGAGTACTTCTATTATTTTATGTGTGAATGAATAAATGTTTATAGAGTTAAATGGAGTGAGTCATCATTTACATTAGTGATGACCCCCGTGATGTTGATCAGAACAATATTTCGTGTTTCACTGTGATGTGGTGTCCTGACTTTGCGACTCCGTGGTGAGCCGCCGACTCCCACGCAACTCTACAACTCAACTCTAAAGCGCTCGCAAAGCTTACAAGAGACAAAGAGTTGGATCGGTCGGATGAGGATGCTCACGATCAACGCTCTCGCGCGTACTTCTATTATTTTATGTGTGAATGAATAAATGTTTATAGAGTTAAATGGAGTGAGTCATCATTTACATTAGTGATGACCCCGTGATGTTGATCAGAACAATATTTCGTGTTTCACTGTGATGTGGTGTCCTGACTTTGCGACTCCGTGGTGAGCCGCCGACTCCCACGCAACTCTACAACTCAACTCTAAAGCGCTCGCAAAGCTTACGAGAGACAAAGAGTTGGATCGGTCGGATGAGGATGCTCACGATCAACGCTCTCGCGCGTACTTCTATTATTTTATGTGTGAATGAATAAATGTTTATAGAGTTAAATGGAGTGAGTCATCATTTACATTAGTGATGACCCCGTGATGTTGATCAGAACAATATTTCGTGTTTCACTGTGATGTGGTGTCCTGACTTTGCGACTCCGTGGTGAGCCGCCGACTCCCACGCAACTCTACAACTCAACTCTAAAGCGCTCGCAAAGCTTACAAGAGACAAAGAGTTGGATCGGTCGGATGAGGATGCTCACGATCAACGATCTCGCGAGTACTTCTATTATTTTATGTGTGAATGAATAAATGTTTATAGAGTTAAATGGAGTGAGTCATCATTTACATTAGTGATGACCCCGTGATGTTGATCAGAACAATATTTCGTGTTTCACTGTGATGTGGTGTCCTGACTTTGCGACTCCGTGGTGAGCCGCCGACTCCCACGCAACTCTACAACTCAACTCTAAAGCGCTCGCAAAGATTACAAGAGACAAAGAGTTGGATCGGTCGGATAAGGATGCTCACGATCAACGATCTCGCGAGTACTTCTATTATTTTATGTGTGAATGAATAAATGTTTATAGAGTTAAATGGAGTGAGTCATCATTTACATTAGTGATGACCCCGTGATGTTGATCAGAACAATATTTCGTGTTTCACTGTGATGTGGTGTCCTGACTTTGCGACTCCGTGGTGAGCCGCCGACTCCCACGCAACTCTACAACTCAACTCTAAAGCGCTCGCAAAGCTTACAAGAGACAAAGAGTTGGATCGGTCGGATGAGGATGCTCACGATCAACGCTCTCGCGCGTACTTCTATTATTTTATGTGTGAATGAATAAATGTTTATAGAGTTAAATGGAGTGAGTCATCATTTACATTAGTGATGACCCCGTGATGTTGATCAGAACAATATTTCGTGTTTCACTGTGATGTGGTGTCCTGACTTTGCTACTCCGTGGTGAGCCTCCGACTCCCACGCAACTCTACAACTCAACTCTAAAGCGCTCGCAAAGATTACAAGAGACAAAGAGTTGGATCGGTCGGATGAGGATGCTCACGATCAACGCTCTCGCGCGTACTTCTATTATTTTATGTGTGAATGAATAAATGTTTATAGAGTTAAATGGAGTGAGTCATCATTTACATTAGTGATGACCCCGTGATCTTGATCAGAACAATATTTCGTACTTCACTGTGATATGGTGTCCAGAATTTGCGTCACCATGGTGAGCTGCCGACCTCCACGCAACTCTACAACTCAACTCTAACGCTCGCGCAAAGCTTACAAGAGACAAAGAATTGAATCGGTCGGATGAGGACCCTCACAGTCAACGCTCTCGAGCGTACTTCTATTATTTTATGTGTGAATGAATGAATGTTTATAAAGGTAAATGGAGTCAGTCATCCTTCACCTAAACCTCTTTATTGCGGCAATATTTCATAATTTTAAATTATTGAATATTTTACCAATAATCTTTAACGATTGTTGTAAGAGCTACGATTAAACATTGCAATAGCTTAAATCAATCTTTTACTCATTTCCTCTAAATTTGGAAAAATAAGAAAATATCAAAAATGGTACCATAACCACATTCGCCTTCAGCAATAAATTAAGAAAATGCAAAATGATTAAATATATCGATTGCTTAAATACCTGATACTGCTCCGTGCCTTGTGGTTGAGTGAGAGTGCGTCCCAGAGGTTTCTTTTCACCACTTGATACTCCTAGTTTGGATAAAAAATAGTAAATCAATATTTTTTTTAATTCGGAAACACTTTCTTCTCTGCATAATAATCATTTATTTCATACAGATAACTAGCGCTCCCATATGAAAACTCTTGCATATAAAAACCTAAGCAATTTTAACCATCAATTTTAACCATTAACCAATTAACCTAAGCAATTTTAAAGAGTTAAAATTTTAAGCAACAATATTGTATGTACCATAAAATGCAGTAACAATAACATCGCAATAAACGTTGTAATAACATTTTATATAGCACAAACTGCAAATTCAACTTAAGTAAGGAAGAAATAAAGAGAGATAGTAGGAAGATAGTTATTTCGTTGTTCACTGCGAGTGACAAAATATCTATCTGCGTACTTTATTTGTGCCTTACCTGAGTTGCCTTTACATTTTATACCATAGACCGGCACAAATGTTTTATCTTATAAATTTATCTTATAACAAACAAAAAAAATAGTTAAAATAAATGTATGTGGAAATACATAATTTGTTGTTCTCTTAATCTTCTATAGACATTTTGACATATAAAGAACACATTTCCAATTAATATTGATTTCTTTTAATATTTTCTACGAATGCTAAGAATAGTAAGAACTAAGTTTTATAACAAAGGCTAAATAGTATCCTGTAAATATAAACTGATTATATTATCTGTAAAAGAAATACATATAAAAAGTTTTTAATAAACCTATTTTTAAATAATAGTTTAAAACAGAAAATATTCAACAAACATTATATCTTATATAATCGTTTCAAAAACAATTTGTATTTTCTGCTGCAAGGTAAATCACATTTACATATATTATTTTCAATATACTAAACTTGGCAGGTAATTTAAAAACAAAATAAATAATTTATGAACGTTCATTATCCCTATATCTAACCATTGTCTTTTAAACTTTTATGTTTTGTCTTAGGTAGTTTCATCCATTTTAAATCAAAAAAAGATGGCTTTAAAAATGAATGCTTATCTACATAGTTTTACGAGATATGTATTGTCATAATACTTTGATATACTAGAATATTTGATAGAACAAACTACAGTGCCAGTGTACACTCAAGAGCCAAAACATGATGATCCCCCCTACAGTTTGCAATGAACTCGCCTGGATGACGTGGAAGGCAAGTGATCAGGTGGAAGGGGTATTTAACTGCTTCTAGAGAATCTGAAGTATCAATCTTTCACTTACTTCTGTGTGTGATGGGAAAGGCTGCAGATCTAAGCCATTTTAATAGAAAGCAGATTGTGATGGCTCGAAGGCTCGGAACAAGTATTTACGAAACTGCACGACTTGTGGATTGTTCGCGATCTAAAATTGTTAGTGCTTATGCAAAGTTGATGAATGACGGGGAAACCATCAGTAGACGACATGGTGTTGGACGTCCACACGCTATCAAAGAAAAAGGTCGTCGGAGACTGTCTCGCATGGTGAA
>CM063500.1:54754603-54757103 GCA_032207245.1 Pardosa pseudoannulata
GGTATCAAATTTTTACTGTGTTTCCCCTTTGTAAAAGAAAACTGGTGTTAATGTTGTAAGTACGTTACAACAAATAGAAAACCCAAACAATTAGGGATAACACAAATGGGATATTACTAAATTAAATGAGAGAGATTAAGGTTTAAAATCAATCGATTTAACAAACATCACTAATTTGACTCTAGCCGATTTCGCTTATGAATGTCTCATTAATTATCTCAAAAATACTAAAAGCAATAAAATATGAAAAATTAAAACAGGGGATGTTTTAATTTTTGGTTATAATATAAAATTCAAACAATCGCAACTCCTATAAATTTCTCTGGAAAAGAATGCCAAGCAATGAAATTATGAACAGAGCTCTAATTTTCGAGACATACATCTAGATAAGATACACACTACTAGACATATCCCTTTCTCTAGTGTTCTATAAATAGAAGTGTAGTAATGCATTTTCATTGTCAGCACCTTTATATAAGTTGAAGCTCTTAAATAAGGTAATGCCTCTAGGTGTTTTTTTCGAAATTCATATTTCAGGTAGTATATAGATAAAATTTATACGCAGATTGTACTAAATTTTTAATTTTGTAAATGTGTGGAGAACAATTTTAAATCATACAGAAACTGCACAGAAAATATGGGTACTTACTTTATATATGCAATGAAAATGCAATTAAAATTATAAAGTAAAATAATCAAAATATTTAAAACAGTATACAAAAATTTTATTCAACAAAATACAAAAACATTCTTGGTTTTAATTTTGCATATTTTATTGCTTTTAATATTTACGACATAATAACTGAGATATTTGTAAGTGCAGTTATCTAAAACGAAAGTACAATGCTTTCATACGTCACATAATTTTAATAATTAATCCTTTTTTGATTTATAATTTATTTAGGGTGTCCCTAATTGTTTGGATTATCTATTTTTATTTCCATTGGTTTAACTCAAGATTCAGATAAGCTATATATACCACCTGAAATATGAATTTCGAAAAAAACACCTGGAGGCCTTACCTTATTTAAGAGCTTCAACTTATATAAAGGTGCTGACAATGAAAATGCATTACTACACTTCTATTTATAGAACACTACAGAAAGGAATATGTCTAGTAGTGTGTATCTTATCTAGATGTCTGTCTCGAAACACTAGAGCTCTGTTTATAATATCATTGCGTGGTATTTTTTCGTCGGAATTCCGATTGTTTGGATTTTGGATGAAAACATTCCTGCTTTTAATTTTGCATATTTTATTGCTTTTAATATTTTTGAGATAATTATTGAGATATTTGCAAAGTGCAACTATCTAAAATGAAAGTAAAGTTCTCTCATACGTCTCATAATTTTAATACATAATCCTTTTCTTTTATTTATAATTTATTTAGGGTGTCCCTAATTGTTTGGGATTATCTATTTTTATTTTCATAGGTTTAATCGAGGATTCAGATAAGCTATCTATACCACCTGAAATATATATGTTGAAAATAACACCTGGAAGCTTTACCTAGCTTCAACTTATATAAAGTTGCTGACAATGAAAATGCATTACTACACTTCTATTTATAGAACACTAGAGAAAGGAATATGTCTAGTAGTGTGTATCTTATCTAGATGTCTGTCTCGAAACACTAGAGCTCTGTTTATAATATCATTGCGTGGTATTTTTTCGTCGGAATTCCGATTGTTTGGATTTTGGATGAAAACATTCCTGCTTTTAATTTTGCATATTTTATTGCTTTTAATATTTTTGAGATAATTATTGAGATATTTGCAAAGTGCAACTATCTAAAATGAAAGTAAAGTTCTCTCATACGTCTCATAATTTTAATACATAATCCTTTTCTTTTATTTATAATTTATTTAGATTGTCCCTAATTGTTTGGAATTATCTATTTTTATTTTCATATGTTTAAGCGGTGATTCAGATAAGCTATATATACCACCTGAAATATATATGTTGAAAATAACACCTGGAAGCTTTACCTAGCTTCAACTTATATAAAGTTGCTGACAATGAAAATGCATTACTACACTTCTATTTATAGAACACTAGAGAAAGGAATATGTCTAGTAGTGTGTATCTTATCTAGATGTCTGTCTCGAAACACTAGAGCTCTGTTTATAATATCATTGCGTGGTATTTTTTCGTCGGAATTCCGATTGTTTGGATTTTGGATGAAAACATTCCTGATTTTAATTTTGCATATTTTATTGCTTTTAATATTTTTGAGATAATTATTGAGATATTTGCAAAGTGCAACTATCTAAAATGAAAGTAAAGTTCTCTCATACGTCTCATAATTTTAATACATAATCCTTTTCTTTTATTTATAATTTATTTAGATTGTCCCTAATTGTTTGGAATTATCTATTTTTATTTTCATATGTTTAAGCGGTGATTCAGATAAGCTATATATACCACCTGAAATATATATGTTGAAAATAACACCTGGAAGCTTTACCTAGCTTCAACTTATATAAAGTTGCTGACAATG
>CM063500.1:54762103-54789603 GCA_032207245.1 Pardosa pseudoannulata
TTTTTGTATGTAAAAAAAAGTCAAAATATAAAACCGCAAAATTATAGGAAGAAATGAAAAAATATGAAATCTATTAATCTATTACACTTTTATGCCTAAAGTCTACCCTATATTTTGCATACTCATCTTAATCTTTATAAGATCTAATTAGATTTTATATCCTACTATTATTTCAAAGCTTCCAAAAGCAATGTCGACAAAATAATGCTAACGAATGTATTAATCTCTACTAAGCCGTACAGCCTTCGCAAACTCGAAAATTTCGAAAATATCAAAGGCAGCCTAATAGAGGGAAAATCCGGCTCGAAATATTTACTCTTTTAATCCAGGGCATCTGCAACCAAGTCAGCGTTGTAATATCTCATTCTCTCTTTCTTATCTGATTACGGTGTGTAATATTTTATCCGGCTGGAAGGAGGAATTAGCGATAAACGAGATAATATGATCTTTTAACGTTCCCCGCTGCGAATTCAGCTGTGTTGCAGGCAGGCATTTATTCATGTAATACTACGTGGGCAGAGAAAATTACTTAATTAAAATTAATATTCGTTTAGATTCCTATTTTTTTTCTTCTTTAATCACTGGGTTTTCGGTTTTGCGAGCTTTTAGCTATCACATTTATTTACTAGCATATTACCCGTCAGATGACGGGATCAGTAAAAGTTTTAATTTACGAGAATTGTAAAATATCTTATATCGCAATTAAAAAATTAGTTTGTTTTTTGGCTGAGAATTATCTTGTATCAAATTTTAATCAATGATTAAATTTAAAATTATCGTATAGGTACCCAGCCCGTCACATGACCTAAGATTTAAAAAAAAATAAAAGCAAAATAATATGTATGTTAACTAATATATTAATATCTACTAATCTGTACTACCAACACATTTTATTATACTGTAAAAATATGCAATAAAATACTCAGATCTAATCGGAAGATATTTATTATTTTAATCCCTGTTACTTATATAGATTAGATAAAAATATTAAATTGAAAATTTTAGTATTAAATTAAATTTTAGTTTCATTTCTTTCTATAATGAAAGAAATGAAACTAAAATATTCAATCTATTAATCTATTACAGTTTTAGGCCTAAAATTTGCACCCTTTTATGAATACTCATCTTAATCCTTATAAGTTCTAATTAGAAATATATCCAACTGTTGCTCCAAATCTTTCAAAAAATAAAAGCAAAGAAATGTTAAAGTTAACGTATATATTAATCTCTACTAATCCGTACTACCAACGCATTTCCTTATACAGAATTAACATGCAATAAGATACTCAGATCTAAATCGGAAGATATTTTAATCCATGTAACTTATGTAGATTAGATAAAAATATTAAAATAAAAAAATTAAAGAAGAAATGAGACTAGAAATATTAAATCTATTAACTTATTATTCCTTAAAGCTTAAAATCTGCACTATATTTTCCTTTTTTATCTTAATCCTTATAAGATCTATTTAGAAATATACAATGTTCATAAACAATGTAGACGTATATATAATTCTCTACTAAATCGTACTTCTACGATAGAATAAAAATATGCAATAAAATACGCAGATGTGAAGCGAAAGATATATTACTTTAATCCATGTAATTTATATAGATGAAAATGTGGAAACCAAATAACGCAAAATTATAAAAGAAATGAAACTAGAAATATTAAATCAATTACCCTATTACTTCTTAAAGCTTAAAATCTACACTATATATTGCATTTTCATCTTAATCCTTATAAGATCTAATTAGAAATATATCCCCCTATTATTCAAAAACAATGTAGACGTATGCATTAATCTCTACTAAGCCGTTCTGCCAACACATTTCATTATGTAATAATTATACTCAATAAGGATTATAAGCAGATTTGAGGTGTGAGATATATAATTTTAATCAGTGTAACTTATATAGATTAGATGAATATGTCCAAAACAAAAAAAAGCAAAACTATAGGAAAAAATAAAACTAGAAATATTAAATCTATTACCCTCTTACTCTTTAAAGCTTAAAATCTCCACTATATTTTGCCTATTCCTTTTAATAGTTTAAAGATCTAATAAGATTTAATATCCCATTATTATTTCAAAGCTTTAAAAAACAATGTAGACAAAATGATGTAGACGTATATATTAATCTCTACTAAACCTTACTGCCAACACATTTCACTGTAGAATAATTAATATGCAATAAAATACGCAGATGTGAAAGGAGAGAAATATAATTTTAATCCATGTAATTTATATAGATTAGATGAAAACATCCAAGTTATAAAATACAAAATTATAGAAAGAAATGAAACAAGAAATATTAAATCTATTACGCTATTATTTCTTAAAGCTTAAAACCTGAACTACGTTTTGAATACTCATCTTAATCCTAATAATATCTAATTAAATTTTATATCCCTCTATTATTTCAAAGCTTCCAAAAACAATGTAGACAATATAATGTTACCATATGTATTAATCTCTACTACTAAACCTTACAGCCATCGAAAACTCGAAAATTTCGAATATATCAAAGGCAGCCTAATGCGGCTCGAAATATTTACTCTTTTAATCCAAGGCTTCTGCAACCAAGTCAGCGTTGTAATATCTCATTCTCTCTTTCTTATCTGATTACGGGGTGTAATATTTTATCCGGCTGGAAGGAGGAATTAGCGATAAACGAGATAATATGATCTTTTCCCGTTCCCAGCTGCGAATTGAGCTGTATTGCAGGCAGGCATTTATTCATGTAATACTACGTGGCAGACAAAAATATTTAATGAAAATTAATATTCGTTTAGATTCTTATTTTTTTTTCTTTAATCAGTGGGTTTTCGGTTTTGCTGGCTTTTAGCTATCATATTTATTTACTAGGATATAACCCGTCAGATGACGGGATCAGTAAAATTTTTAATTTTCAAGAATTGTAAAATACCTTATGACGCAGTGGAAAAAATGGTCCGTTTTTTTGGCTGAGAATTATTTTGTAACAAAATATAATCGATGATTAAATTTAAAATTATCGCATAGGCACCTAGCCCGTCACATGACAAAGCTTTCCAAAAAATAAAAGCAAAAGAATGTTAATGTTAACTAATATATTATTCTCTACTATTCCGTAGTACCAACACATTTCATTATACATTGAAAATATGCAATAAAATATTCAGATCTAAATCGTACGATATTTATTATTTTAATCTATGTAACTTATATAAATTAGATAAATATGTTAAATTGAAAAATTATAGACAGAAATGGAACTGGAAATTTTAAATCTATTAATCTATTACACTTTTAGGCCTAAAATGTGCACTATATTTTGCATACTCATTTTAGTCCTCATAGCATCTAATTAGAAATATATCCCACTGTTATTTTAAAGCTTTCAAAAAAATAAATAAAATAGTTTTAACTTTAACATATATATTAATCTCTACTCAACCGTACTATTAACACATTTCTTATGCACTAAAAAAATGCAATAATATACTCAGATCTAAAGCGAAATATATTTATTATTTTAATCCATGTAAGTTATATAAATTATATAAAAATATTAAAATGAAAACAAAATTATAGATAGAAATGAAACTAGAAATATAAAACCTGTTAATCTATTACACATTTAGGCTTAAAATATGCACTTTATTTTTCATAATCATTTTAATCCTTGTAAGATCTAATTAGATTTTATATTCCTTTGTTATTTCAAAACTTCCAAAAACAATGTAGACAGCATAATGTAAACGTTAACGTATATAACTATTTCTACTAAACCGTACTACCAGAACATTTCATTATATAGTAAAAATATGCGACAAAATACTCAGAGCTTAAGCGGAAGGTATTTATTATATTAATCCATGTACTTACATAGATTAGATAAAAATATTAAAATCAAAAAATGAAAAATTATAGAAAGAAATGAAACTAGAAATATCAAATCTATTAACCTATAAATCCTTAAAGCTCGAAATCTGTGCTACATTTTACATATTCATCTTAATCCTTATAAGATCTAAATAAAAGTAAAATCTTTAAAAAACAATCTACACGTATATAATTATCTCTACTAAACGGTACTAACAACACATTTCACTGTAGAATAAAAAATATACAATAAAATACGGTGATGTGTAGAGGAAGATATTTATTATTTTAATCCATGTAGTTTATATATTAGATGTAGATTAGATTAAAATGTCTAAACTAAAAACGCAAAATTAAAAAAGAAATGAAACTAAAAATATTAAATCTATTAACCTATTACTCCTTAATGCTTAAGATCTGCGCTTTAGTTTGTATTTTCATCTTAGTCCTTATAATATCCAATTAGAAATATATCCCACTAATATTTAAAAACATTCAAAAACAATGTACACGTATATATTAATCTCTACTGAACCGTACTGCCAACATATTTCACTATACAATAAATATATGCAATAAAATACTCAGATATGAAGGAAAATATACTTATTATTTTAATCCATATAGTTTATATAGATTAGATGAAGATATCAAAAGAAAGCACCGCAAAATTATAGAAAGAAATTAAACTAGAAATATTAAATATATTAAACTATTATTCTTTAAAGCTTAAAATCTGCAACATATTTTGCATTTTTATGTTAATCCTTATAAGATCTAATTAGATTTTATATCCCTCTATTATTTGAAAGCTTCCAAAAACAATGTAGACAAAATAATGTTAACGTGTGTATTAATCTCTACTAAACCGTACCGCCATCGCAAACTCGAAAATTTCGAAAATATCAAAGGCAACCTAATGCGGCTCGAAATATTTACTCTTTTAATCCAGGGCTTCTGCAACCAAGTCAGCGTTGTAATATCTCATTCTCTCTTTCTTATCTGATTACGGCGTGTAATATTTTATCCGGCTGGAAGGAGGAATTAGCGATAAACGAAATAATATGATCTTTTCCCGTTCCCCGCTGCGAATTGAGCTGTGTTGCAGGCAGGCATTTATTCATGTAATACTACGTGGGCAGAGAAAAATACTTAATGAAAATTAATATTCGTTTAGATTCCTATTTTTTTTCTTCTTTAATCACTGGGTTTTCGGTTTTGCGAGCTTTTAGCTATCATATTTCTTTACTAGCATATGACCCGTCAGATGACGGGATCAGTAAAAGTTTTAATTTACGAGAATTGTAAAGTAACTTATATCGCAATTAAAAAATTAGTTTGTTTTTTGGCTGAGAATTATCTTGTATCAAATTTTAATCAATGATTAAATTTAAAATTATCGTATAGGTACCCAGCCCGTCATGTGACCAAAGATTTAAAAAAAAATAAAAGCAAAAGAATGTGTATGTTAACTAATATATTAATCTCTACTAATCTGTACTACCAACACATTTTATTATACTGTAAAAATATGCAATAAAATACTCAGATCTAATCGGAAGATATTTATTATTTTAATCCCTGTTACTTATATAGATTAGATAAAAATATTAAATTGAAAATTTTAGTATTAAATTAAATTTTAGTTTCATTTCTTTCTATAATGAAAGAAATGAAACTAAAATATTCAATCTATTAATCTATTACACTTTTAGGCCTAAAATTTGCACCATTTTATGAATACGCATCTTAATCCTTATAAGTTCTAATTAGAAATATATCCAACTGTTGATCCAAATCTTTCAAAAAATAAAAGCAAAAGAATGTTAAAGTTAACGTATATATTAATCTCTACTAATCCGTACTACCAACGCATTTCCTTATACAGTATTAACATGCAATAAGATACTCAGATCTAAATCGGAAGATATTTTAATCCATGTAACTTATGTAGATTAGATAAAAATATTAAAATAAAAAAATGAAAGAAGAAATGAGACTAGAAATATTAAATCTATTAACTTATTATTTCTTAAAGCTTAAAATCTGCACTATATTTTCCTTTTTTATCTTAATCGTTATAAGATCTAATTAGAAATACACAATGTCCATAAACAATGTAGACGTATATATTAATCTCTACGAAACCATACTACCACTATACAATAAAAATATGCAATAAAATACGCAGATGTGAAGCGAAAGATATATTATTTTAATCCATGTAATTTATATAGATGAAAATGTGGAAACCAAATAACGCAAAATTATAGAAAAAAATTAAACTAGAAATATTAAATCAATTACCCTATTACTTCTTAAAGCTTAAAATCTACACTATATATTGCATTTTCATCTTAATCCTTATAAGATCTAATTAGAAATATATCCCCCTATTATTCAAAAATAATGTAGACTTATATATAAATCTCTACTAAGCCGTTCTGCCAACACATTTCCCTATATAATAATTATACTCAATAAAGATTATATGCAGATGTGAGGTGAGAGAGATATAAATTTAATGCGTGTAACTTATATAGATTAGATGAATATGTCCAAAACAAAAAAAGCAAAACTATAGAAAAAAATAAAACTAGAAATATTAAATCTATTACCCTCTTACTCTTTAAAGCTTAAAATCTCCACTATATTTTGCCTATTCCTTTTAATAGTTATAAGATCTAATTAGATTTAATATCCCACTATTATTTCAAAGCTTTAAAAAACAATGTAGACAAAATGATGTAGACGTATATATTAATCTCTACTAAACCTTACTGCCAACACATTTCACTGTAGAATAATTAATATGCAATAAAATAATCAGATGTGAAGGGAGAGAAATATAATTTTAATCCATGTAATTTATATAGATTCGATGAAAACATCCAAGCTATAAAACACAAAATTATAGAAAGAAATGAAACAAGAAATATTAAATCTATTACGCTATTATTTCTTAAAGCTTAAAATCTGCCCTACATTTTTCATACTTATCTTAATCCTTATAAGATCTAATTAGATTTTATATCCCTCTACTATTTCAAAGCTTCCAAAAACAATGTAGACAAAATAATGTTGACGTATGTATTAATCTCTACTAAACCGTACCGCCATCGCAAACTCGAAAATTTCGAAAATATCAAAGGTAGCCTAATGCGGCTCGAAATATTTACTCTTTTAATCCAGGGCTTCTGCAACCAAGTCGGCGTTGTAATATCTCATTCTCTTTTTCTTATCTGATTACGGTGTGTAATAATTTATCCGGCTGGAAGGAGGAATTAGCGATAAACGAGATAATATGATCTTTTCCCTTTTTCCCGCTGCGAATTGAACTGTGTTGCAGGCAGGCATTTATTCGTGTAATACTACGTGGGCAGAGAAAAATACTTAATGAAAATTAATATTCGTTTAGATTCCTATTTCTTTTTTTTTTCTTCTTTCATCACTGGGTTTTCGGTTTGGCGAGCTTTTAGCTATAATATATATTTACTAGTATATGACCCGTCAGATGTCGGAATCAGTAAAATTTTTAATATTCCAGAATCGTAAAGTGCCTTACTACGCAGTTAAAAAATTGGTTCTTTATTTGGCTGAGAATTATCTTGTAACAAAAAGTAATCTATGATTAAATTTAAAATTATCGCATAGGCACCTAGCCCGTCACATGACAAAGCTTTCAAAAAAATAAAAGCAAAAGAATGTTAATGTTAACTAATATATTATTCTCTACTAATCCGTAGTACCAACACATTTCATTATACATTGAAAATATACAATAAAATATTCAGATCTAAATCGTAAGATAATTATTATTTTAATCTATGTAACTTATATAAATTAGATAAAAATGTTAAAATGAAAAATTATACTAGAATTATACAGAAATGAAACTAGAAATTTTAAATCTATTAATCTATTACACTTTTAGGTCTAAAATGTGCACTATATTTTGCATACTCATTTTAATCCTCATAGCATCTAATTAGAAATATATCCCACTGTTATTTCAAAGCTTTCAAAAAAATAAATAAAATAGTTTTAACTTTAACTTATATATTAATCTCTACTCAACCGCACTATTAACACATTTCTTATACAGTAAAAAAATGCAATAATATACTCAGATCTAAAGCGAAATATACTTATTATTTTAATCCATGTGAGTTATATAAATTATATAAAAATATTAAAATGAAAAAAAATTATAGAAAGAAATGACACTAGAAATATAAAACCTGTTAATCTATTACACTTTTAGGCTTAAAATATGCACTTTATTTTTCATAATCATTTTAATCCTTATAAGATCTAATTAGATTTTATATTCCTCTGTTATTTCAAAACTTCCAAAACCAATGTAGACAGCATAATGTAAACGTTAACGTATATAACTATTTCTACTAAACCGTACTACCAGAACATTTCATTATATAGTAAAAATATGCGATAAAATACTCAGAGCTTAAGCGGAAGGTATTTTTTATATTAATCCATGTACTTATATAGATTAGATAAAAATATTAAAATCAAAAAATGAAAATTTATAGAAGGAAATGAAATTAGAAATATCAAATCTATTAACCTATAATTCCTTAAAGCTCCAAATCTGTGCTACATTTAACATATTCATCTTAATCCTTATAAGATCTAAATAAAAGTAAAATCTAAAAAACAATCTACACGTATATAATTATCTCTACTAAACGGTACTAACAACACATTTCACTGTAGAATAAAAAATATACAATAAAATACGGTGATGTGTAGAGGAAGATATTTATTATTTTAATCCATGTAGTTTATATAGATTAGATTAAAATGTCTAAACTAAAAACGCAAAATTAAAAAAGAAATGAAACTAGAAATATTAAATCTATTAACCTATTACTCCTTAATGCTTAAAATCTGCACTACAGTTTGCATTTTCATCTTAGTCTTTATAATATCCAATTAGAAATATATCCCACTAATATTTAAAAACATTCAAAAACAATGTACACGTATATATTAATCTCTACTGAACCGTACTGCCAACATATTTCACTATACAATAAAAATACGCAATAAAATACTCAGATATGAAGGGAAAGATATTTATTATTTTAATCCATATAGTTTATATAGATTAGATGAAGATATCAAAAGAAAGTACTGCAAAATTATAGAAAGAAATTAAACTAGAAATATTAAATATAGTAACCTATTATTCTTTAAAGCTTAAAATCTGCAATATATTTTGCATTTTCATGTTAATCCTTATAAGATCTAATTAGATTTTATAGCCCTCTATTATTAAGAAGCTTCCAAAAACAATGTAGACAAAATAATTTTACCATATGTATTAATCTCTACTACTAAACCTTACCGACATTGCAAACTAGAAAATTTCGAAAATATCAAAGGCGACCTAACACGGCTCGAAATATTTACTCTTTTAATCCAGGGCTTCTGCAACCAAGTCAGCGTTGTAATATCTCATTCTCTCTTTCTTATCTGATTATGGCATGTAATATTTTATCCGGCTGGAAGGAGGAATTAGCGATAAACGAGATAATATGATCTTTTCCCGTTCCCCGCTGCGAATTGAGCTGTGTTGCAGGCAGGCATTTATTCATGAAATACTACGTGGGCAGAGAAAAATACATAATGAAAATAAATATTCGTTTAGATTCCTATTTTTTTTCTTCTTTAATCACTGGGTTTTCGGTTTTGCGAGTTTTTAACTATCATATTTATTTACTAGCATATGGCCGTCATATAACGGGATCAGTAAAATTTTTAATTTTCAAGAATTGTAAAAGTACCCTATGACGCAGTTAAAAAATTGGTTCTTTATTTGGCTGAGAATTATCTTGTAACAAAAAGTAATCTATGATTAAATTTAAAATTATCGCATAGGCACCTAGCCCGTCACATGACAAAGCTTTCAAAAAAATAAAAGCAAAAGAATGTTAATGTTAACTAATATATTATTCTCTACTAATCCGTAGTACCAACACATTTCATTATACATTGAAAATATGCAATAAAATATTCAGATCTAAATCGTAAGATAATTATTATTTTAATCTATGTAACTTATATAAATTAGATAAAAATGTTAAAATGAAAAATTATACTTGAATTATACAGAAATAAAACTAGAAATTTTAAATCTATTAATCTATTACACTTTTAGGTCTAAAATGTGCACTATTTTTTGCATACTCATTTTATCCTCATAGCATCTAATTAGAAATATATCCCACTGTTATTTCAAAGCTTTCAAAAAAAAAATAAATAAAATAGTTTTAACTTTAACTTATATATTAATCTCTACTCAACCGTAATATTAACACATTTCTTATACAGTAAAAAAATGCAATAATATACTCAGATCTAAAGCAAAATATACTTATTATTTTAATCCATGTAAGTTATATAAATTATATAAAAATATTAAAATGAAAATAAAATTATCGAAAGAAATGAAACTAGAAATATAAAACATGTTAATCTATTACATTTTAGGCTTAAAATATGCACTTTATTTTTCATAATCATTTTAATCCTTATAAGATCTAATTAGATTTTATATTCCTCTGTTATTTCAAAACATCCAAAAACAATGTAGACAGAATAATGTAAACGTTAACGTATATAACTATTTCTACTAAACCGTACTACCAGAACATTTCATTATATAGTAAAAATATGCGATAAAATACTCAGAGCTTAAGCGGAAGGTATTTATTATATTAATCCATGTACTTATATAGTTTAGATAAAAATATTAAAAATTATAGAAAGAAATGAAACTAGAAATATCAAATCTATTAACCTATACTTCCTTAAAGCTTCAAAATCTAGTGCTACATATTTACATTTTCATCTTAATCCTTATAAGATATAAATAAAAGTAAAATCTTTAAAAAACAATCTACACGTATATAATTATCTCTACTAAACGGTACTAACAACACATTTCACTGTAGAATAAAAAATATACAATAAAATACGGTGATGTGTAGAGGAAGATATTTATTATTTTAATCCATGTAGTTTATATATAGATTAGATTAAAATGTCTAAACTAAAAACGCAAAATTAAAAAAGAAATGAAACTAGAAATATTAAATCTATTAACCTATTACTCCTTAAAGCTTAAAATCTGCACTATAGTTTGCATTTTCAACTTAGTCCTTATAATATCTAATTAGAAATATATCCCACTAATATTTAAAAACATTCAAAAACAATGTACACGTATATATTTATCTCTACTGAACCGTACTGCCAACATATTTCACTATACAACAAAAATACGCAATAAAATACTCAGATATGAAGGGAAAGATATTTATTATTTTAATCCATATAGTTTATATAGATTAGATGAAGATATCAAAAGAAAGTACTGCAAAATTATAGAAAGAAATGAAACAAGAAATATTAAATCTATTACGCTATTATTTCTTAAAGCTTAAAATCTGCCCTACATTTTTCATACTTATCTTAATCCTTATAAGATCTAATTAATTTTATATCCCGCTATTATTTGAAAGCTTCCAAAAACAATGTAGACAAAATAATGCTAACGAATATATTAATCCATGTCTAAACCGTACCGGCATAGCAACCTAGAAAATTTCGAAAATATCAAAAGCAACGTAAAGCGGCTCGAAATATTTACTCTTTTAATCCAGGTTTTCTGCAACCAAGTCAGCATTGTAATATCTCATTCTCTCTTTCTTATCTGATTACGGTGTGTAATATTTTATCCGGCTGGAAGGAGGAATTAGCGATAAACGAGATAATATGATCTTTTCCCGTTCCCCGCTGCGAATTGAGCTGTATTGCAGGCAGGCATTTATTCATGTAATACTACGTGGCAGAGAAAAATATTTAATGAAAATTAATATTCGTTTAGATTCTTATTTTTTTTTCTTTAATCAGTGGGTTTTTCGGTTTTGCGAGCTTTTAGCTATCATATTTATATACTAGCATATGACTCGTCAGATGTTTTAATTTCGAAAATTGTAACGTATCTTATATCGCAGTTAAAAAATTAGTTTGTTTTTTGGTTGAGAATTATCTTGTATCAAATTTTAATCGATGATTAAATTTAAAATTAACGTATAGGTACCCAGCCCGTCACATGACCAAAGCTTTAAAAAAATAAAAGCAAAAGAATGTGTATGTTAACTAATATATTAATCTCTACTAATTTATACTACCAACACATTTTATTATACAGTAAAAATAGGCAATATAATACTCAGATTTAATCGGAAGATATTTATTATTTTAATCCATGTTACTTATATAGATTAGATGAAAATATTAAATTGAAAAATTATAGAAAGAAATGAAAATAAAATATTCAATCTATTAATCTATTACACTTTTAGGCCTAAAATTTGCACCATTTTATGAATACTCATCTTAATCCTTAGAAATATATCCAACTGTTGTTCGAAAGCTTTCAAAAAATAAAAGCAAAAGAATGTTAAAGTTAACGTATATATTAATCTCTACTAATCCGTACTACCAACGCATTTCATTATACAGTATTAACATGCAATAAAATACTCAGATCTAAATCGGAAGATATTTTAATCCATGTAACTTATATAGATTAGATAAAAATATTAAAATAAAAAAATGAAAGAAGAAATGAGACTAGAAATATTAAATCTATTAACTTATTATTTCTTAAAGCTAAAATCTGCACTATATTTTCCTTTTTTATCTTAATCCTTATAAGATCTAATTAGAAATATACAATGCTCATAAACAATGTAGACGTATATATAATTCTCAACTAAAACGTACTTCCACGGTACAATAAAAATATGCAATAAAATACGCAGATGTGAAGCGAAAGATATATTATTTTAATCCATGTAATTTATATAGATGAAAATGTGGAAACCAAATAACGCAAAATTATAGAAAGAAATGAAACTAGAAATATTAAATCAATTACCCTATTACTTCTTAAAGCTTAAAATCTACACTATATATTACATTTTCATCTTAATCCTTATAAGATCTAATTAGAAATATATCCCCCTATTATTCAAAAATAATGTAGACGTATATATTAATCTCTGCTAAACCGTTCTGCCAACAAATTTCACTATATAATAATTATGTGCAATAAAGAATATATGCAGATGTGAAGTGAGAAATATAAAAATTTAATCCGTGTAACTTATATAGATTAGATGAATATGTCCAAAACAAAAAAAGCAAAACTATAGAAAAAAATAAAACTAGAAATATTAAATCTATTACCCTCTTATTCTTTAAAGCTTAAAATCACCACTATATTTTGCCTATTTCTTTTAATAGTTATAAGATCTAATTAGATTTAATATCCCACTACTATTTTAAAGCTTTAAAAAACAATGTAGACAAAATGATGTAGACGTATATATTAATCTCTACTAAACCTTACTGCCAACACATTTCACTATAGAATAATTAATATGCAATAAAATAATCAGATGTAAAGGGAGAGAAATATAATTTTAATCCATGTAATTTATATAGATTCGATGAAAACATCCAAGCTATATAACACAAAATTATAGAAAGAAATGAAACAAGAAATATTAAAACTATTACGCTATTATGTCTTAAAGCTTAAAACCTGCACTATGTTTTGAATACTCATCTTAATCCTAATAATATCTAATTAGATTTTATATCCCTCTATTATTTCAAAGCTTCCAAAAACAATGTAGACAAAATATTGTTACCATATGTATTAACCCTACTATAAAAAATCTCAAGATTTTCTCAAAAAAAATCTTAAGAAAATCTTAAGTTATTTGGCCCACATCTTAAGCCTAAAATCTTAAGATTTTCTTAAGAATATAATCTGCAGAAAATCTTAAAATAATCTGCAGAAAATCTTAAGAAAATAATCTGCAGAAAATCTTAAGAATATAATCTGAAAATTTTCTCTAAATGTAGGCTTATGTGGGCCAAATAACTTAAGATATTCTTAAGATTTCTTTTTTGAGAAAATTTTGAGATAATTGGATATATTCTAATACTTACACAAGATTTTCTGAAGAATTATAGAAATTAAATAAAATCAAATATTCTTATGATATTCTGTAGAATAAAAACTTGAATTGTAGAAAAATGCTTTAAAGCATTTTAAAACTTCTTTTCAATGTGGAAATAAAAATTTTAAAACAATTTTTTCCTTGCCTTTTCCTGCTCACAATTATCTTTTTTTTTTTTTTTTAAATAAAAGTATTAGTATGAAAGCCATGTGATAAAAATATAATTTTCTATAATATCTGTTTACTGTAAATAGTATTTTCATTTGATTGCTGTTGTAATATTTATTATAATGTATATTAACAATTAACAAATTTTATTAAATATTTTTTTTCTTTATAACAAAAAGAAAAAATAAAATATATGTTATGATGTCAGTTCATACTATTTATAGAATTATAGAAATTGGATACATTAAAATATTCTTAAGATATCCTGAAGAAGTATAGAAATTGGACACATTCAAATATTCTTAAAATATTGAGAATTACAAAAATTTGGAATTTTGAAAAAATGTATTTTTCCTGTGGAAAAGCTTTAAAACTGCTTTTTTATGCATTTTCCTCCCTTGTATATAATCATTAAATTTTTATAATAGTATTAATAGCTAAGTCATTTCATAATAAAGCAATTTTCTATATATATCAACTGCAAATACAGTATGTGTTTTCATTTAATTGCTATTGGTATCTTTATTAATATATAATATAAATTGCATACCAACTTCAATTTAAAAATCTTTAATTTTCTTTTTCTTATTTTAAATTTTCAGTTCACATCATTATACACTTAAACAGTAAAATTGGAAAATGCAATAAAGGTATTCAGGAATTTTGCTTATCATTAATGCAACATTACTCAAAAATTACTTAGAATAAAACCAATACAGACTTGTAATAACTAAATCTGCATAACTCTGATGTTGTGTTAGTACACACTTTTATTTTATCCTGTTAGCGGAATAAATAGTTCACTATTTTTGTTACTATACCATGCCGATATATTGAATGTACTAACAGTAAAATTAAAAAATGCAATAATCTATTCAGGAAGTTTACTTATTCGTAATCCAAAATTACTCAAAAATTACTGAGAATAAATCTAATATAGAGTTATAAAAACTAAATCCACATTACTCTGATATGTTAAAAGGCAATTCTTTTGTATCCTCTTAATAGAATAAATAACTCACTATTTTTATTATATCATGTAGGGATACATTATAATATACAAACAGTAAAATTTAAAAATGCAATACTCTATTCAGAAAGTTTACTTATTCGTAATGTAGCATTACTTAAAAATTTCTTAAAATAAAACCAATACAGAATTGTAATAACTAAATCCACATTACTCTGATATTGTGTTAATTGGCAATTCTGTTGTATCCTGTTAATAAAATAGAATAAATAACTCACTATTTTTATTATATTATGTAGGGATACATTATAATATACAAACAGTAAAATTAAAAAATGCAAAACTCTATTCAGAAAGTTTACTTATTCGTAATGTAGCATTACTTAAAAATTTCTTAAAATAAAACCAATACAGAATTTAATAACTAAATCCACATTACTCTGATATTGTGTTAATAGGCAATTGTTTTGTATCCTCTTAATAGAATAAATAACTCACTATTTTTATTGTATTATGTAGGGATACATTATAATATACAAACAGTAAAATTAAAAAATGCAATACTCTATTCAGAAAGTTTATTTATTCGTAATGTAGCATTACTTAAAAATTTCTTAAACCAATACAGAATTGTAATAACTAAATCCACATTACTCTGATATTGTGTTAATTGGCAATTCTTTTGTATCCTGTTAATAAAATAGAATAAATAACTCACTATATTATATCATATAGGGATACATTATAATATACAAACAGTGCTAATATAAAATGCAATAAGTCTATTCAGAAAGTTTATTTGTAATGTAGCATTACTCACAAATTTCTTAAGATAAAACCAATACAGAATTGTAATTAAATCTGAATTACTGTGATGTGTGAGTAAGCACTTTTTATTTTACCCTGTTACTAGAATAAATGGTTCACTATTTTTGTTTTATACTAGGCAGGGATACATTATAATATACAAAGAGTAAAATTCAAAAAATCTACTCAGGAAGATACTTTTTTTTTTCCTGTTCACTGAGTATGAACATTAAATATTTATTATCACTTATCATAGTCTAAGTAAGCAGAAGAATAACCAAATATATCACTTACCTTTTAATTAATGAATTAAACTTTACAAATTTAAAATAAAACAAAAACTCAATGTTTACTTTAAAACACACTTTATTTAACAATTTCAATTGTGTTTGCAGAATGTGAACTATTATTACTTAACACATTTTTGTATTCTACTGCCAGAGGTATCATTTGAATTTTGTGAATATTGTGACCATGAACCTATTTTATGTGCACCGACAAGTATATGAATATAAGTCTTATGTCATCTCAGGCATCTAACCAAGATAGGACAGAACTGACACCACCTTCTTAGCACACAAAAAATTCAGCAGATTCATTTTCTTAATTTGCTGCAGTTTTCTGAAATTCATGGCAGTATTTATATATTTCACAATCAATAACAATATATGCTTGAATGTCGAAATTTACACAATCAGTTGTTTCCTCTTTTCTGCAATATCCTATCGTATGAAACTCATATGCCTATAATTTATTACATATTGAATCAAAAATCTTATAATGTGATTTTACAGCTTCTTGTGGTTTTTGCTACACATTGAATTTAATAACCTTTTTTTTTTTGCTCAACAGATTGCTATGCCAGCAACATTAAACTGCAAATGCAAAAGTATCAGATTATCTCAATATCTAATACTTTGCTGTTATAACTGATAGGCAACTAATACAGTCATTTATAGATAAGTAACAATTTCCATCCATTGTCACACCACTTACCAACCTGTCATCACATTGAAACTTCTCTAGCTGTATTCATCCTGTTGTCTTTAGTAGCATTTTTTATATTTTTTCTTCTAAGAATTACTTTACTAAGTAGGAATAATTTCAACATGCAGCATAGTTGTTTTTCCTCTTGTGTATACTTTTTCTATTAATATTCCATACACAGTAATTGTTTATATGATCACACAACCTTCAATACATTTATTGCCTTCCTTTTCAGTTGAGAAAAATTCTTTATAAAATTTGCAAAAGTTGCACTAAAACCACACTATCTCCCCCACATATACCGAATATCGTATCTTCTGATAGGCCTAATCCACTTTTGTAGCTGTGGAAATAGTTGAAAAACATTAATGTTTGAATATTGAAGATACGGTTTCTAAATAGTTCAGAATTACATTCAATAAAAGATTCAAGACAATGCCAGCTTAGTAGAATCAGCTTTTGAAGAATTAGCAGTAAAAGTAATTTGAATTCAGATCAAACTACTGAGTTTGATATTGTATTACGGTTGATCATACAACTCAATCGACATGATTGTATGCCGATTTCCATAAAATTTCCTCCTTTATGAAGGGTATTTTTTTTCTAAGGGAGATATGGAGATCTATGTTCGATTTTAATACCACAGAATAAGATTTTAAGTAAAAATTTCGTTTCAAAATGCAAGAAAAAAATAAGGAAATCACCAAGCCAAATACGATCGTTACACACGTGGCGCGATGTAAACAAACGCTAGACTGAATGGCGATTCAAGGATAACGATGCTGTATATTAATATTTACTAAACAGTACCGCCAACTCATTTCACTATATAATAAAAATATACAATAAAATACACATATGTGAAAGGGGATATATATATAATTTTAATCCATGTAGTTTAACTAGATTAGATGAAAATGTCCAATCCAAAAACTCAAAATTATAGAAAGAAATAAAACTAAAAATTTTATATCTATTACCCTCTGACTCCTTAAAGCTTAAAATCTGCACTATATTTTGTATACTCTTCTTAATCATTGTAAGATCTAATTAGATTTTATATTCCGCTATTATTTCAAAGCTTCCAAAAACAATGTAGACAAAATATAGTTAACGAATATATTAATATTTACTAAACAGTACCGCCAACTCATTTCACTATATAATAAAAATATACAATAAAATACACATATGTGAAAGGGGATATAAATATAATTTTAATCCATGTAGTTTAACTAGATTAGATGAAAATTTCCAAACTAAAAAAAGCAAAATTAGACACAGATATGAAACTAGAAATTACGGTATTTTTTCTTAAAGATTAAAACCTGCAATATATTTTTAATACTGATCTTAATCCTTATAAGATCTAATTAGAATTTATATCCCGCTAAAATTTAAAGAATAAAAAAACAATCTAACTAAATGTAACAATGTAACAAAATAATGTTAACGTATGTATTAATCTGTACTAAACAATACTACCAACATATTTCCTTATACAGTAAAAGTATGTAATAAAATACTTTTTGTATGTAAAAAAAAGTCAAAATATAAAACCGCAAAATTATAGGAAGAAATGAAAAAATATGAAATCTATTAATCTATTACACTTTT
Organism: Pardosa pseudoannulata; assembly: GCA_032207245.1. Classification (NCBI taxonomy): domain Eukaryota; kingdom Metazoa; phylum Arthropoda; class Arachnida; order Araneae; family Lycosidae; genus Pardosa; species Pardosa pseudoannulata. The sequence goes on from CM063500.1 coordinate 54,780,588, forward strand.
ATGCCTAAAGTCTGCCCTATATTTTGCATACTCATCTTAATCTTTATAAGATCTAATTAGATTTTATATCCTACTATTATTTCAAAGCTTCGAAAAGCAATGTCGACAAAATAATGCTAACGAATGTATTAATCTCTACTAAGCCGTACAGCCTTCGCAAACTCGAAAATTTCGAAAATATCAAAGGAGGAGAATCCGGGAAATAGAGGGAAAATCCGGCTCGAAATATTTACTCTTTTAATCCAGGGCATCTGCAACCAAGTCAGCGTTGTAATATCTCATTCTCTCTTTCTTATCTGATTACGGTGTGTAATATTTTATCCGGCTGGAAGGAGGAATTAGCGATAAACGAGATAATATGATCTTTTAACGTTCCCCGCTGCGAATTCAGCTGTGTTGCAGGCAGGCATTTATTCATGTAATACTACGTGGGCAGAGAAAATTACTTAATTAAAATTAATATTCGTTTAGATTCCTATTTTTTTTCTTCTTTAATCACTGGGTTTTCGGTTTTGCGAGCTTTGAGCTATCATATTTATTTACTAGCATATGGCCCGCCATATAAAGGGATAAGTAATTTTTTTAATTTTCCAGAATTGTAAAGTACCTTACAACGCAGTTAAAAAAATGGTTTGTTTTTTGGCTGAGAATTATCTTGTAACAAAATATAATCGACGATAAAATTTAATATTATCGCATAGGTACCTAGCCCGTCACATGACCCAAGCTTTAAAAAAAAATAAAAGCAAAAGAATATATATATAAAATAATATATTATTGTCTACTAATCTGTACTACCAACACATTTTATTATACAGTAAAAATATGCAATAAAATACTCAGATGTAATCGGAAGATATTTATTATTTTAATTCATGTTACTTATATAGATTAGATGAAAATATTAAATTGAAAATTTAAAGAAAGAAATGAAACTAGAAATTTTCATTCTATTAATTTATTACACTTTTAGGCCTAAAATTTGCACCATTTTATGCATACTCATTTTAATCCTTATAAGATCTAATTAGAAATATATCCCACTGCTGTTCCAAAGCTTTCAAAAAATAAAAGCAAAAGAATGTTAACGTTAACGTATATATTAATCTCTACTACCCGTACTACCAACACATTTCATTATACAGTATTAATATGCAATAAAACACTCAGATCTAAATCGGAAGATATTTCAATCCACGTAACTTATATAGATTAGAAAAAAATATTAAAATGAAAAAAGGAAAGAAGAAATGAGACTAGAAATATTAAATCTGTTAACTTATTATTCCTTAAAGCTTAAAATCTGCACTATATTTTCCTTTTTTATCTTAATCCTTATAAGATCTAATTAGAAATATACAATGTTCATAAATAATGTAGACGTATATATAATTCTCTACTAAATCGTACTTCCACGATACAATAAAAATATGCAATAAAATACGCGGATGTGAAGCAAAAGATATATTATTTTAATCCATGTAACATATAGAGATGAAACCAAATAACGCAAAATTATAGAAAGAAATGAAACTAGAAATATTAAATCAATTACCCTATTACTTCTTAAAGCTTAAAATCTACACTACATATTGCATTTTCATCTTAATCCTTATAAGATCTAATTAGAAATATATCCCCTTATTAATAAAAATAATGTAGACGTATATATTAATCTCTACTAAAGCGTTCTGCCAACAAATTTCACTATATAATAATTATATGCAATAAAGATTATATGCAGATGTGAAGTGATAAATATAAAAATTTAATCCATGTAACTTATATAGATTAGATGAATATGTCCAAAACAAAAAAAGCAAAACTATAGAAAAAAATATAACTACATATATTAAATCTATTATCCTCTTACTCTTTAAAGCTTAAAATCTCCACTATATTTTGCCTATTCCTTTTAATAGTTATAAGATCTAATTAGATTTAATAACCCACTATTATTTCAAAGCTTTAAAAAACAATGTAGACAAAATGATTTAGACGTATATATTAATCTCTACTAAACCTTACTGCCAACACATTTCACTGTAGAATAATTAATATGCAATAAAATAATCAGATGTGAAGGGAGAGAAATATAATTTTAATCCATGTAATTTATATAGATTCGATGACAACATCCAAGCTATAAAACACAAAATTATAGAAAGAAATGAAGCAAGAAATATTAAATCTATTACGCTATTATTTCTTAAAGCTTAAAACCTGCACTATGTTTTGAGTACTCATCTTAATCCTAATAATATCTAATTAGATTTTATATCCCTCTACTATTTCAAAGCTTCCAAAAACAATGTAGACAAAATAATGTTACCATATGTATTAATCGCTACTACTAAACTTTACCGCCATCGCAAACTCGAAAATTTCGAAAAAATAATAGGCAGCCTAATGCGGCTCGAAATATTTACTCTTTTAAACCAGGGCTTCTGCAACCAAGTCGGCGTTGTAATATCTCATTCTCTTTTTCTTATCTGATTACGGTGTGTAATATTTTATCCGGCTGGAAGATGGAATTAGCGATAAACGAGATAATATGATCTTTTCCCGTTCCCCGCTGCGAATTGAGCTGTGTTGCAGGCAGGCATTTATTCATGTAAAACTACGTGGCAGAGAAAAATACTTAATGAAAATTAATATTCGTTTAGATTCAAAAATTTTTTTTCTCTAATCACTGGGTTTTCGGTTTTGCTGGCTTTTAGCTATCATATTTATTTACTAGCATATAGCCCGTCATATGACGGGATCGGTAAAATTTTTAATTTTCAAGAATTGTAAAGTACAGTATGAGACACGAAAAAAAAATTTCTTTTTTGGCTGAGAATTATTTTGCAACAAGAAATAATCGATGATTAAATATTAAATTATCACATAGGCACCTAGCCCGTCACATGACAAAGCTTTCAAAAAAATAAAAGCAAACGAATATTAAAGTTAACTAATATATTATTCTCTACTAATCCGTAGTGCCAACACATTTCATTATACAGTGAAAATATGCAATAAAATGTTCAGATCTAAATCGTAAGATATTTATTAGTTTAATCTATGTAACTTATATAAATTATATAAGAATGTTAAAATGAAAAATTATAGACAGAAATGAAACTAGAAATTTTAAATCTATTAATCTATTACACTTTTAGGTCTAAAATGTGCACTATATTTTGCATACTCATTTTAATCCTCATAGCATCTAATTAGAAATATATCCCACTGTTATTTCAAAGCTTTCAAAAAAATAAATAAAATAGTTTTAACTTTAACTTATATATTAATCTCTACTCAACCGCACTATTAACACATTTCTTATACAGTAAAAAAATGCAATAATATACTCAGATCTAAAGCGAAATATACTTATTATTTTAATCCATGTGAGTTATATAAATTATATAAAAATATTAAAATGAAAAAAAATTATAGAAAGAAATGACACTAGAAATATAAAACCTGTTAATCTATTACACTTTTAGGCTTAAAATATGCACTTTATTTTTCATAATCATTTTAATCCTTATAAGATCTAATTAGATTTTATATTCCTCTGTTATTTCAAAACATCCAAAAACAATGTAGACAGAATAATGTAAACGTTAACGTATATAACTATTTCTACTAAACCGTACTACCAGAACATTTCATTATATAGTAAAAATATGCGATAAAATACTCAGAGCTTAAGCGGAAGGTATTTATTATATTAATCCATGTACTTATATAGTTTAGATAAAAATATTAAAAATTATAGAAAGAAATGAAACTAGAAATATCAAATCTATTAACCTATAAATCCTGAAAGATTAAAATCTGTGCTACATTTTACATATTCATCTTAATCCTTATAAGATCTAAATAAAAGTAAAATCTTTAAAAAACAATCTACACGTATATAATTATCTCTACTAAACGGTACTAACAACACATTTCACTGTAGAATAAAAAATATACAATAAAATACGGTGATGTGTAGAGGAAGATATTTATTATTTTAATCCATGTAGTTTATATATAGATTAGATTAAAATGTCTAAACTAAAAACGCAAAATTAAAAAAGAAATGAAACTAGAAATATTAAATCTATTAACCTATTACTCCTTAATGCTTAAGATCTGCACTACAGTTTGCATTTTCATCTTAGTCTTTATAATATCCAATTAGAAATATATCCCACTAATATTTAAAAACATTCAAAAACAATGTACACGTATATATTAATCTCTACTGAACCGTACTGCCAACATATTTCACTATACAATAAAAATATGCAATAAAATACTCAGATATGAAGGAAAATATACTTATTATTTTAATCCATATAGTTTATATAGATTAGATGAAGATATCAAAAGAAAGCACCGCAAAATTATAGAAAGAAATTAAACTAGAAATATTAAATATATTAAACTATTATTCTTTAAAGCTTAAAATCTGCAACATATTTTCCATTTTTATGTTAATCCTTATAAGATCTAATTAGATTGTATATCCCTATATTATTTGAAAGCTTCCAAAAACAATGTAGACAAAATAATGTTAACGTGTGTATTAATCTCTTCTAAACCGTACCGCCATCGCAAACTCGAAAATTTCGAAAATATCAAAGGCAACCTAATGCGGCTCGAAATATTTACTCTTTTAATCCAGGGCTTCTGCAACCAAGTCAGCGTTGTAATATCTCATTCTCTCTTTCTTATCTGATTACGGCGTGTAATATTTTATCCGGCTGGAAGGAGGAATTAGCGATAAACGAGATAATATGATCTTTTCCCGTTCCCCGCTGCGAATTGAGCTGTGTTGCAGGCAGGCATTTATTCATGTAATACTTACATGGGCAGAGAAAAATACTTAATGAAAATTAATATTCGTTTAGATTCCTATTTTTTTTCTTCTTTAATCACTGGGTTTTCGGTTTTGCGAGCTTTTAACTATCATATTTATATACTAGCATATGACTCGTCAGATGTTTTAATTTCGAAAATTGTAACGTATCTTATATCGCAGTTAAAAAATTAGTTTGTTTTTTGGTTGAGAATTATCTTGTATCAAATTTTAATCGATGATTAAATTTAAAATTAACGTATAGGTACCCAGCCCGTCACATGACCAAAGCTTTAAAAAAATAAAAGCAAAAGAATGTGTATGTTAACTAATATATTAATCTCTACTAATTTATACTACCAACACATTTTATTATACAGTAAAAATAGGCAATATAATACTCAGATTTAATCGGAAGATATTTATTATTTTAATCCATGTTACTTATATAGATTAGATGAAAATATTAAATTGAAAATTTTAGTATTAAATTAAATTTTAGTTTCATTTCTTTCTATAATGAAAGAAATGAAACTAAAATATTCAATCTATTAATCTATTACACTTTTAGGCCTAAAATTTGCACCATTTTATGAATATTCATCTTAATCCTTATAAGTTCTAATTAGAAATATATCCAACTGTTGCTCCAAATCTTTCAAAAAATAAAAGCAAAGAAATGTTAAAGTTAACGTATATATTAATCTCTACTAATCCGTACTACCAACGCATTTCATTATACAGTATTAACATGCAATAAAATACTCAGATCTAAATCGGAAGGTATTTTAATCCATGTAACTTATAGAGATTAGATAAAAATATTAAAATAAAAAAATGAAAGAAGAAATGAGACTAGAAATATTAAATCTATTAACTTATTATTTCTTAAAGCTAAAATCTGCACTATATTTTCCTTTTTTATCTTAATCCTTATAAGATCTAATTAGAAATATACAATGCTCATAAACAATGTAGACGTATATATAATTCTCAACTAAATCGTACTTCCACGGTACAATAAAAATATGCAATAAAATACGCAGATGTGAAGCGAAAGATATATTATTTTAATCCATGTAATTTATATAGATGAAAATGTGGAAACCAAATAACGCAAAATTATAGAAAGAAATGAAACTAGAAATATTAAATCAATTACCCTATTACTTCTTAAAGCTTAAAATCTACACTATATATTGCATTTTCATCTTAATCCTTATAAGATCTAATTAGAAATATATCCCCCTATTATTCAAAAACAATGTAGACGTATATAAATCTCTTACCGTTCTGCCAACAAATTTCACTATATAATAAATTATGTGCAATAAAGGAATATATGCAGATGTGAAGTGATAAATATAAAATTTAATCCGTGTAACTTATATAGATTAGATGAATATGTCCAAAACAAAAAAAGCAAAACTATAGAAAAAAATAAAACTAGATATATTAAATCTATTATCCTCTTACTCTTTAAAGCTTAAAATCTCCACTATATTTTGCCTATTCCTTTTAATAGTTATAAGATCTAATTAGATTTAATAACCCACTATTATTTCAAAGCTTTAAAAAACAATGTAGACAAAATGATGTAGACGTATATATTAATCTTACTAAACCTTACTGCCAACACATTTCACTGTAGAATAATTAATATGCAATAAAATAATCAGATGTAAAGGGAGAGAAATATAATTTTAAAACCCATGTAATTTATATAGATTCGATGACAACATCCAAGCTATAAAACACAAAATTATAGAAAGAAATGAAGCAAGAAAAAATATTAAATTTATTACGCTATTATTTCTTAAAGCTTAAAACCTGCACTATGTTTTGAGAATACTCATCTTAATCCTTATAAGATTTAATTAGATTTTATATCCCTGTATTATTTTAAAGCTTCCAAAAACAATGTAGACAAAAATAATGTTACGAAATGTATTAAACTTTACTACTAATCCTTACCGCCATCGCAAACTCCAAAATTTCGAATATATCAAAGGCAGCCTAACACGGCTCGCAATATTTACTCTTTTAATCCAGGGCTTCTGCAACCAAGTCAGCGTTGTAATATCTCATTCTCTCTTTCTATCTGATTATGGCATGTAATATTTTATCCGGCTGGAAGGAGGAATTAGCGATAAACGAGATAATATGATCTTTTCCCGTTTCCCGCTGCGAATTGAGCTGTGTTGCAGGCAGTCATTTATTCATGTAATACTTACGTGGGCAGAGAAAAATACTTAATGAAAATTAATATTCGTTTAGATTCCTATTTTTTTTCTTCTTTAATCACTGGGTTTTCGGTTTTGCGAGCTTTTAGTAGCTCTCATATTTATTTACTAGGATATGACCGTCAGATGACGCAATCAGTAAAATTTTTAATATTCCAGAATCGTAAAGTGCCTTACGACGCAGATAAAAAAAATGGTTTATATTTTGGCTGGAAATTATCTGGTACACGCTCAATAATTTGTTTATCTTCATACTCCTCTAAAGTTTCCCGATACTGTGAATGCAGTTTAGAATCACGTTGAATTCATTTAGTAAAATAAAAAATTTTAAAAGTATAAATAGACTTACTTGCAAACCAACTTTTGTTATCTGTAATCTGGTATTGTAGTTTGTAACTTTTAATAAAGAATGGAATCTAATATTCAGCTAGAATTACATCTCTTCTTTATTCGTAATCTCTGGGTTTCAGGATTTACTAGCAATTAGTTATTATATTCATTTATTAATTCTATAAAGGATTTAATCTAGAAAGTATCTACGAATAAAATAGAACACATTTAAATGCACCAATGATTTTTTTCCATAAATCAAAACATATTGTTTCTTTGATAAAGTTGTCGTACAAAGACTTGCTTTAATAAAAACATAGTACTTATCGAGATGAAAAATCATAATTAGTATAGCTTATTCTCCATTTAGCATAAAATAGGCATAAAATATTAGCATAAAATTAAAAAATCTACATTGTAATAAAATTTTTTGTACATTTAAAAAAAAATAATTTGGGGGTAAGTATTACAAGTAAGATATTAAAAAGAAAAATCCTAAAATGTCGTTTGCTCAAAGTGAAGTTTTTACAGTTTTTATTAACTTAAAATGCTCCTTGTATCCTATTTTTGGATGAAAATGCTCAATACTTTGAATCTCTTATTCGATGTTAGAATGAAAATACATATTCATTTTAGAACTCAAACAAATTTAGACTGGTACTAAATGCTATGACAAATTCAAATTCAGGTATATCAAATTCAGTTGATCTTGGAATCGAAAACAGTATAAAATCAATAACTTTCCATTGGTTTATGAAACGCATACATATTCCTTTTATTTAAATTCTTAGATAGTTTGGATTAATTTAGTTTGGAGTGCTACTGTTTACTGTTTTGCTAAATGAGGGTTACTGAGACCGGGACCTACTTCTTATAGTCGATTCCAAACGGTTACGAATATTGATGTCATCAGTGGAATTCAAACCCATGAACTCCGGTACCAACGAGCAGTGCTCTACCATTTCAACATCGTTCAGATTAAGTTCTTAAAAGTATTAAGATGATTCAGTAAAGATTTTCTAAACTGTTATGCAAGGGGCATCATGTTTAAAGAAATTAGCATTTGTTTAAAATATTAAAACTAAAGTTTAATCGTCTGACTATAAATACTTTATTGTGCTTTAACACATATGTGTAGAACATTTCAAGTTTATATGACAACTATTAGAAAAGTGTTAAGTTTTATCATCCCATTAAATAAGTGATTCTTAAATTGCAGGGTGTGTCCCTCAAGGTAAACATAATAAATCTACGTGGTGGAAGAGGACCTGAGCATATCGAAAAATCAAAAATAAAAGATTAAAAAATTATCAATTTCAGGATTTTCAGGATGGTAGGTCAACTGGATTTCCTGGGCCGGGATCTCTAATCCAGAGATTTCTAACAGTAAGCATTAAAATAAACAACGAGTAGAAAAATAAAACAACTAAAAGGGGAAAGAAGGGATAGGAAGGTGGATTCGTGAGTTCAAGACACAAAAATAAAGAGTAGAAAGTTTAGGGATAGAAACAAAAACACATATTTTTGCGGCCAGTGACATCCGTACAGAATTCGTGAAGAAAACAAAGTTAGCATTTAAAAACCAGAAGTTAACGTTAAAAAT
>CM063500.1:54794603-54819603 GCA_032207245.1 Pardosa pseudoannulata
TCCGCGAGAAGTTTCAACAGGGATCCGCGAGTATTGTTTCAATGAATACCATCCGTAAGGGAGTATATCTACATGGGTTTCATGGTCGTGCTGCTGCCCATAAGCCTTTGATCACAAAGTCCAATCACGCTGATCAGTTAATGTGGTGCAAAGCACATAGAAATTGGGCCGTAGATCAGTGGAAACAGGTTCTTTGGAGCGACGAACCTAGGTTCACATTTACCGTTCGGATGGCAGGGTCTGGGTCTGGCGTCTGCCTGGAGAACGTCTCCTGCCAGAATGCATTTTGCCAAGAGTCAAGATCGGCGGAGGTGGAATTATGATCTGGGGGTGTTTCTCCTGGTATGGACTAGGACCCTTGGTCCCATTCATGGTAAGCTCATGCCTACTGCACTATTTTGGATGGCAATGTGCTTCCTACGTTGTGGCAGTTTACGGGTTGGACCCCTGGTACTTTCAGAACGACAATGCCATTTGTCCTGTTTCGAGATTAACCAAGGCTTGGAATGATGCCAATGGAGTTCATCGAACGGATTGTCCTGCCCAAGTCCAGACCTGAACCCTATCGAGAACATCTGGGACGAGATGAATCGCCGAATTAAGGGGTGCTCTACCCATCCAAAATCGGCGAAAGAACTTGTATGTCTACTCCAAGCCGAACGGAAGACAATACCACTAGCTGTAATACAAAGACTTGTGGAAAGTATTCCCAGGAGGGTTTACGCTGTAATTGCCTCTTGTGGAGGATCTACCAACTGTTGATTTTGAATAAAGTTAGTTTTTCTTTTCTATCACATGGGTCCAAATACTTATTGGTAGACAATGTATCTTATGTCTATTATTCTAGTTATCAACAGACATGTTTCCTAGCTCCAAGTGTGTGTGTTGTGTGATTGCGTTTTTATTCTTTCATTAATCTCTCTCACAACATGGCATAATATTCCTAAACGATGGCCGATTGGCTAGGGTGCTGGCCTTCGGTACCGGAGTTTGTGGGTTCGAATCCCACTGTGGCATGGATGTTCGTAGCCGTTCGGCATTGGCTTTAAGCTGTAGGTCCCGGTCTCATTAGCCATCGTGTTGCAAAAAGTGGACCGTAGCACTCCAAACCAAACCAAATATTCCTAAAATTGAAAGCTGTAGCTAATTGGAAAAGACACAATGAACCAACACGGTTTAGAGGTAAAAAAAAAAACTATTTGAAAATCAAATTATTTATTTATTCTATTTTTTATATTCCTTAATAACGTTCATAAAGCTTTTTGCAAAAAGCGTCTTAGCTGCATCAAATCTGTAAACTATCTTTACAGAGGTCTCTAGTAAAATTTGAAATTTGTGACAAAGTGCCATTTATTTCCTGTACAGAAATAAAAAATAATCTTGACTAACTGCCACACTACCAAACCGTCAAGGATCGAATCCAAGCATTTTAAGATTTGATTTCTTTCCATTTTCGTATTTCCAGTCTTTAAATATACACTAAAAATTTCGGTTTTCCATTCAAGCCATCTAATATTCTGAAATATATTTTCTGTCGTAGGAAATTTAAAAGTCTTCGAGCAAATCTAATTTTTATTGTTTAACTTTCCAGTTACTGAAAAGAACAATGAGATAAACTAATTATTATTCTCAGAAAGCTTCCTATTTTAATATCATTCGCCTGAAGATAAATACCATTTCGTGAATCATAAACTAATTCATATCTCAAAAAAGGAATATAAATAGAAATATATGTCTAACATATTTACGGAAATGAATATATATACATATACATATATGTAAAATCTATATATGTATGTATATATATACATATATGTCTGTATGTGTATACAAGGTGTCCCAAAACGCCCGCATAAACTTAGCAGAGCGAGATTCCTCGTTGGGAGTACAGAAAAACTTCTCAAAGAAGCGTTTCTGACAAAAAAAGCGAAAAACAAAGTATGACGTCATTGCCGGTGCAAGAAAAAAAGTCACTTTATTGGACGTATCAACAACATTGTTTGCATATCTTTCCAGATGATAATGTTTAAAAACGTTTGCCACGCATATTGCGTCAAGCATTCGAGCTAGCCATGGAATGACGTTAAGCCGCCGTTGGACTGATATTTAAAATGCTGCATCTTGCAGCTACCAGTACTCTTCGTATATTGGCCATGTATTCCGTTCGTGACTACTGCGACATGTACCTGATGTACGGCCAATGTAATGGAAATGCCTTGCAAACTGTTAGGGAGTATGTCCGTGCATATACTGCTGTTGATATGCTCAATAAAGTGTTTTTCTTGCACCGGCAGTGGCTTCATACTTTGTTTTTCGTATTTATTTCTTAAACTATAGATAGTACAGGAACGCTTATTTGGACAATTTTTATGTACTCCCAATAAGGAGTCTAGCTGTGCGAAGAATTTATGCGGTCGTTTTGGGACACCCTATGTATGATGTATATCTACATACAAGGTCCGTGCATAGAGTGATGTTGATATGTCCAATTAAAGTGCTTTTTTCTTGCACCGGTAGTGACGTCATACTTTGTTTTTCGTATTTTTCTTGTAAAGTATGAGTCGTGCAGGAACGCTTCTTTTGGACAGTTTTTATGTACTCCCAACTAGGAATCCAGCTGTGCAGCTTTTATGCGGTCGTTTTGGGACACCCTATGTATGTCTCTATATCTACATACAAGGTCCGTGCATAGAGTGATGTTGATATGTCCAATAAAGTGTTTTTTTCTTGCACAGGTAGTGACGTCATACTTTGTTTTTCGTATTTTTCTAGTACACTATGGGTCGTACAGGAACGCTTCTTTGGACAGTTTTTATGAACTCCCAATGAGGATTCTAGCCGTGCAGAGTTTATGCGGTCGTTTTGGGACACCCTATATATGTGTCTATATCTACATACAAGGTCCGTGCATAGAGTGATGTTGATATGTCCAATAAAGTGCTTTTTTCTTGCACAGGTAGTGACGTCATACTTTGTTTTTTCGTATTTTTCTAGTACACTATGGGTCGTACAGGAACGCTTCTTTGGACAGTTTTTATGTACTCCCAACTAGGAATCCAGCTGTGCAGCTTTTATGCGGTCGTTTTGGGACACCCTATGTATGTCTCTATATCTACATACAAGGTCCGTGCATAGAGTGATGTTGATATGCTCAATAAAGTGTTTTTATCTTGCACCGGTAGTGACGTCATACTTTGTTTTTCGTATTTTTCTCGTAAACTATGGATCATAGAGGTACGCTTCTTTTGTCAGTTTTTATGTACTCCCAACTAGGAATCCAGCTGTGCAGCTTTTATGCGGTCGTTTTGGGACACCCTATGTATGTGTCTATATCTACATACAAGGTCCGTGCATAGAGTGATGTTGATATGTGCAATAAAGTGCTTTTTTCTTGCACTGGCAGTGACGTCGTACTTTCTTTTTCGTATTTTTCTCGTAAACTATGGATCGTACAGGAACGCTTCTTTGGACAGTTTTTATGTACTCCCAACTAGGAATCCAGCTGTGCAGCTTTTATGCGGTCGTTTTGGGACACCCTATGTATGTCTCTATATCTACATACAAGGTCCGTGCATAGAGTGATGTTGATATGTCCAATTAAAGTGCTTTTTTCTTACACAGTTAGGGACGTCATACTTTGTTTTTCGTATTTTTCTTGTAAACTATGGGTCGTACAGGAACGCTTCGTTGGATAGTTTTTACGTACTCCCAAAGAGGAATCCAGCTGTGCAGCTTTTATGCGGTCGTTTTGGGACACCCTATGTATGTGTCTATATCTACATACAAGGTCCGTGCATAGAGTGATGTTGATATGTCCAATAAAGTGCTTTTTTCTTGCACAGGTAGTGACGTCATACTTTGTTTTTCGTATTTTTCTTGTAAACTATGGATCGTACAGGAACGCTTCTTTGGACAGTTTTTATGTACTCCCGATGAGGAATCTAGCTGTGCCGTATTTATGCGGTCGTTTTGGGACACCCTATGTATGTCTCTATATCTACATACAAGGTCCGTGCATAGAGTGATGTTGATATGTCCAATAAAGTGCTTTTTTCTTGCACAGGTAGTAGTGACGTCATACTTTGTTTTTCGTATTTTTCTAGTACACTATGGGTCGTACAGGAACGCTTCTTTGGACAGTTTTTATGTACTCCCAACTAGGAATCCAGCTGTGCAGCTTTTATGCGGTCGTTTTGGGACACCCTATGTATGTGTCTATATCTACATACAAGGTCCGTGCATAAACTGCTGTTGATATGTCCAATAAAGTGCTTTTTTCTTGCACCGGCATTGACGTCATACTTTGTTTTTCGTATTTTTCTAGTAAACTATGGATCGTACAGGTACGCTTCTTTGGACAGTTTTTATGTACTCCCAAAGAGGAATCTAGCTGTGCAGAATTTATGCGGTCGTTTTGGGACACCCTATGTATGTCTCTATATCTACATACAAGGTCCGTGCATAGAGTGATGTTGATATGTCCAATAAAGTGCTTTTTTCTTACACAGGTAGTGACGTCATACTTTGTTTTTCGTATTTTTTCTAGTACACTATGGGTCGTACAGGAACGCTTTTTGGACAGTTTTTATGTACTCCCAACTAGGAATCCAGCTGTGCAGCTTTTATGCGGTCGTTTTGGGACACCCTATGTATGTGTCTATATCTACATACAAGGTCCGTGCATAGAGTGATGTTGATATGTCCAATAAAGTGCTTTTTTCTTGCACAGGTAGTGACGTCATACTTTGTTTTTCGTATTTTTCTAGTACAACTATGGGTCGTACAGGAACGCTTCTTTGGACAGTTTTTATGTACTGCCAACTAGGAATCCAGCTGTGCAGCTTTTATGCGGTCGTTTTGGGACACCCTATGTATGTCTATATCTACATACAAGGTCCGTGCATAGAGTGATGTTGATATGTCCAATAAAGTGTTTTTCTCTTGCACCGGTAGTGACGTCATACTTTGTTTTTCGTATTTTTCTTGTAAACTATGGATCGTACAGGAACGCTTCTTTGGACAGTTTTTATGTACTCCCAACTAGGAATCCAGCTGTGCAGCTTTTATGCGGTCGTTTTGGGACACCCTATGTATGTGTCTATATCTACATTACAAGGTCCGTGCATAGAGTGATGTTGATATGTCCAATAAAGTGCTTTTTTCTTGTACCGGCAGTGACGTCATACTTTGTTTTTCGTATTTTTGTCGTAAACTATGGATCGTACAGGAACGCTTCTTTGGACAGTTTTTATGTACTCCCAACTAGGAAATCCAGCTGTGCAGCTTTTATGCGGTCGTTTTGGGACACCCTATGTATGTGTCTATATCTACATACAAGGTCCGTGCATAGAGTGATGTTGATATGTCCAATAAAGTGCTTTTTTCTTGCACCGGCAGTGACGTCATACTTTGTTTTTCGTATTTTCTACTAAACTATGGGTCGTACAAGAACGCTTCTTTGGACAGTTTTTATGTACTCAGCGAGGAATCTAGCTATGAAGAATTTATGCGGTCGTTTTGGGACACCCTGTATATTGATGTATGTATCAATATGCACATATAAGGGATGTGGTTAGATTTGAACAACAGATTAAATGACTAAATGAACAGATGAAGAGAAGATTCATTACAAAACACAGAAAAACAGCTGTAGATATGTGCAATAAAATAAATCCTGTCTGTTATCCTGTCTGAAATCCTGTCCAGAATCCTGTCTGATAAGAGAATGAGAAACTTTTTCTTTCATGGCAGTTTTTATACGAAGTTTGTTTTGAGATCCGTGGAAATTGAAGTTCAGTCACAGTTAGATTATATGCACTGGAAGTAGACAGTTTTATCTTATTATAATGCCTTTATGGGCGTTACATTTTATTTTTTTTCATGTAGTCGTCTTTTGAGGGAAAATCACTTTTTATTATTTGCTATCTTTCGACTCCATATATATTATATCATTTCTCAAACATGGTTTATTAACACTAGATTTACGGTCCGAGCCAATTTGACTCATTAAAAATTTAATCACTATATGTGTATAAAACTTTAATATCACTTTTCAAAAGCATACGTTGGATTTTAATTAAGTAATAAAATATACGTAAACTTTCATTCCTCTTCCCCGCGGACTCCTTCATTTCATATTATCAAATGTGGTATACCTATTTTCACGGTTGTGACACATAGAATGTATATGAAAATAAATAAATATAGTAATAAATATAGTATAAAGTAAATATAAAATATAAAGTATATAAAGTATAACATAAAGTAAATGTAGAGAAGAAGTCGAGAACACTTCCATTCCAATGACAGAAATTCATGCTAGTGACGCACGGAGGAATTGTCAAGTTCAACAATCATGCAAAAGAAACAGATGTAGAAACCATTGTGCTAAATGCAATAGAAATATTTGCGGAAAATGTGTTTCAAAAACAGATTTTATATGTAAAAAAATGCTTTCCATTTTTTGGGTGGTAATAAACATTTTATTTAAAGTAATATGGAACTATTTTCTTTGCAAAAAACTTCAATTTTCTTGTATAAGTCAAATTGGCTCACTTCAGTAAAAATAGATATATGATCAGCATCCATAAATCTAGTGTTAATATTCTGTACACACTTTAAACATATCATTTCTTATATTATATCTTTAAAATTAATATTCTTACTTGTGAAAATAAAATATTATAAAACATATTAGTTCTACAATTAATAAAGTACGAGGGTTGGAACTTTAATAGTGGCAACTATTCATTTACATGCAATACAAAAGTGATTCATATCACCCTGTTTTACAGTCCTTCTATATAGTCGCCATCATTGTGTACAATCCGTATATTATTATAATATATTATATCTTTAAACTTAATATTGTTACCTGTGAAAATAAAATATTATAAAACATATTAGTTCTACGATTAATAAAGTACGAGGGTTGGAACTTTAATAGTGGCAACTATTCATTTACATGCAATACAAAAGTGATTCATATCACCTGTTTTACAGTCCTTCTATATAGTCGCCATCATTGTGTACAATCCGTATATTATTATAATATATTATATCTTTAAACTTAATATTGTTACCTGTGAAAATAAAATATTATAAAACATATTAGTTCTACGATTAATAAAGTACGAGGGTTGGAACTTTAATAGTGGCAACTATTCATTTACATGCAATACAAAAGTGATTCATATCACCCTGTTTTACAGTCCTTCTATATAGTCGCCATCATTGTGTACAATCCGTATATTATTATAATATATTATATCTTTAAACTTAATATTGTTACCTGTGAAAATAAAATATTATAAAACATATTAGTTCTACGATTAATAAAGTACGAGGGTTGGAACTTTAATAGTGGCAACTATTCATTTACATGCAATACAAAAGTGATTCATATCACCCTGTTTTACAGTCCTTCTATATAGTCGCCATCATTGTGTACAATCCGTATATTATTATAATATATTATATCTTTAAACTTAATATTGTTACCTGTGAAAATAAAATATTATAAAACATATTAGTTCTACGATTAATAAAGTACGAGGGTTGGAACTTTAATAGTGGCAACTATTCATTTACATGCAATACAAAAGTGATTCATATCACCCTGTTTTACAGTCCTTCTATATAGTCGCCATCATCGTGTACAATCCGTATATTATTATAATATATTATATCTTTAAACTTAATATTCTTGTGAAAATAAAATATTATAAAACATATTAGTTCTACAATTAATAAAGTACGAGGGTTGGAACTTTAATAGTGGCAGCTATTCATTTACATGCAATACAAAAGGGATTCATATCACCCTGTTTTACAGTCCTTCTATATAGTCGCCATCATCGTGTACAATCCGTATATTATTGTAATATATTATATCTTTAAACTTAATATTCTTGTGAAAATAAAATATTATAAAACATATTAGTTCTACAATTAATAAAGTACGAGGGTTGGAACTTTAATAATAGCAACTATTCATTTACATGCAATACAAAAGGGATTCATATCACCCTGTTTTACAGTCCTTCTATATAGTCGCCATCATTGTGTACAATCCGTATATTATTATAATATATTATATCTTTAAACTTAATATTGTTACCTGTGAAAATAAAATATTATAAAACATATTAGTTCTACAATTAATAAAGTACGAGGGTTGGAACTTTAATAGTGGCAACTATTCATTTACATGCAATACAAAAGTGATTAATGTCACCCTGTTTTACAGTCCTTCTATATAGTCGGTCATCATTGTGTATAACCCGTTTCCAACGATGTGGAAGTCGCAGAACACCTGTAGCAGCTCCTGTTCTGTTGATAGGTCGAATGGATCGGTCTATTGCCGCTAGAATCTCTGAAACAGTTCTGAAGCGAATGCCACCAAGTGGTTTTTTTCATCGTAGAAATTAAGTCACAAGGGCTTAGATCTAGGGAATATGTTGGATGGTAAAACTCTTCCCAGGTCCATCAATTAAACAAATTAGTCACAGCTTTCGCCAGGGCCGTAGCCAGAAATTATTTTCGGAGGGTTACCAAGGGAGAAAGACATCTTTATTTGTGAATGATACTTCAATTGATTTGTGAATGATACTTCAACACTGTATTTCCAGAATACAGTGCCAAAAATGCAGTGTTTTTTTTTTTTTTTTTATTTTTTTTTTTTAATTTTTTTTTTTTTTTTTTTTTTTTTTGTTTTTTTTTTTTTTTTTTTTTTTTATTTTTTTTTTATATTTTTTTTTTTTTTTTTTTTTTTTTTTTTTTTTTTTTTTATTTTTTGGTGTATTTCCTGCCAGCAGCCTAACAAAACTTTCATGGTCTGAGTGGGTTTTTTTTTTTTTTGTTTTTTGTTTTTAAAGAGAATAACTGTCCTTGTTCATGAACAGCTAGGCAGATAACACATAAACACACAAACGTGGGGCACTGTCTATCTACAAAATGGTCTTTCAAAGTTTCGGGGGGGGAACAGTCCCCTAAATCCCTCCCCCTGCCTACGGCCTTGGCTTTCGCAGTATGTAGCCGAGCATTGAATTTCAAAAGTTTTATAGACGACAGTATTTTTCGCTGTGATATGACGCATATTTATACCTAATTATTTTAGAATCTATAGTCAATCTATAGTTTAGGAGCAGATAAACTGTACTCGGTTTGAATTTTGCTAACCCTAACTCATGAAGAATCCAATATGAATGCCTCTGTCCATTCCGGGTCCAACCGCTTCATAAATTAGACGACAGACGGCCAGGCAATTTAGGCTATTATTATACAGGGGATACGATAAATTTGATTTGTATATAAGTGAAACCACTACACAAATTAAAAATCCTCTCAGTTCTAAAATAGCGTCTACGACAAAAAATTTAACACAACATTTTTCATTGTATGTAAAGCTGTTTGATTTTCTTAAATATCTTAAAAAGAGAAAGCTTTATTTTTAAACTGGCATAAAACATTTAACACAACATTTTTCATTGTATGTAAAGCTGTTTGATTTTCTTAAATATCTTATAAAGAGAAACCTTTATTTTCAAACTGGCATAAAAATTTAACACAACATTTTTCATTGTATGTAAAGCTGTTTGACTCTTTTAATATCTTTTAAAAAAAGAAAGCTTTATTTTTAAACTGGAGTAAAAGATTTAACACAACATTTTTCATTGTATGTAAAGCTGTTTGATTTTCTTAAATATCTTTAAGAAAAAGAAAGCTTTATTTTTAAACTAGCATAAAATATTTAACACAACATTTTTCATTGTATGTAAAGCTGTTTGATTTTCTTAAATATCTTTTTTTAAAAAAAAAGAAAGCTTTATTTTTAAACTGGCATAAAAAATTTAACACAACATTTTTCATTGTATGTAAAGCTGTTTGATTTTCTTAAATATCTTAAAAAGAGAAAGCTTTATTTTTAAACTGGCATAAAAAATTTAACACAACATTTTTCATTGTATGTAAAGCTGTTCAATTTCTTAAATGTTTTAAAGAAAGCTTTATTTTTAAACTGACATAAAAAATTTAACACAACATTTTTCATTGTATGTAAAGCTGTTTGATTTTCTTAAATATCTTAAAAATAGAAAGCTTTCTTTTTAAACTGCCATAAGAAATTTAACACAACATTTTTCATTGTATGTAAAGCTGTCAGATTTTCTTAAATATCTTAGAAAGAGAAGGCTTTATTATTAAACTGGCATAAAAAATTAACACAACATTTTTCATTGTATGTAAAGCTGTTTGATTTTCTTAAATATCTCAAAAATAGAAAGCTTTATTTTTAAACTGGCATAAAATATTTAACACAATATTTTTCATTGTATGTAAAGCTTTTTAATTTTTTTAAATATCTTAATAAGAGAAAGCTTTATTTTTAAACTGGGTAAACATTTAACACAACATTTTTCATTGTATGTAAAGCTATTTGATTTTCTTAAATATCTTAATAGAAAGCTTTATTTTTAAACTGGCATAAAAAATTAAACACAAAATTTTTCATTGAATGTAAAGCTGTTTGATTTTCTTAAATATCTTTAAAAAAAAGAAAGCTTTATTTTTAAACTGGCATAAAAAATTTAACACAACATTTTTCATTGTATGTAAAGCTGTTTGATTTTCTTAAATATCTTTTAAAAAAAGAAAGCTTTATTTTTAAACTGGCATAAAATATTTAACAACATTTTTCATTGTATGTAAAGCTGTTTGATTTTCTTAAATATCTTATAAAGAGAAACCTTTATTTTCAAACTGGCATAAAAATTTAACACAACATTTTTCATTGTATGTAAAGCTGTTTAATTTCCTTAAATATCTTAAACCTTTAAAGGTCACCAAAATAAATTCATGGGAATTTAATGTAACTTGTTTATAAATGTTATCTATAAGCCTTGTAAATGTAAAATATATATATATATTTTTTTTACATTCCATAGAAGGGTTTGCCTTAGAAGATACCAAATTAGGGTTTGAGAAGTGGTACCCTTGTACAGCTTGAACATTATGCCTTTTTAAAAATAATACTATAAGAACTGTACTATAAGAACAATAAATGATAATCCTTAAACTGGTATAATAAATATATAGCTTAACAACTTAAAAGTGTTGTTTGTACAGATACTTTTATTTGAGATAATAAGTAAGAAATTGAATGTGAGTTCTCAAATACAGAAAATTTAAATACATATATTTCAATAGAAAAAGAAATAAGTTAAACTTAGAATTATCATCTGTTATATATTTAAAATATCAAAAATATAATTTGTATAAAATGTATAATATGTATATATAAAATGTATAATACGTATATATAAATATATATATACATATACGTATATATACACATACATATACATATATATATGTGTGTATAATATATGTATATATATATATATATATATTATATATATATATATATATATATATATTATATCGAAAACTCATCCATGTCTCCAAGAATTTTTTTTTAATTGCAAAAGCTCTTGATTCTACATCATTGGCTTCCATATATCCCAGATGTATGAGATCGGGGTAGTAAATAATTATAAAAAGATAAAGTAAAGAAATCCAAAAAGTAAAGTTTAAAAAAAAAGATGTTTAATAGGTGGTTTTGCAACGAAACCACTGAACGTTTAAAGGGTTAAATAGAAAGCTTTATTTTTAAACTGGCATAAAAAATTAAACACAAAATTTTTCATTGAATATAATGCTGTTTGATTTTCTTAAATATCTTTAAAAAAAAGAAAGCTTTATTTTTAAACTGGCATAAAATATTTAACACAATATTTTTCATTGTATGTAAAGCTTTTTAATTTTTTTAAATATGTGAAAAATAGAAAGCTTTATTTTTAAACTGGCATAAAAATTTTAAGCACAGCATTTTTCATTGCATGTAAAACTGTTTGATTTTCTTAAATATCTTAAAAAAAGAAAGCTTTATTTTTAAACTGGAACAAAACATTTAACACAACATTTTTTATTGTATGTAAAACTGTTTAATATTCTTAAATATCTTAAAAAGAGAAAGCTTTATTTTTAAACTGGCATAAAATTCTAATACAACATTTTTCATTGTATATAAAGCTGTTTAATTTTCCTAACTATCTTAAAAAGAGAAAGCTTTATTTTAAAACTTGCATAAAATATTTAACACAACATTTTTCATTGTATATAAAGCTACTTAATTTCTTAACTATCTTAAAAAAAGAAATCTTTATTTTAAAAATGTCATAAAACATTTAACACAACATTTTTCATTGTATGTAAAGCTGTTTAATTTCCTTAAATATCTTAAAAAGAGAAAGCTTTATTTTAAAACTGTTATTAAAAATTTAACACAATATTTTTCATTGTATGTAAAACTGTTTGATTTATTAAAATATTTTAAAAAGAGAAAGCTGTATTTTTAAACTGGCAACAATAAAATCACGAAGAAATAAAAAATGCCTAAAATGCTAAAATGTGCGTTCATTTTATGTCGAACTGCGGTTAAGTAAACAAATAAAAAAACCATGGTTATCTATGTAATTAGAAGAGAATCCGAGAACCAAACCAATCACTTTATAATCTGATTTTTCTTTTTCTTTTCTGTTTTATACTCTTTTAAGCCACACAATAAATTTCGTCTCTTCATTGAAGCTCTCTTATTCCCCAAATGTTTCTTTCTGTCGTAGAATATTTAAAAATCCGCATGATAATCTTATTTCCGATGTTTGACTTTCTACTTACGGGAAAAGAACAATAAAGTAACCTAATTAGTATTGGAGGTAAGTCTTTTATTTTAATATTACTTTAGAGAAGAAAGAGACAACTATTAAATTTCACTATTAGTGATATAACCTTTTACCTTAAAGATTTAGAAATATAAAATTTATCCACAACACATTTACAGAAATGTGAAATTATTTATTCACTATCCCCTGTATAATAATAGCCTAAGTTATCTGTTCGTCTATCCTCGAACTGATGAAGCTGCCGGACCTGGAATGGATAGAGGCATACATATTGGATTCTTGATGAATTAAGGTTAGCAAAATTCAAAGCGAATAAAGTTTATTTTCTTCTATATTATAGATTGACTATAGAAAAACTATAGATTCTAAAATAAATTGGTATAAATATGCTTCATATCACAGCGAAAAATACTGTCGTCTTTAAAACGTTCAAAATCCACCCCTTCCCCTCTTTTTGAGCTTTTAATGCCATTATTTCAAGCCCTATTTCCCGCGGTTAAGAATTATCATTAACCTTATCCATTTATCACATAATAAATAGGTAAAAATAACATTTTTTTCCTAACATTTTCACGTCATTCCTTTAAATATCTTATTTAATCGTTTCTTATTTTAAATGATTTATATACCGTCTGCATTATTTTCATACGGTTTTTCACTGAACTTTGGTAAGATGTCAATAGTTTTCTTTTACATTTGGCTTCAATAATAGATTAGGTACACATGTGATAATTTTAAATTTAATCATCCATTATTTTTTGTGGCAATACAATTCGCAGCCAAAACACAAACCATTTTTTTACCTGCCTTATATGGTACTTTACAATTCTAGAAAATTAAAAAAAATTACTGATTTCGTCATATGACGGTCTATAAGATAGTATTTAATATTTAAGCTAATTTAGGATGATATACTGAAAAGAAAGGAGCAATTGGACAATAAGTAAATTTTTATAAAGGACTGTGCCGAGTGCATTTCAAAAGAGTAAAACAATAAAGTAACCTAATTAGTATTGGAGGTAAGTCTTTTATTTTAATATTACTTTAGAGAAGAAAGAGACAACTATTAAATTTCACTATTAGTGATATAACCTTTTACCTTAAAGATTTAGAAATATAAAATTTATCCACAACGTTCATATAATAATATCCAAAGTTATCTGTCCTTCTGTCCTGGAATTTATGATGCGGTTGTACCTGGAATGGATAGAGGTATCCATTTTGGATTATTGATGTATATTAGGGTTAGCAAAATTCATTATGTTCTTGATGTATTAGAATTAGTAAAGTTTATTTTCTCCTAAAATATCGATCCGATTCTGAAATAAAATGATATAAATATGCTTCGTATCACGACAAAAAATACTGTTTTCTTTAAAAGGTTTAAAATCCACCCCTTCCCCCTTTTCGAGCATTTTTCGAGCGCTATTTCAAAGCCTATTTTCCCCGGTTAAGAGCAGGAGATTATATTTATCAATTTATCAAGTGAGAAATAGGTAAAAATAACATTTTTTTCCCTAGCATTATGACGTCATTCCTTTACCTCTCTCATTTAATCATTTCTTATTTTAAATTATTTAAATATCGTCTGAATTATTTTCATACTTTTTATCACTGAACTTAGATATTACGCAAATAATTTTCTTTTATATTTGGCTTAAATAATAAATTAGGTACATACGTGATAATTTTAAATTTAATCATCGATTTTTTTGTTGCAATGAAAATTTTATCACCGGTATTATTAACAACAATTTTTTCATACAAGTCTAGAAGTTTTTTTTTTCATGGACTAATAAACATCTAGTGTTTAAGTTAGATTCGATTCACTAATTTGGGACATCATTCATATATACCTCCAAATAATCACTGTCAATATTAAAACATTTACTATCTGTCCTATCACGTAATATAACAAAAATACACTCCTGTTCATAAATTAAGGATAATGAAGTTCAGGCAATGAAAGAGACAAAAGCAAAACAAATTTGACTTATTTGTAAAGTCTATTTATTAAACAAAATGTAAAGAGCAAAAAAAGATGCTATATGTTTGACATAATTAATAAAAATTGCGATTTTTACTCCCTGGAGCAAATTTCAAAAAAGAACCTATTTACAGAAAACAGTATAACATGGTTAGTATGATGGTTAATACTGAGTATGTCTCCCGGACGATGCAATACAAGCGTTACAACGCAAAAGCATGCTGAGTATCAGATTACCAATCTGATCTTGGGGAAAATTACACCACTCATCAAGCAATGCCCTCCGAAGTTCCGATAGACAGTTGGGAGGGGGTTGACGGGCTGCAATTCGTCGGCCAAGCATGTCCCACACATGCTCTATTGGATTCAAGTCCGGTGAGTATGCTGGCCAATCCATACGGGTGATATCCTCCGATTGAAGGCATTCGTCTACAATGTTTGCACGGTGAGGTCGGCAGTTGTCATCCATATACAGAAATTCAGGACCCATGGCGCCCCGAAACAAACGTACATGTTGTTCCAGAATAACATCCCGATAGATGTGGCCTGTCATCGTTACACTCTGAACATGCAGGTCAGTTCTGGAACCAAGAATAATTCCTCCCCAAACGAGCCACCTGCACCACCGTAAACGGTGTCGTTTTAATGGTGTTCTCTTGGTGGTAACGGGTACCTGGCGCTCTCCATATGAAAGTCCGGCGAGAATCAGAATGTAAACTGAACCTGGACTCGTCGGAAAACATCACACAAGACCACTGTTGCGGTGTCCACAATGCATGCTCTCTAGCCCAGCATAATCGCAGGCGACAGTGAGTTGCGGTAAAGGGAACACATCTGACAGGCCTACAAGCATATAGACCAATGTTCCCTAAGCGTCTGTACACGGTCTGCCTTGAAACTGTCGTACCGGTAGCTGAAGAGAGCTGACGAGACAGGTCTGATGCTGTGCTCCGTCTGTTTCTTTTGGCAGTAACTGCCAAATACCGGTCATCATTCGGCGTAGTAACTCGGGGGCGACCTGTGCTGTAACATCTACTCACATTACCATCATGTTTGAATCGTTGCCAAAGCCTGGAGATGACACTCTGGGCGATTCCAAGTTCCTCTGATACTTCCAGCTGGGTACGTCCACATTCCAGTCGTCCGATAATTCTACCACGTAAAAAATCATCCAAATGCTCCTTTGTACCATAACTATGCGGTTATTGCACTGAAAGGCTTTTCAATTTTACTTCTTTGCTACCATTCCTTAGATACCCCTTTCATACATTCTCGTCATTGTGACGTACTATCCGCGTCATTTGGTGGTTTCCTGCAATTTGCATATTCTTCTTATTAAGATGTGTGTGATAATTATACAGGTGAAATTTTTATTTTAGAGCTCAATTTCTGTGTGATTCTGAATTATCCTTAATTTATGGACATGAGTGTAGATTAAGGTTGGCATCTAACATGCGATCAGTAAAGATAAAGAAATTATTGAGCTTGCACCAGTTAATTCTCAGTCAAAACACAAACCATTTTTTTTAACCAGCCTTAAGATACTTTACAATTCTGAAAAATTAAAATTTTAATGATCCCGTCATATGATGGGCTATATGTTAGTATTTACAGAAATGTGAATGTATTTATTTACTATTACAATAACTACAAAAAATTATTTACAAACGTTATAGAACGTCATATTCGTTTACGTCATTGCGCAATCTACAATGACTCACAATTTAACTAGCAGACACTAATTATGATTTTCAATTTTACCGCATCGATGACAATTCGCCCTATATCGTGACCTCCCGTGTGTTTACAATAAACGAGTATTTTAAGGTGACCTCATTGAAAAACACGTGACACTAAGTTGAAATTGGTATAAATAAAAACACAAGTTATTAACTTGTACTAAGGAAATTTACATGTCATTATATGTCATATGTCATGTTATTATTTCAAACTTTATTTTCCCCAGTTAAGAGCAGGTCATAAAGTTTATCACATAATAAATAGGTAAAAATAACATTTTTTTCTAGCATTATGACGTCATTTCTTTAACTATCTCAGTTAATCAAATTCTTATTTTAAATTATTTAAATATTGTCTGCATTATTTTCATGCGTTTTATCACTGAACTTAGAAATTACGCAAATACTTTTCTTTTATATTTGGCTTAAATATTAGCTTAAGTACATATGTGATAATTTTAAATTGAATCATCCATTATTTTTTGTTGTGGTGAAAATTTTATCACCGGTAATAACAACGAATTATTTTCATAAAAGTCTAGGAGTCTATTTCACGGACTAATAAATATCTAGCGTCTAAGTTATATATACCTTTGAAAATTAAGAATTTTTTCTGTTTCTATGCTTGTTTTTAATACATAACCATGAAACTAAATGAATTGAATGTAATTCTAAACTGCATTTACAGTAGGGGAGCCTTTAGAGGAATATGAAGATAAACAAATTATTGAAGGTGTACCAGATCATTCTCAGCCAAAAAAGTAAACCATAATTTTACCTGCCTCATAGGGTACTTTACAATTCTGGAAAATTAAAAATTTTACTAATCCTATCATATGATGGTCTATATGATAGTAAACAATAATAACTACAAAAGAATATTTACACACGTTGTAGAATGTGATATTCGTTTACGTCATTGCCCACTCTACAATGATTTCCAATTGAACCAGCAGACACTAGTTATGCTTTTGAATTCTACCGCAGAGATCACAATCCTCACTATATTTTGACCTCCCGTGTGTTTACAATAAACGAGTATTTTAAGGTGACCTCATAGAAAAACACGCGACACTAAGTTGATTGGTTTGGTTTGGTTTGGAGTGCTACGGTCTACTTTTTTGTAACACGAGGGCTAATGAGACCGGGACCTACAGTTTAAAGCCGATTCCGAACGGCTACGAACATCCATGCCACAGTGGATTCGAACCCACGAACTCCGGTACCGAAGGCCAGCACCCTAAACAATTGGCCATCGTTCGGCGACACTAAGTTGAAAGTTAAAAAGTAAGTTATTAAATTGTACTAAGGAATTTTACATGTTATTCGAAAACACAGCCAACAACTGAAAAAACAGGCATAAAAAATCCAAGTAAGAGTGATAAAAGGTTTAATGCAGGAGCATAAATTACTTATACACTTTTGAGTCTATAATCAATGCATATAAAAATACAAGGTAATTGTAAATAAAAGTCCTACTTTTAAAATACTATAAAAAAGAATAACTGACTTTAAAATGAAATAGAATATACTAAAAGAAAAGGCAATGGTATGTCATAAAAAGGTTCCAAAGCAATTGTCACCAGCAAACTGTGCAAATTAAAACACACTCATAAGCAAGACACATTGCATGAGTGATAAAAACACCGGATATATGGTTTTTATTCAGTCAACCAACCTAAACACTCATGCACATTAGACTGTACGATTGAGTTACTGTGCAACTGCGGCCAAAACGTCAAAATGTGACTTGTAGCCGATACCACTTTCGTTATACCACTTATTTTGTGTCTCTCGGTAAATGTACCCGAGTTCCCTTTTCATTTTTGTTTTATTATACTAAAAAAATATTACAACTGGTGGAGGTCCGACAATGTTGGATAAAAAAAATCGGACTTATTGTCTTTTTAAGAGATGATTCTCAAATTCTATAATTCATAGCAATTCACTGCATAATTCACCGAGAATATCTCGTTACAAAATATTTAAAATATCATGGTGTTATGAAAAGACTGTAACACATTGTAAATTGCATTTGCACCACTGCAAAATTAATCGACAATCAAAATAATTCCTTGAAAAATTAACCCTTTAAAGGTCACCAAAATAAATTCATCAGAATTTAATGTAATTTGTTTATAAATGTTATCTATAAGCCTTGTATATGTAAAATATATAAAAAATTTTTGCATTCCTTAGAAGGGTTTGCCTTAGAGGATACTAAATTACGGTTTGAGAAGTGGTTTAACTGACTAACCCCCTACTCTTGTACAGCTTGAACATTATGCCTTTTTAAAAGTTTGACTATACTGGAAGAATAATAAATGATAATCCTTAAACTGGTATAATAAATAAATAGCTTAACAACTAAAAAGTGTTGTTTGTATAGATACTTTTATTTGAGGTCATAAGTAAGATAAATTGAATCTAACTTCTCAAGTACAGAAAGTTTAAATACATATATTTCAATAGAAAAAAAAATCAATAAGTCAAACGTAGAACTATCATCTGTTATATATTTAAAATATCAACAAAAATATAATATTTATAATATATATATATATACATATACATGTATATATATATATATATATATATATATATATATATATACATATATGTATATATATATATGTATATGTGTGTGTATATATATATGTATATATATATATAGTATATATATATATATATATATATATATATATATATATATATATATATATATATATATATATATATATATATATATATATATATATATAATATATATATATATATATATATATACAATCGAAAACTCATCCATGTTTCCAAAAAGTTATTTTTTAATTGCAAAAGCTCTTGATTCTACATCATTGGTTTCCATATATCATAGATGTATGAGATTGGAGGCTTAAATAATTACAAAAAGATAAAATAAAGTACTCCAAAAAGTAAAGTTTAAAAAAATATACGTTTAATAGGTTGTTTTGCTACGAAACCACTGTCCGTTAAAGGGTTAAAGGACGTAGAACTTCCAAACACATTTATTAAATATAGTATCTGTTGTGATGAGGCGATTTAGATCAGTAATATAATTGATTCATTCATACAAGAAGTAAAATGCTCGGAATTTAAATCTGACCTCATCACATCTTTGTAAAAGACAGAAGACCATAAATTTATATTTTACGGATATTGTTGTCTTGTACGGTGGTCTCGAACGGGGTTCTGATCCCAGTCCCAGATTAGAATCCCGTCTCCGTACTTGACATTAAATAAGAATGTACCTTTGTGGAGTATTTATGAGTCCCTAAGGGGCAGTGCCCAATTAGAAGGGGTAAGGTTTTTCACGTTGGCGGTCTCAAGGCGGGGACCAATGAGACCAATGAGATTCTTACAACTATCCCGATTGGACGATAAGAAGGAAGAGGGGACAAGGTTGAAATTAATAAAATAAGAAAAATCTAAAAATTGAGAAGGTGTTTGGAAGTTCCAAAAAAAGGTGTTCGATAGTCGAGACGAAGAGAGGAATCCGACAGAAGAGGTTTGGAAGTCGAGTCGAGAGGAGAGTCCGACAGAAGGTGTTCGATAGTCCAGACGAGGAGAGAAGTCCGACGGAACGAGTTCGAGAGTCCAGCCAAGTCCGACGGGAAGTGTTCCTACATCAAATAGCACGGCCGAACCCCAAACACTCTGGAGGAAACCCTGGACCAGACAGACGAAATACCCATAGATACCCATCAACCAGCAGTGTTCCGGGCACACCATCTTTATTCCCCAAAGGTAACCCCTTTTACCTACTTTTTGAAATTGAGATTAGGTCCTCTCTCTATTTACAAAATTACTTAAGTATTAAAAAATTGTCAGAACTAATTTAGAAGAAGTTGACAAAGCTTATTTTATGAAAATAAGCATCAGTTTTTTATATTAAGCTAGTTTCGGATGCTGTTAATTCAGCTTTTAGTTTAACTTCATATTTATGTCTGTAGTTTCTCAGAACCTGTGGTTAAATTTAGTACAAAAATACTTTTACACAACGAAAATCAAAATAAAATCACCACTATACATTTGATCACAGGTTAATACTCAAATATAAACGAGGACTACACGACATCTGTAAAAAAATATTTAATACCGTTTTCCATACCATTTAAATACGTATTTAATTGCGGCTCGCAAAAAATTTCAAATTTTGAAAAATGGATCGGACTATTAAGGAGCTTGGGCACTCCCATCAACATACTGCATTTTATATTTTTAATTAATCTTCCAAGGTAATTAATGTTGTTATGTTTCTAACTGATTATCAGTATTAACAGATAATTGTTAAGAAAAAGTGTGATTAAAGAGGGATCCATTATATCTAAAATACTATCTGTAATATTTAGCAAAAAAGTCTCAGAATATGGTAATTTTTAATTAACTTGTTTTGTATTTTTTATATAATAATTCTGTTATTCAATTACTTTAAGCATATTATTAAGAGGATGTGCTACAATATACGTAATTAATTACCACAAGCAGAAACAAAACAAATATACAAGAAAATCCTTGATAACCTACTTCAGTATATGCTTCAGTATATTATAACACCCGAAACCGGGTATTTTAAAATTTCTTTTCTATTAATTTACATTTACTCTCTTGAAATGTACGCTATAAACTTTTCCTCTTCCGATGAGTATTATTATTCCGCAAAAGAGGCTTTCTACTCGAAAATTTAAAATTCGCGAGCTAATCTCATTTCCATGGTATAACTTTCCTCTTACGGAGAAGAAAAATAAGGTAACTCAATTATTACTGAAAGTAAATGTGCTATTTTAATGTTGTTATTTCTCAGAAAATAGAGAGAGATTTTAAAGTCCTTGCGTCAGTCATGAAATAATTCTTACAATAATGTGAATTAAATTCTAAGATTAACTTTGGCACAATTATAATGAATAGAATATATGTAAACTAATCATTTAACTTATTATTTATTTAATAGAACTAACATTCTTTATTCATTTTTGTCAATAAATATAAATATACATATATGTGTGTACGTTTATTATATATATATATATATATATATATATATATATATATATATATATATATATATATATATATATATATATATATATATATATATATATATATATATATATATATATATATATACATATATATACATATATATATATGCGTATATATATATATGTATATACATATTTATATATACATATATATACATATATATGTATATAAATATATTATATATAAATATATATATATATACATATATATATGTATATACATATATATATAAATATATATATATGTATATATATATACATATATAAATATATACATATATGAATATATATATATATATATATATATATATATATATATATATATATAAATATATATATATATATATATATATATATATTTATATATGTATATATATATATATATATATACATGCATATATATATACATATATATATATAACATATATATACATATATATGTATATATATATATATATATATATATATACATATATATATATATATATATATATACATATATATGCATATTTTATATATATATACTATATATATATATATATATATATATAATACGTATATATATATATATATATACACACACACATATATATACATATATATATGCATATATATACATACTTATATAAACATACACACACACACACACACATATATATATATATATATATATATATATATATATATATATATATATACTGAGATTGTTCTTATTGTACAAAATTTTGGTTGCTTGTACATCTATTTTTTTAGTGTTCGGCCATTTTATTGGAACTAAACTACAGTATTTACTGCTTTATTTGAGTTTGTTAAGATGCCTTGATTTTGTTGACTACGTCGTTATATCTTCTACACCTGAAATATTTTAGTGTTTTCACCATGATTATGTAGAAACAGTGTTATAGAATATTCAGTGAGAATTTCAAAATATTTTGACAGAGTTTCCCCTATACCTTAGAAGTACATGTTTATTATGACGGGAAGTAATGGCCAAATTTCTTACATCTGTGTATTTTTAGTCAAGTTCAATTACTATAGAGAGATATGAACCTAATAGGGAAAATTACTTGGAATGTTCAATTCCATATGGTTATCGGATACATAAGTAGTGTCACAGATAAAAGTTTGCTGAAAAATAAATTTGAACTATGTGTCTGTTACTTAAATTAGAAAGCACACCTGAAAAAAAGAGAACCCTTAAAGTTCTCGCTGCACTTCCATTTTTCCTCCCATCCTCATGTAAAGAGTTTGGTCTTCTCTAAAGCATGCGAAACTAGAATATAATTTGCACTTTAGCACGTCACTAATTTATAATTTTCTCGTTAAATTTCTTCCGTTAAAACACTCGGTTGCGCTTGAGTAGGGAAGGCACACTTCATACGAAACGATAGTTCACCGGAGCTCACGCTAATATCCAAAAGGAATTTATCTTCAGTGCATTAATTTTTCCTTAGTTAATTCCTTTTCTTTAAGGTAGAAAGTCTCATAATGAAAATCAAATTTTAATCTAAAAATATGTGTGTTTCAAGAAGATAGCACAACACTTCTTACAATCTTTAAAAATTTTGACCTAAGGAAACAATTGATTTCACAGAGTTATTATACTATTGACTTTTGAATATAAAAAGGATAAATGTATGTACATGTATGAGACTAGTGTTTTGTCTCATCACAAAGAGAAGAGAGTCCATATTAGATCAGCATGCAGAACTAAAACATCTCGGAATAAAGACAAAGGGATTTGATTGATAAAAATGCTCATAGTTTATTTAGGCAACAACTTTCACGGACGTCTGTCCTTAATTCATGTGCAACTCGATTTAATTGGTATCTGAAGTTTTTATCTCCTGTCACATGAGCACGTTTATTACGTAATTTAAGCGTCACGAGTTATTTTAATGTTCTTATGCAACACAAAACTTGGCGGTTCAAAGTCGCCAAATTAATAGGGAACACAAACCATTCACCAAATTTCCTAGAAAAGGATGCCAGAGAGGGATAGAATCTAAAGAAATTATTTATAGATTTAAAGTTGTTTGTTTGAAATTATTTATAGATATTATTACGTGGTTAACTTTAGTCACTTAATAATATCAGTAAATAATTACGTGGTCACCTGGACACGTAATTGTAGGCATAATTACGTGGTTAACTTTTCAGAATCAAAATATCATTACATATATGTGTGTGTGTTTGTAATGAAATTTTAACGCAGTTAATTTATGTTAACCAATTGCATTTTGTAATAATTTTTGGTGATTCTATGATGACTAGCATATAACCCGCCATATAGTATAACTATTAAATTCCACTCTATATATGTTCCTAATATACAAAAACGTTTTGCATTGTCCAGTTATTAGAAATGAAGGACAGTTTTAGGTTCATATTTTCATAGGTGAAAGAGAGTACGGGGAAATTTTGTTCCCTCTCATCTAAGTGCAATCTACTCTCTATATATATTCTTAATATACAAAAACATTTTGCAGCGTTCATTTATTAAAAAAGAAAGGAGAGTTTTAGGTGCATATTTTCATAGGTGGAAACGAATACGGGGAACTTTTTTGTTCCTTCTCATCTAAGTGCGTTCCACTCTATATATGTTCCTAATATACAAAAGCGTTTTGCAGCATTCAATTATTAAAAAAGAAAGGACAGTTTTAGGTTCACATTTTCATATGTGAAAACGAGTACTGGGAACCTTTTGTTCCCTCTCATCTAAGTGCGTTCCACTCTGTATATATTACTAATATGCAAAAACGTTTTGCAATGTTCAGTCATTAAAAAACAGAGAACAGTTTTAGGTTCATATTTTCACAGGTGAAAACGAGTACGGGGAAATTTTGCTCCCTCTCATCTAAGTGCAATCGACTCTATATATATACATGTTCCTAATATACAAAAACATTTTGCAGCGTTCAGTTATTAAAAAGGAAAGGACAGATTTAGATCATATTTTCATAGGTGGAAAAGAGTACAGGGAAATTTTGTTCCCTCTCATCTAACTGCGTTCTACTCTATATATGTCCCTAATATACAAAAACGTTTTGCAGCGTTCAGTTATTAAAAAAATGACAGATGTAGGTTCATATTTTCCTAGGTGGAAACGAGTACGGGGAACTTTTTCTTCCCTCTCATCTAAGTGCGTTCCACTCTATATATGTTCCTAATATACAAAAATGTTTTGTAACTATCCCCTTCATCTTAAATACGAGTAATATAACCGGACATCCAAGAAAGAGATACATATAAAATATCGATTTATTATTAAGATAACAAAAAATTTACAAAAGTAATCTATTAAAAATGCAGTCCCATATTTGGCAGATCTCTACAATTTCCAGACCTTTTAAATTGTAAGGAAAAAAATATAAGTATTTTTAAAAATTTACTAATTTACGCATAGCTCTTGCCATCAGAACTTGTCTTTAGTGCAGCATCAGTTTCTAATTTTGCCTAAAATAAAAATAATTA
>CM063500.1:54829603-54842103 GCA_032207245.1 Pardosa pseudoannulata
AAATTAAATTATTTCAATATTTTTTTGATGCAACACATTTCTTATACACTGGACTAGTGAATCACCTAAAATCTTTGCTTAAATTACATTTGGTAAAAAATTTTGGTCCTTCAAAATAGTACACATTGAATTTTTAACGAATTTTCATTACATTTCTTCACATCTAACTATGAGTGTAATATCATTAAAAATTATCCAAATTTAAAGCTTTTTGGTCATTTACTAGTAAATACTATCAAAAGCATTCGTAATAATTTTCAACAAACTATTTTAAGAACTTTTTGAGAAATCACATTTTGAGTTTCAACATTTTATTAAAAATACCGTTCTGAGTAAAACGCATTTGACGTTTATGAAAGAAACTTTAACTATTAAAAAAAATAAAATACATGTTTCAAATTCCCCACACTTTCCTGCTTCAAAACTTTCTAATTTGCCAAATTGCTAATTAGTAAAAATAGTAGAAAAAAGTTTAAACTAACCTTCATGAAAATTTAAAAAGTTTTGTCCAAAAAATGCTTCCAAAAAATTCACAGCTTCCGGTTCCGAAGTCACTACTTCCGTTTTGTTTTGACAGCTGTCACTGATGTTTAAATAGCTGTAACTTTTCTTTAAAATGCCGTAAAGACAAAAGAAAAACAGATTTAGAATCCTAAAAGTTGAATTTTTACAATTAAGAAATAAAAAAATTATGATTTTTGGCAAAACAAATGAACGTTTTCAATGTAGACGAATACATTAAATTATTAAGAATTACAATTTCGTCCTACGAATAGCCCCTATGCTTAAATTAACTGTACGCTAAACGTAATGTCCATTTAACAACTATGAACTTGAACTATAACATTTTGGTCACTTTTTTTAGATTATCTTTATTTTAGCTGACTCGCTTTGCCTTCTTTTCAAATATAGAAAAACTGAAATAATAGCAAAAGGATTGAATGAGTGATCCATCATCGTGAAGGTTGGATGACCTTATGCGTCTCGGAAAAGCGCGACAAATCGGCACCAGTTATCACTTTCCTACAATTTTTCTTACATTTCTTTTCTGAGCTATAAAACTAAAAAATAAAATATAAATATTGACCTCGCAGTGTTGGATAAAACTGTTCTATACATGTTCTATACACACACAGACACACATATTGGGTGATCCAAAAGTCATGACAAAATTTAAAAATAGATAATTCGAAAACTAATAAAGATAAAAAGATGCGCTTTGCATGAAACGAATGAAAAAGAAGCCGAATTTTGTGTGGCAACACAAAGAAAATAATTCCGCTGGCGAACAACAGATGGCGCTATCAGATGGCGCTAGCAGCAGTAAAGATGCCATCCACCAAAATGTGTCTGCTATAACGCAAGAAATGCTACTAAATGCTGTAAACAGTGCAGTGACTCGTCTCACAGCTGTAGTTCTGAATGATAGACAGCACGTTGAACATTTACTGTAGGACTCATAAACTGTAATTAAGTTGACTTGTAAATTGTCAACATTTCTGTAAATCAATGTAAATTATCTTTCGGTTCTAAAAAATACTATAGAGCCATCTGTTCACCCGTAACACAACTATTTTTTTCGTTGCCACACAAAATCCAGTATCTTTTTCATCCGTTTGGTGCAAACCGTATCTTTGCGTATTCATTCGTTTTCGAATTATTCATTTTTAAAGTTCATCCTGACCTTTGGATCACCCGGTAATATATATATGTGTGTGTGTGTCAAGTTTGGAATTTTAAAGTTAGAAACTAAAGCAATAATTAATAAAAAGAGAGCGTACTTTTTGAGAATATGGGGATAAGACAAGACTATATAAGAGTATAGTGTGCTAAATTCTAGAAGAGAACAGATAAATCTCGTTGGCTGAAGATCTGATGTCAGATTGGGTCTCGTATTGAGAATGGATAATAATTTTAGTAATAATCCCAGCTCTCTTTCTTGCTGTAAAATCTCCTAATCAGCCTTTATTCTAGCCGAAAGAATTTGATGTCGATCTCTGTTGCATACAAATGATCTTGATTATATTCAATTTTATAAACATATTCTTATACATCAATGATTCATCCAACTTGAAAATCGTTAAATAGTGAAACAATACCATTTTCAGCTATTTAAGCAATTTTTCAATCACAACCACATGTTTTCGTAATTTCAATGAATAGTCTCCTCAAACTTTCCGAATCTAAATGAGAAGGTTTGAAACTTTTTAATATACTGTGGTTAAAATTATATTAAAATTTTCCAACTGACTACACAACATGTTTTGTTCTAAGTTAACTATTTCAGTAATTATACCAGCTCTTTTTCTTGCTTTAAAAGCTTCTAACGTAGACATGCCAGTCTTCATATTAACGGAATGAACTTGTTATCGATTACTGTAAGCAAATTATCTTGCATTATTTTCAATTTCATAAACTAGGTCTTGTACAACATTGATTTGACCAACTTGAAAATCGTTAAATAGTAACACAATACTATTTTCGGCTATTTAAGCAATTTTTCAACACAACCACAGGTTTTCGTAATCTCAATGAATAATCTCCTCAAACTTTCCGAATCTTAACGAGTAGGTGGAAACTTGTTAAAATTATATTAAAATTCTCCAACTGACTACACAATCTGTTTTTGTTCTAAATAAACTGTTTCAGCAATAATACCTGCACTTTTTTTGCTCTAAAAGCTTCTAACATAGGTATTCCAGCCGTCATATAAGCCGAATGAACTTGATATCTATTAACATATGCAAATTATCTTCCTTTATTTTTCATTTCATAAACGAGTTCTTTCACAACATTGATTCGACCAACTTAAAAATCGTTAAATAGTGCAACAATAACATTTTCCGCTATTTAATCAATTTTTGACTCACAACCACAGATTTTCGTAATCTCAATGAATAATCTCCTGAAACTTTCCGAATCTTAATGAGTAGGATTGAAACTTTTAATTATACTGTGGTTAAAAGTATATAAAAACTCTCCAACTGTATACACAACCTGTTTTGTTATAAATAAACTCCAATAATCTTTTTTTCTTGCTCTAAAAGCTTCTAACATAGACATGCCAGTGTCAATATTAACGGAATGAAGTTGATATCGATCACAGTAAGCAAATGACCTTGCATTATTTTTAATTTCATAAACGAGTTCTTGCACAACATTGATTGGACCAACTTAAAACTCGTTAAATAGTGAAACAATACCATTTTCGGCTATTTAAACAATTTTTGAGTGAGAACCACAGGTTTTCGTAATTCCAATGAATAGCCACCTGAAACTTTCCGAATCTTAATGAGTAGGATTGAAACTTTTTAATAAACTGTGGTTAAAATTATATTACAATTCTCTAAATTAACTATTTTACTAATAATCCCGGCTCTTTTTTTTTCTCTAAAAGCTTCTAACGTAGACATTCCAGTCTCCATATTAACAGAATGAACTTGATATCGATCACAGTACGCAAATGATCTTGCATTATTTTTAATTTCATAAACGAGTTCTTGCACAACATTGATTCGACCCACTTGAAAATCGTTAAATAGTGAAACAATACCATTTTCGACAATTAAGCAATTTTTTAATCACAACCACAGGTTTTCGTAATCTTAATGAATAGTCTTCTCATACTTTCCGAACCTTAATGAGTTGGTTTGAAACTTGTTATTATACTGTGGTTAAAAATATATTAAATTTCTCCAACTGATTACACAACCTGTTTTGTTCTAAATTATCTATTTCAGTAATAATACCGGCTCTTTTTCTTGCTCTAAAAGCCCCTTCTTCTTCTTCTTCAATGGCCAGAGAGCTCAAGATGGGCCCTTACTTTCCTCAGAATCGAATTCCAACCTCTTCTATCCCTGGCTATAAACATTCAGTTAGTAATAACCTTGTTAGTTAAATATAGTTCTAAAATGCCCTAGTGATATAGTAAAAACTATACCACCCATACGTTCATGATAAACTCTACAATGTATTACTGAAAAATAGGGTGCCCCTTGGCAAATTTGGAGAAATTATTAGCGATGTTTACTAAAACACAAAGCTATTCCATATGAACTTTGCAACATTGCATCCCTTGCTTTTTGGATGACTTTAACAGACTTAGAGTGAGCCATTTTAATAGAATTATATACTTTTACTTAATTAACCAAAACCACTTAGAAACCGGGCATTTATATTTATGAGCAATTAATTCCTCAAGAGTTTACAAAGTCAACAGTTCCAATTTATTAAAAATTAGCCATAGTGTGTGTAGTCCAATTTGTTCTTTATATCTAATTTTTTTAAGCATTACTTGCATTTAATATATCAGAAATGGATTACACAAAGAGAGTTGGATACAAATATAATATAAATTAAAATATCGATACAAATTCTTTGAACAAGGCAAGATCAGGAGAAAATGTTAGAGTACCATGCTCAAAGCTTTATCGCCAAATTAATTGGGGCACCCTGTTCTTCAGTCAATTTTGTGGTTATGAACTAAACAAGAACTTCAGTTACAGAAAAGTAGAAAATAAAATTGCTTTAGTAAGTATATCTTAAAATTTAATTTCAAAAGTATGCTTAAAAATTCTTACTATTACATTTCTTTGAGTATAAATCAGAATTGAGTAATAAACTTCAAACTTATTTCCCCGCAGCAAACATTGACCAGCTTTTCGTCAAGTGTTATTGATTCAAAGCAGACACCAAAACAACATAAACTATTAATCTTCATTCCTCAAATAAATGTCGTTTCATAAAACCTCACCCATCCAATAGTTAGACTGTTAGCAGATAATTTAATAACCTCACAGCATTTTTCCATGTGTTGTGGGGCTTGTTTTTCTTTAGCCATATGAAGAAAGTTATAATTGAATAAACACACGCAAGTAGATAAATGGAGTAAATATATTCAACCTCTTTTGTAAGCTGAATGTCTTTGTTATTGCTTTATGTTCTCCATGGGACGAAAAAATTAACTGTAGAGCTGCAGATGGAAGAACATTTTTCAGCTGTCATGGCGGAGATAAATTTAGACGTGAAGCCATTTTTTTACTTGAATATAGCGTGATTTGCGTTTTCAAAAGCGAAATCGGTGTGCTATACAACGTAAAAAATTGTCATTTAAAATAACATTTTTAATATTTTTGTGCTATTTCCCATATTTTGACCACAAATATTCATGCTGTTGAATGCATGATGTTGCCACTTATTGTTTATATTATGTGTAATATGTGTGAATATTATTGTATAAATAGAATAAATATTTGCTATTTGTTACGGTATGAAATGGAGAGTATTTCTTCTAAAATGAATTTAAATTCTGGTCATTTAAAATATCATTTTTAATATTTTTGTGCTATTTTCCATATTTTGACCACAATTATTTATGCTGGCGAATGCATGATGTTGCCACTTATTGTTTATATTATGTGTAATATGTGTGAATATTATTGTTTAAATAGATTAAATATTTAATATTTGTTACGGTATGAAATGGAGAGTATTTCTTCTAAAGGGAATTTAAATTCTGGTCATTTAAAATATCATTTTTAATATTTTTGTGCATTTTCCATATTTTGACCAAAAATATTTATGTTGTGGAGTTCATGATGTTGCTACTTATGGTTTATATTGTGTGTAATATGTGTGAATATTTTTGTATAAATAGAATAAATATTTGCTATTTGTTACAGTATGAAATAGATATTATTTTTTCTAAAAGGGATTTATATTCTGGTCATTTAAAATACCATTTTTTAATATTTTTGTGCTATTTTCCATATTTTGACTACAAATATTTATACTGTGGAATGTCATGATTGTTGCTACTTATGTTTATATTATGTGTAATATGTGTGAATATTATTGTATAAATAGAATAAATATTTGCTATTTGTTACGGTATGAAATGGAGAGTATTTCTTCTAAAAGGAATTTAAATTCTGGTCATTTAAAATATCATTTTTAATATTTTTGTGCTATTTTCCATATTTTGACCACACATATTTATGCTGTGGAATGCATGATGTTGTTACTTATTGCTTATATTATGTGTAATATGTGTGAATATTATTGTTTAAATAGATTAAATATTTAATATTTGTTACGGTATGAAATGGAGAGTATTTCTTCTAAAAGGAATTTAAATTCTGGTCATTTAAAATATCATTTTTAATATTTTTGTGCTATTTTCCATATTTTGACCACACATATTTATGCTGTGGAATGCATGATGTTGCCACTTATTGATTATATTATGTGTTATATGTGTGAATATTATTGTATAAATAGTATAAATATTTAATATTTGTTACGGTATGAAATGGAGAGTATTTCTTCTAAAGGGAATTTAAATTCTGGTTATTTAAAATATCATTTTTAATATTTTTGTGATATTTTCCATATTTGACCACACATATTTAATGCTGTGGAATGCATGATGTTGCCATTTATTGATTACATTATGTGTAATATGTGTGAATATTATTGTTTAAATAGAATTAATATTTAATATTTGTTACGGTATGAAATGGAGAGTATTTCTTCTAAAGGGAATTTAAATTCTGGTCATTTAAAATATCATTTTTAATATTTTTGTGATATTTTCCATATTTTGACCACAAATATACATGCTGTGAAATGCATAATGTTGCCACTTAATCTTTATATTCTGTATAACATGTATGAATATTATTGTATAAATAGAATAAATATTTAATATTTGTTACAGTATGAAATAGAGAGTATTTCTTCTAAAAGGATTTTATATTTTAGTCATTTAAAATATCATTTTTAATATTTTTGTGCTATTTTCCATATTTTGACCAAATTATTTATTCTGTGGAATGCATGATGTTGACACTTATTGTTTATGTTGGTGTTATATGTGTGAATACTATTGTATAAATAGAAAAAGTATTTACTATTTGTTTCGATATGAAATGGAAAGTATTTCCTCTAAAAGGAATATAAATTCTGGTTTTTATTGAAGATCATTTAAAAGTCTTATATACACTTTGTGCAAAATTTCTGCATTACAACAAATAATTATAATTTATTATATTGCAGACACAATAAAAAATAATTATTTATTTGTTCTTTTCTTTTATATTATAAAAGAAATTTTTAGTGATTATGTACCTAAAATTACGAACTTGTGAGAAAATTCTGTGTTTCTCTTTTTATTGTGGTTACCTTTGGTGACCTCGAGAATTCCAAATTAATACCTGCTTAAATCCGCTAAACTAGCGTACCCTAGTTTCGATTCTTAGACGTCCAACACCATGTCGTCTACTGCTGGTTTCACCGTCATTCATCCACTTTGCATAAGTGCTAACAGCTGTAGATCGCGAACAATCCACGAGTCGTGCAGTTTCGGAAATACTTGTTCCGAGCCTTCAAAGCATTACAATCTGCCTCCTATCAAAATTAATTAGATCCGCAGCCTCTCCCATCACACACAGAAGTAACTGAAAGAATGATTCTTCAGACTCTCCAGCACCAGTTAAATACCACTTCCACTTCCACCTGATCACGTGCCTTCCACGTCATCCAGGCGAGTTCATTGCAAAATGTAGGGGTGGACATAATGTTTTGTCTCTTGAGTGTTTATATTTATATATATATATATATATATATATATATATATATAATATATATATATATATATATATATATATATAGCCAAACATTATGGCCACCCCTACATTTTGCAATGTACTTGCCTGGATGACGTGGAAGGCAGTATCAGGTGGAAGTGGAAGTGGTATTATAACTGGTGCTGGAGAGTCTGAAGAATCATTATATTATATATATATATATTATATATAATATATATATATATCTATATATATATATATATTTATATATATAATATTTATATATATATATATATATATAATTATATATATATATATATATATATATATATATATATATACATATATATATATATGTATATATATATGTATATATATAAATATATTATATATATACTTATATATATATACATATATAAAATATAAATATATATACATATATATATACATATATATATACATATATATAAATATACATATTAATATACATATATATATATACACACACACACATATATACATATATATACATATATATATATATATATATATACATATATATACATATATATACATATATATACATATATATATGTATACATATATGTACACATTCATATCTATATATATATATATATATAAAGAGAGAGAGGGAGACAAGGGAGAGAGATAAATAAACAGATAGATTTGCATATATACATGTCTGTATTTAATGATGAAACTATAGATAAACTAACTTTAAAGTATATATCTAGCCCTGCGGCTATATCAACGCTCATTTATATTTCTTGGTTTGAATGTAATTCTCCTGCAGACAGACATATAAATAGTCTTGTCTGCAATGGTGCAGTTTTAATAAAATATAAAGAAAACTTACGACTGTGCTTCCGTCAGCGACTCCTTACTGTGGTAACTTTTCGATTTCTTTCCCCTGAAAGGAAAAGATTTCCAAAACATCATTAAAAGTTCGTTAAAAATGGAAACGCGACATTTCATAGAAAAGATACAGAAGTCATTAAAATATAGGAGAACATTCTTTTGTTTTAGAAGGAAGACAAAGCGTCATTTAAATGATGGAAAGTACATATTTTTATGCTTGATGAGGATGATAGATATGGAAATGTATTATATCAATATATATATCATATATATATATATATATATATATATATATATATATATATATATATATATATATATATATATATACACATAAATGTATATATACATATGTTATATACATATATATAT
This sequence comes from Pardosa pseudoannulata, assembly GCA_032207245.1. Taxonomy (NCBI): domain Eukaryota; kingdom Metazoa; phylum Arthropoda; class Arachnida; order Araneae; family Lycosidae; genus Pardosa; species Pardosa pseudoannulata. Next base: position 54,838,441 of record CM063500.1, read on the forward strand.
AATATATATATACATATATATATATGTAATATATATTTATTATATATTATATATATCACATATATATATACATATGTATATCACATATATATATACATATATATATACATATATATATATATGTATATATATATGTATATATATATATATATATATATGTACATATATACATATATAGATATGTGTGTGTGCCTGCGTGTATTTGTGTACAAAAAATATTGTACATATATTTGTAATATAATATATTGTATTATATTGTATATATAAACAAATATTGTATATATATATTTGTAATAATAAATTTCTAAAACACATTTTTAATAAAGGAGGCAGACGCTTATTTTTCTAGCACCTTAAATTTAGAATCGCTACACAGTTAATTAATTTTTTCCCGCACATTGGGACGTACTAGCTTCTAGAATAAACTAGATGCATTAAAGTAAAGAGATTGGTTACCGTAATGACATCAATCCTGGAGCCACGCCCCTTCCAGAAATTAATAAAAGGCCTAGCTCCCAGATTTCGAGGCTTTTCCTTTGAGAACGAGATGTAACATAACGTCACATAGTTTAATTTCGCCCAAATCACTATCAAATTTTAGATTTTATTAGGACCTTAAAAATAGATTGTAATACTAGTTTTAAATTAATATAATTGGGATTCCAAATGCTCTCAACAGATTTTGCTTACTGGATTGGAAATTTAATAAGTTTAATAAACACTCTGGTCTAATATTTCATACATGAAGTCTATGGAAAAAATTACAAAGAATACCGAATATATTATTCCATTATATATATGCACAATTATGATTACCACAATTGGTAATTGAGAATCCTGAGGTAAACTTGTTTTTATATACACGTTAATATGTGAAGTATCTTACATCGGGTTTTGCTATGCATAAATGCTTACTGGATACGATGTTTAATCTGTTTAATTCATAGTCTGATATAATATTTTACAATAAAGTCTATGAAAAGTGACACAAAATATGTATCAGAGTATCCAAGTTAACGACATTGGGAGTATGCCTCCCGTTGTGAGTATCTCAATATGAAACTGAAACTCATTAAGTAAATATATTTTTAAGTACAAGTATCTAACATCAGCGTAAACGATTAAACTTCAAATCCAGGAAGCATTTTACGTATAATAACTGTACATAAATTGCTTACTGAATTTGAAGTGTAATAAGTTTAATTCATAGTCTGGTATAATATTTTACCCGTAAAGTCTAGATAAATGACATACAATATGGAACTGATAATTTCATTGCGAGTATGCCCCATGTTCTGAGTATCACAATATGAAACTGAGACTCCATAGACGAACGTATTTTTATGTACACGTTAATATATGAAGTATCTAACATGAGGGTATTACTATACATAAAATTCTTACTGGATTTGAAAATCAGTTTAATCCATAGTCTGGTACAATATTTACCCATAAAGTCTGTGAAAAAATGACACAGAATATGGAACAGGTAATTCTCTTGCGAGTATACCCCACGTTGTCAGTATCACAATATGAAACTGCGACTCTTTAGGTAAACATATTTTTATGAACACTTTAATAAATGAAGTATCTGGCATCAGGGTATTACTATACATGAAATGCTTACTGGATGTTAAGTTTAATCGGTTTGATTCATAGTCTGGTATAATATTTTACCCTATATGAAAAATGACTCAAAATATGGATCAGAGTATGCAAGTTAGCGACATTGTGAGACTGACTTCCATTGTGAGTATCACAATATGAAACTGGAACTCCTAAGGTAAATGTATTTTTACGTACACGTTAATATATGAAGTATCTAGCATCAGCGTAAACGATTTTCAAACGCAGTAAGCATTTTATGTATAGAAGCTATATATAAAATGCTTACTGGATTCGAAGTTTAATTTATAGTTGGTATAAATATTTTACTCATAAAGTCTAGATAAATAACACAGAATATGGAACAGGAATTTCATAGCAAACATGCCTCACGTTGTGAGTATCATAATATGAAACTGAGACTCCTTAGTCAAACAAATTTTTATGTACACGTTAATATATGAAGTATCTAGCATCAGCGTAAACGATTTTCAAACGCAGTAAGCATTTTATGTATAGAAGCTATATATAAAATGCTTACTGGATTCGAAGTTTAATTTATAGTCTGGTATAATATTTTACTCATAAAGTCTAGATAAATAACACAGAATATGGAACAAATAATTTCATAGCGAGCATGCCTCACGTTGTATCACAATATGAAACTGGAACTCCTAAGGTAAATGTATTTTTACGTACACGTTAATATATGAAGTATCTAGCATCAGCGTAAACGATTTTCAAACGCAGTAAGCATTTTATGTATAGAAGCTATATATAAAATGCTTACTGGATTCGAAGTTTAATTTATAGTCTGGTATAATATTTTACTCATAAAGTCTAGATAAATAACACAGAATATGGAACAGGTAATTCCATTGCGAGTATGCCTCACGTTGTGAGTATCACAATATGAAACTGAGACTCCTTAGGTAAATGAAGTTTTATGTACACGTTAATATATGAAATATCTAACATCAACGTAACCGATTTTCAAACGCAGTAAGCATTTTATATATAGAAGTTAATATATAAATGCTTATGGATTCGAAGTTTAATTTATAGTCTGGTATAATATATTACCCATAAAGTGTAGATAAATGACACAGAATATGGAACAGGTAATTTCATAGCGAGCATGCCTCACGTTGTAATCACAATATGAAACTGAGACTCCTTACATAAATATATTTTATGTACACGTTAATATATGAAGTATCTAGCATCAGCGTAAACGATTTTCAAATCCAGTAAGCATTTTATGTATAGAAGTTTATATATAAAATGCTTACTGGATTCGAAGTTTAATTTATAGTCTGGTATATAATATTTTACTCATAAAGTCTAGATAAATAACACAGAATATGAACAGGTAATTTCATAGCGAGCATGCCTCACGTTGTATCACAATATGAAACTGAGACTCCTTAAGTAAATGTATTTTTACGTACACGTTAATATATAAAGTATCTAACATCAGCGTAAACGATTAAACTTCAAATCCAGTAAGCATTTTATGTATAGAAGTTATATATAAAATGCTTACTGGATTCGAAGTTTAATTTATAGTCTGGTATAGTATTTTTACCCATAAAGTGTAGATAAATGACACAGAATATGGAACAGGTAATTCCTTTGCTAGTATGCCCCACTTTGGGAGTATCACAATATGAAATTGAGACTCCTGAGGCGAACATATTTTTATGTACACGTTAATATATGAAGTATCTAGCATCAGCGTAAACGATTTTCAAACGCAGTAAGCATTTTTATGTATAGAAGTTATATAAAACAAAATGCTTACTGGTTTCGAAGTTTAATTTATAGTCTGGTATAATATTTTACTCATAAAGTCTAGATAAATAACACAGAATATGGAACAAATAATTTCATAGCGAGCATGCCTCACGTTGTATCACAATATGAAACTGAGACTGATTAGGTAAATATATTTTTATGTACACGTTAATACATGACGTATCTAACATCAGCGTAAACGATTTTCAAACGCAGTAAGCATTTTATGTATAGAAGTTATATATAAAATGCTTACTGGAT